>JAUCMP010000028.1:14697500-15245000 GCA_030770545.1 Macropodus opercularis | reverse complement strand
GCAGTGTAGTTTGTACAACACGCTAACGTACCGGCTGCGGCAGATGACTTGGGTAACGCCACACATCAACTCACTCACTGTGATTTCAAATGGACGTAGGATTAGGTGGTTTGCCCGTGTTTGAGGTTCGTGCAGGTATCTCAGTGGTTCCCATTCACAAGCCGTTCACTTTAAATTCCTGTCACTTTCAGGATTCCAGTGCATGTGTGGAAGGGCCTTAGTTTTCCTATCAGTGTCGGACGTTATTGGATAAGACCAACATTCATCATCTGAACAAAAGACAAGCAAGTGTGTGGCCTCATAGAATAAAGGGTGAAATGTTTAACAGGCTCTGCAACAATGGCAAATACAACAAAACAGCAAAACGAATTTCACCGGCAGAGCTTTGTCTCACTCGAGTTGCTGTGGTGTATATAATGAAAACATGGTGTATTTTCAGGACTTCTTTGGCAAGTCCGACCCATTCCTGGAATTCTATAAGCAGACAGAGACTGGGTGGCAGCTGGCCCACAGGACAGAGGTACAGATATACTGCTTCTTGCTAGTGTGTGTGTGTGTGAACAGCAAACCAAAACGACTATTAATTCTGTTATTGCAGGCTTAAATTCTGCTAAATGGTTATTATTAAGACCAACTCATTGTACAAATATATGCAGTTTTTAAAGGTATTCATTTTACATTAAAACAATCTTAACCTGCTTGTTAATCTGTGATGTCGTGCAGGTGGTGAAAAACAACCTCAATCCAGTATGGAAACCATTCCGTATCGCACTACAGTCACTCTGTGGCGGCGATGTTGAGAAATCTATAAAGGTAGGTGCACACGGTCGCACAAACAGGACTGCAAAGGGTTCAGTTATCCATGACTTAATGTCTGTGTTGCTCATAGTCACTACGATGCACAACGTTACGATTCAACTTTCTTGGGTCTGCAGTTTTCTGAAATGCACCTGAATCAGTGAAAGTGTAAATCACATGTTTGTGCTTGCTGTACATGCTTGTATCATACATTGGCTTGTTGTTGTTGTAGTAGAAAACCAACCGTTTCTTTTTTGATCATCAGCATTTGACCTTTTCATGACTGAGCCAGGCCCAGGGTGCATGTGCTTTACTCGTCTGCTGGGCGTAATATATGTTCATGTGTGTTAGTACCATCTTATATATCATTTTTTTCTTCCAACCCTGTTAAGACATTGCTGTCGGGAAGAGAGGCTGTTTAGTCAACAGTTCAACTCTGGGAGTGTTTTTCATGTGAAAGATTACTGTGTTTGTGACAAGACAGGTTAAAGTCCTGTCCTCTTCAACTTAACACCTTAAAGCAATACGCACACTTAACTGTTCGGATCATCCAGTTACTTAGTGTCTAGCTTGTATTATAATTACACTACAATACAATGTCCAGTTCTGTTTAGGTTCTTAGTTCTCAATTTGAATTAATATATAAAGCAAAGTGTGACCTATGATCAATTAGTTGTGTAGTTTATTATCATAGTTTTTTTGGGGGGGTTAAGTGAAAACAGTTTCAAGTTTGTACGTTCAGTAAAAACACATTTTTTTTGCAACGGCGGAGGATGTGATGTTATTTGCCGTTGGACCAGATGGAATTCAGATGTCAGAGGAATTAAGAATTCATGGATTGTTACTGAACTGGCCTCCCCTGGAAGTTCTGGTTGGAGGGAAGCTGTTGTGTGGGCTCTTTGCCACAGTGGGCATCGTACTGAAACGTGTGGATTAGATTTGGAAGTCTGTTGTTTGGGCTGACGGAACCTAGATGGAGCTGTTTAAAGCTGGATGCTGGTTTTGTTTGGTGAAGGAAGGACGGGCCTCCAGCGCCACACCACTGTTAAACAGGGAAGTGGGAGCACAAAATGCTGTGGGCCTGACCAGCAGAGCACTGGCAAAATATCTGAGTTGGTGGAAACGTCGGTTCTTTTATAGCAGCAGTTACAGTATATGGTTAATAAAACTCTTTATAAATTAGTTTATGAAAAGGTTTATTCATTTTGTGTTTAATGCAGCTAATAAATATCTAATAAACTGAAGGGTTTTTATAATGCTTGTCTTTTTATTTTTAGGTTGAGTGTTATGATTACAAAAACAGCGGATCCCACGCCTTGATTGGATCCTTTCAGACAACACTCTCACAAATACAGCAAGCTTCACAGTCATACTCGGTGAGCTCTCTGTTGGTTCGCCTGGTCTGGCTGCTAATTGATGATTAACCTGATGATGAACTTGGAGGACATGTTCATCAACACTTTCCTTTATGATGTGCTGTCTTTCAGGCTGAGTTTGAATGTATCAACAGTACGAAAAAGCAAAGCAAGAAAGGATATAAAAACTCTGGTGTTATCATCATAAAACAGTGCAAGGTACTGCTGGTTTCATTTGTTCTGAATCCACTGTTAGAAACTGAAGTAAAACATTCAATGTTGTTTTCTTCTTTATGTTGACTACGTTTTTATTTTACTGCATCTTGTACATTTTATGTTTACCAGAAAATAAATGACACCTTTTGTGATAATCAGTGTAAAGAATCTCATCCATGTTTATTTGCAGATAGTGAAGGACTTCACTTTCCTGGATTACATAATGGGTGGCTGCCAGATTAACTTCACTGTGAGTCCTTGACAATTATTAAGTTTCAATCTGTCAAATAAATGTTCACACTATGAAGAAACACAATTTGTTTTCTACTAGAGCTCCCCCTGTACCATCGGTTCTCAGCCGCGATAGAATAACACATGGCGCAGAGAAAAAGACTCGGCACCTTAAAAATGTTTTTAGCATCATATTCTCCTTGACCATACTCATAGCTGAGTCTTTTTAAAGAGGGCCAGGAGGTAACATATGAAACTCTGGATGCAGGTTGGACTTGCTGTTACCATTAGTAAAGTAAATAAGACCGTATTTACTTGGCACCTTTCACAGATAGGACCTCAAAGTGCAATGAAATAAGTCCAGGAAATAAAATGTCAAACATTAAAAGACAACAAGTCAGACAGAGCCCAGTGAGCCGCACGGGTCCACAGTCCAAGTACCACTGACTGATGAGAGAGAGACTGCATGGGACATTAGGGACAACAAGCAGATTTTGACTCTAGGCTCTAGAGGAGCTGTAAGGGTTCAACGGGTCAGAAATGTACTCGGCAGCTTGGCCAACAAATTTAAAATTGAAGTGAATAAAACAGGAGTGATATGGGTTCTTCACTGGTTCCTGTTAAAAGCCTCCCAACTGACCAGCTGATCTGAATGTTGACCTAAGGACGACTGAACAGAAGAGACCAATGAACCAAGCTGTTGCCTGATCTGCAGAATTCTCTTATCTAGTACAAAGATCCATATTTTCTTCTAAGTAACACATCAGCACATCACTGATCAAACACATGCTTGAAACGCTGAATAGTCTCAGCAGGAGGTGTCGTGTATACTGAAGCTTGTTCCACTCCACGTGGAAGAGGCTTTGAGTGTGACATGACGTGGTTCATAGTAAGGAAAGGACGGACAGCTGGTCAACGGAGGCTGAGCTTGGACCAAACGAAATGCACACTGGAGTAACAACAGGGGCCCGAGAGTGACACAGACACATGAAATGAACTGGAACAGCTGAGAGAAAGTGTAAATCTCTAAAGCAGATCAAAACCCTTCTAGTGCCGCCGTCCTCCTGTTCTTATCATCTAGTTCAGTTATAGCCCTGGTGCCATGCCAGGCAGACCCCAGGTGCAGTGGTCAACATTTTGTTTGTAGCAGTTTGGGAAATGATGTGCTCCTTGTTGAGCCATATCAGTGGAGCAGAGTCTTGTCAGTGGGGCAGGACACACATTGACAAAGCCTTCTGACTATTGTCTAAGGAGCAGTAGATAAAGACTATTGCAGTGAATCAGGTCCATTCTAGGGGTATTCAAATACAAACACATGACTTGATGCTGATAAAGCATCTCTTTGTGTGAATGTGTGCTAAAGCTGATGTTGTTTCCTCAAAGCCCATTCTCTGCTAAGGTGAAAATACTGTAGGCGCCTTCCTGAAATCATTCTATATAATTCTGTATTTGTCCATCCCAGATTGCTATCGACTTCACAGGCTCCAATGGGGACCCCAGGTTTCCTCAGTCCCTTCACTATATCAACCCTCAGGGCTACAATGAATATCTGGCAGCTCTCTGGGCAGTGGGTAATGTCATTCAGGACTATGACAGGTAAATACTGTTTAAATGCTTTTAAATTCACCCATTCACACACCGGTGACAGAGCTGCTATGCAGCTGAGGCTGACACACCGGAGGCGGCTTGGGGTTCAGTGTCTTGCCCAAGGACACTTTGGCACATGACTGGGGGAGCCAGGAATCAAACCACCAATCCTACGATTGGCCGCTGCCGCCTAATTTACCCCCTTTTGTTGTTTGTCACCCCACTTGAATCCTGTCTCTGTGAACCACACTTCAGAGGCGAAAGCTTTAGCTCTAGCTCAAGCCCGTTGTCTTTGAGCACATGTGCTGCACTCAGACAGGGGCAGTTACATCAATTAGCATCAACGTTTACAGACACAGTCTGGGGCCCTCAGGGACCTGAAACTAATATAAAATGGGACCTTTGAAGTTAAAGCGAGCCAACTTTCTCCTGAAGCGACATATGGGAAAGGGTCCACTGCTTCCTGACTTCAATAAAAACATATGAACATCATTTTTGGTGCAGTGACGCTGGACTGAGTAGAACAATTTCACAGAGCAATGTGCAACAAACTGTTACTGGTAATCTCACATATTCATGTTAACCTTGTGAATGAATATGCATTAGTATCAGTAGCTCTGTAGTAGTATATCTGTGAAACTACTGAACATTGTGTCATCTAATCTATTAATGTTGAAATGAAAACAACGGGATTTCTCTTCTTTGGGCAGTGACAAGCGGTTCCCTGCTTTTGGTTTTGGAGCACAGATCCCTCCTACATGGCAGGTGACTTAATTCAGTTAAAGCTTAGACCTTGTACATTACAAAATGTGGGTATGGAATCCAAATTAAAATGTTCTTGTGTTTGCAGGTTTCCCATGAGTTTCCCATCAACTTCAACCCATCAGATCCATTTTGTGCAGGTAAAATTCAGTCAAAGCCAGTTTGAATTGACAGTGATGCGTTCCCAGCACCAAACAATAAATAAATGCCTTGCTCAAAGGGGTTGAAAAAGACAAACCATCTGACAGTAACATTGAACTTGTCTTTTAGTAATAAATGCTCTTTGGTTCACCGTGTAATTTGTCTTATGTATGTTCTAAGGCACGTATGCAACTATAGCCTTGTGCTGTGTGTCCCAGGTATAGAGGGTGTGGTGTTTGCCTACCAGCAGTGTCTGCCTCAGGTCAAACTTTATGGCCCCACGAACTTTTCCCCAATCATCAACCACGTTGCTCACTTTGGCAGAGAAGCCCTGCGGCAGCAAACTGCATCAGTGAGTCCAAATAAATGCACAAATCCAGTGGTTTGACTGTATGATGACACTGTACAATTGGTTTGGCATAGGTGACTGATAATTTCCAATAAGTTTATGTTGCTTCTCCGTTGTTTCCCAGCAATACTTTGTTCTTCTCATCATCACCGACGGGGTCATCACAGACATGGATCAGACTCGCAGTGCCATTGTCAACGCCTCCCGTCTGCCCGTGTCTGTCATCATAGTCGGGGTAGGAGGCGCAGACTTCAGTGCCATGGAGTTTCTGGATGGAGACGACGGGGTTTTACGCTCTGCTACAGGCGAGGCTGCCATGCGGGACATTGTGCAGTTTGTGCCTTTCAGGCAGTTCCAAAATGTGAGATAAACAAAACGTAAACATGTCAACATATGTGCATGGTCTGTGACATAAAGTGCATCTGATCGTCTTATTTCAGGCAGGGACTGCAGCCCTTGCCCAAAGCGTTCTGGCGGAGTTACCTCAACAAGTCGCCTCCTTCTTCAATTTGTTCAACCTGAAGCCGCCGTGTGAACCTAATCCTTAATAATGTAAGGGTTCAGCACTGTTCTCCATCTCTCCTGCATCTTGGTCTCTCTCTATCTAGATATATAGATAGATATTAATTATGTCATCTGTTCTGTTCTGTTGAGGAATAGGCCTGTTTCTAAACGACGCAGTCATTTCCAGAACTTCTGTCTGATCTCAATCCCACCAGAATCTTCATTTGAAGATGATCATCATTAAGTCTGGCTTTGAAATTTAATTTGGAATTTTACCCTCTTTTAAAACTCCTATTGTAGCGGCCCGGTGCATTGTGGGTGTGGCCGCTGTTTCTGATGTAGAATAGCTATGTGTTCGTTATATTCAGGTGTTGTAGTTTTAATGTGTTTATTCGTTGTGTGTTGAGTTGTTGTGTGTGTAACAGTGAAGGATTTTGGCACCGTGACGGTAAGTGCTGAGTGTGAGAACCCGTCGCGGTGTTGAGCGTGAAGCCGCTGTGCAGCCAATAAAGCTGCTGGTTCTGCGCAGCAGACAACGAGACTCTCACTCTGACGCGCGCTGGGAGCGGCGGAGACGCGCTTAGCTTTAGCTTTAGCTTTAGCTTTAGCTTTAGCTTTAGCTTTAGCTTTAGCTTTAGCAGGCAGCGTCGATCCAAACCTACGGATCATTACAAGGTAATAGCAACAGGCCGCATTAACATTTAGCTTCGTCCTGCGGCCCCTGATTTAAGACTTAAGAGAATACAATTACATTTAAATAAACAAAAGCATGGATACTGTCAATATATTTTATAAAACTGTGTTGGTGAATTTTTTTACTTCTGCATTTTTTACTAAAAGAAAGTGTGTGATTTAAACGGTAGTTTTGAGTTGGAATGTCTGTGCTCGTCTACTTTGTCCTAAATAGTTTTGCTTTATTTAGCATAGAAACAAGAACCGTAGGAAACTGTTTCGTGGCTGCCAAGGCATCACTTGGCAGCGTCAGACTTCTCAGGAAGCCTTTGTGTAGTAAATATAAACTGAACAAAACAAATACACCTCAGCATCAGAGGCCAGTCAGTAACCGACTATTCTCCACATCCTCCACCCTTTTGTCTTAATGCAGTTATTAAACATTAAACAATCGTCTCATTAATCAGATTGTTGGAAAATTCTTAGAAAAGGGCTGCAGTACTTGATGTGTTCTCCACATTTCTGCTATGGTTTAGAAAGACCTCAATAGTAAAGTTGCCTTATATTGATGGTGCTGTTTTGCTACTGTTCTGCTATGTTTCAATTACAGTAGGTGCATGTTTATTGTAAAAACATTCCACCAATCTACATTTATATATATATAGATATAAACTAGGTGGAGCATCGTTGACACTTTTTTACTAATCTTGAAGAATCAGACCTAAGGTTCCTGGTTCTGTCACGCGGCAGGACGGTGATGTACTTTAAGAGATGAATTTCAGTCTTTAACTACAGTTTTTCTTTGCTTGTCAAATTAAAGGTAGCTCCAAGATTCCTCTGAATATATTCCCTGAATATTTGAGTGTGTTCAAGTTATAAAGCTGCTCACTCTGTAGGCAGGTTGCTTTTTAGGTGGTGGTACCATTTACACTAACGTACAAACTGAGTCTGTCTTAAGAGGGTTTGATGGAAGTTGAGACCTGGCGTTGGAATTTCTTTCTTCTTTCTTCATCCAGTCGGTTGGAGACCAACGTATTCCTCTAGTTTGGTTTCACCTCACACATGTACATAATAGACCTATTTAGACTCCACCTGAGAAGAAAGAAATGCAGATGGCCTGGCTGAACGTCCAGACACTGACTGGTGAATGTGGCCACGCATGTCATGTATTCTAATTCATGTGGATTTTTTATAAAGGATATAAAGTGCAGGAGAATCCATAAGACGTGTCTTTGTTGTTTCTTCTACTGCCTTTCTAAGCGTAATGATGGCAGCTTTTCTTATCGAGGTGAAAACACTGTGACCACAAGAAGTAACTGCAACACAACATGACATCATTTCTTCCAACAATCCCGATTGAAGTAGCTCAGCAAGTCCTTTTTATGACGATGGAGACCTTCATGCCACGTCACGCTCAACACTACAAATGTAGTGTAGTGCACTCTGTGCATGTCGCTGCTAAATGGTCCGACGCATCGTGTTCCACACGCTTGGACACTGAGAGAATACAATTACATTTAAGAAGTACTTAGTAAACATACTGGCATAATGTCTTAACATAAAATGTAGCCCATTATAAATGTGTATCGCAACAAGATGAAACCAAAGCCCCTGATCAAGCATGGTTTAAAATATTTATTCAGTTTTAGAGTGAGAGGAAAAGAAGAGAACTTGATGAAAAACATTTCAACAAAAAAAAAACAAACACAAAACTTTGAGCAGGTTGGCTAAAAAAGTCCCAAAAACAACTCAGCCTGACTCAGAAAAACAAAATGGCCACTGGGAGCGACGGCTGCTGCAGGTTCCCTCTGACGAGCGACTGGAAAAAAATCTAAGGAGAAAAACATCTCATTTAATAAAAGGAAAGATTTGAACGCAAAGCGGAAGTCACACGTAACAACGTGATAGTTTTCAAGCATCCTCTCTTAGTTCATCTGTTCTTTACTGACTTACCTTCTGATGGCTGCTGGTGTTAGTCTGCTTCTGTCTCATGGTCCTTTCCTGGACAGAATCTTTCCACTTTTTCTCTTCCCTCATTCCTCTCACTCTGAAACAAACCAGGCTGTCTACAGTCTCACCCTAAGGCCTGGGCAGTGATGGTTTCTTCACTGGTTACTGGCCACAAGTCCCTATTGGATCTCACAACCAGATACCCAGACTCTGCCACAGGATGCTGGTTTGACTGTAGTAGGCTGGTCCTTAGCGTCTTTTCACCATGAAACTACTGGTGCAGCCGTTGTTAGTCGTTAATGGCCTGAGAGGAGAGGGAACATTTATTAATCTATTCATAAACCTTCAGTTGACGTCAAATGTTTGGCTGTTAGATGGAAACAAACACTTACCATTAACTGCTGAAACGATGGCGACCAACTTAATTCAGTTTTATTGAATTAACTGAAGCAGTTGTTCCAGACAAGTAAGATTTAAGACCTTACAAAACTAAACCCAACAAATCCCACATAGAGCAAGCTTTTCATTGTAGCCAATCAACAAATTTAAATCAAAAAATAGATTCAAAGAATGTATATTGATATATATATATAATATACTAATTAAATTTCTTAATGTCAATTCAATTTTCATAGCAACAGTGGGGAGGAAAAACTCCCTCTCTATAGAGGAAGAAACCTCCAGCAGACCCAGGCTCAACGTGGGCGGCCATCTGCCTTGACCGGTTGGGTGACGAGAAGACCAACGAGTGACGAGACGTTGACTAGAAAACAGCACAGTTAGCAACAATTACATTTACACAGTCAGTATCACAGCAAATGTATTTTACCAGTTACTTTCTATCTGGATTACTATAACAACTGCTATCATACAGTTGTGTAACGAACTGGGCTTTTTCTTCACTGAGGCTCGTTCTTACCTTCTCATGGCTGCTGGAAATCGCCGTTTCCGCCCTCGACAGCTTGGCGGGATCCTCACTGTCATTGTCCTCTTGCTGTGACAATGAACCTGACGAATTCAGAGGATCAAAGCACTGTGGACCCAAAGAGATGGAGGAGAGCTGGTCACATCACTAATTCACAGAGGAAGCGAAGTGCAAGAAGCTGCTGCCGTGAGGATTTTGGACACCGACCACCAGAAACGGGATGTTACTCACTTTGGAAGGAACAACAGGGACCAGTGCTCCGATGACGTCTGACTTGCACACATGCACCCTTGGACGCACTGATACTCCTGCAGCAGGAAACGGAAAAGACGCACAGTTTAGTTGAAATCTCTGGACAGATGACACACACACAAGCACCTTTGGTTTCTATGTTTGCTGAGTGTTGGGGCTTCGTCGTACTTTCAGGTTCACCTCCAGACACTTCTTCACTGAACCTCCAGGTACCAGGTCCAGGAGAAAGCTCCACCAGTCGTTATATGTCGATGACTGGATCCCACGTCTGCAAAACAACATGACAGGTTAAAGGAACAATAACAACAATCGTTGATTCACAGGTTTGACATCTAACACCACTCTGTACGAAAACCAATATTTCGGACTGAATTCATACCGATGCCAGGACCTGGTGCTCTACATCTGTATAGTGATGTGAGAAACACGGCAGGTGTGTGGAGACTGATCTTTATCCTGCGTGCTTCTCAGGAGACACCACCAAAGCCTCTCTCTCTCACTTGTGACAGGCCGAGGAGCCTTGCTGGCTGACCAGCTGTGTTTCAGCCAGAGGCCTGTCACACCAGCTTGCTCGTCTCTGGACTCTGTCATGTACCTAATGGCCTGAGAGGAGAGGGAACACTTGTTTATGGATTCGAAATCCTGGAGGTGACGTCTCACGTTTGCTGTTAAATGGGAACAAACTCTTACCATATGTAGCTGAATGGACCAAACGGTAAACGATGGAGACCAGCGAGTGACGAGCCGTTGACTAGAAAACAGCACAGTAAGCAAAAATTACCTTTACACAGTCAGTATCACAGCAAATGTATTTTACCAGTTACTTTCTATCTGGATTACTATAACAACTGCTATCATACAGTTGTGTAACGAACTGGGCCTTTTCTTCACTGAGGCTCGTTCTTACCTTCTCATGGCTGCTGGAAATCGCCGTTTCCGCCCGTGACAGCTTGGCGGGATCCTCACTGTCATTGTCCTCTTGCTGTGACAATGAACCTGACGAATTCAGAAGATCAAAGCACTGTGGACCGAAAGAGATGGAGGAGAGCTGGTCAGATCACTAATTCACAGAGGAAGCGAAGTGCAAGAAGCTGCTGCCGTGAGGATTTTGGACACCGACCACCAGAAACGGGATGTTACTCACTTTGGAAGGAACCACAGAGACCAGTGCTCCGATGACGTCTGACTTGCACACATGCACCCTTGGACGCACTGATACTCCTGCAGCAGGAAACGGAAAAGACGCACAGTTTAGTTGAAATCTCTGGATAGATGACACACACACAAGCACCTTTGGTTTCTATGTTTGCTGAGTGTTGGGGCTTCGTCGTACTTTCAGGTTCACCTCCAGACACTTCTTCACTGAACCTCCAGGTACCAGGTCCAGCAGAAAGCTCCACCAGTCGTTATATGTCGATGACTGGATCCCACGTCTGCAAAACAACACGACAGGTTAAAGGAACAATAACAACAATCGTTGATTCACAGGTTTGACATCTAACACCACTCTGTACGAAAACCAATATTTCGGACTGAATTCATACCGATGCCAGGACCTGGTGCTCTACATCTGTATAGTGATGTGAGAAACACGGCAGGTGTGTGGAGACTGATCTTTATCCTGCGTGCTTCTCAGGAGACACCACCAAAGCCTCTCTCTCTCACTTGTGACAGGCCGAGGAGCCTTGCTGGCTGACCAGGTCGCCGCTGTGTTTCAGCCAGAGGCCTGTCACACCAGCTTGCTCGTCTCTGGACTCTGTCATGTACCTAATGGCCTGAGAGGAGAGGGAACACTTGTTTATGGATTCCAAAACCTGGAGGTGACGTCACACGTTTGCTGTTAAATGGGAACAAACTCTTACCATATGTAGCTGAATGGACCAAACGGTAAACGATGGAGACCAGCGAGTGACGAGCCGTTGACTAGAAAACAGCACAGTAAGCAAAAATTACCTTTACACAGTCAGTATCACAGCAAATGTATTTTACCAGTTACTTTCTATCTGTATTACTATAACAACTGCTATCATACAGTTGTGTAACGAACTGGGCCTTTTCTTCACTGAGGCTCGTTCTTACCTTCTCATGGCTGCTGGAAATCGCCGTTTCCGCCCGTGACAGCTTGGCGGGATCCTCACTGTCATTGTCCTCTTGCTGTGACAATGAACCTGACGAATTCAGAGGATCAAAGCACTGTGGACCGAAAGAGATGGAGGAGAGCTGGTCAGATCACTAATTCACAGAGGAAGCGAAGTGCAAGAAGCTGCTGCCGTGAGGATTTTGGACACCGACCACCAGAAACGGGATGTTACTCACTTTGGAAGGAACCACAGGGACCAGTGCTCCGATGACGTCTGACTTGCACACATGCACCCTTGGACGCACTGATACTCCTGCAGCAGGAAACGGAAAAGACGCACAGTTTAGTTGAAATCTCTGGACAGATGACACACACACAAGCACCTTTGGTTTCTATGTTTGCTGAGTGTTGGGGCTTCGTCGTACTTTCAGGTTCACCTCCAGACACTTCTTCACTGAACCTCCAGGTACCAGGTCCAGGAGAAAGCTCCACCAGTCGTTATATGTCGATGACTGGATCCCACGTCTGCAAAACAACATGACAGGTTAAAGGAACAATAACAACAATCGTTGATTCACAGGTTTGACATCTAACACCACTCTGTACGAAAACCAATATTTCGGACTGAATTCATACCGATGCCAGGACCTGGTGCTCTACATCTGTATAGTGATGTGAGAAACACGGCAGGTGTGTGGAGACTGATCTTTATCCTGCGTGCTTCTCAGGAGACACCACCAAAGCCTCTCTCTCTCACTTGTGACAGGCCGAGGAGCCTTGCTGGCTGACCAGCTGTGTTTCAGCCAGAGGCCTGTCACACCAGCTTGCTCGTCTCTGGACTCTGTCATGTACCTAATGGCCTGAGAGGAGAGGGAACACTTGTTTATGGATTCGAAATCCTGGAGGTGACGTCTCACGTTTGCTGTTAAATGGGAACAAACTCTTACCATATGTAGCTGAATGGACCAAACGGTAAACGATGGAGACCAGCGAGTGACGAGACGTTGACTAGAAAACAGCACAGTAAGCAACAATTACCTTTACACAGTCAGTATCACAGCAAATGTATTTTACCAGTTACTTTCTATCTGGATTACTATAACAACTGCTATCATACAGTTGTGTAACGAACTGGGCCTTTTCTTCACTGAGGCTCGTTCTTACCTTCTCATGGCTGCTGGAAATCGCCGTTTCCGCCCGTGACAGCTTGGCGGGATCCTCACTGTCATTGTCCTCTTGCTGTGACAATGAACCTGACGAATTCAGAGGATCAAAGCACTGTGGACCCAAAGAGATGGAGGAGAGCTGGTCAGATCGCTAATTCACAGAGGAAGCGAAGTGCAAGAAGCTGCTGCCGTGAGGATTTTGGACACCGACCACCAGAAACGGGATGTTACTCACTTTGGAAGGAACCACAGAGACCAGTGCTCCGATGACGTCTGACTTGCACACATGCACCCTTGGACGCACTGATACTCCTGCAGCAGGAAACGGAAAAGACGCACAGTTTAGTTGAAATCTCTGGATAGATGACACACACACAAGCACCTTTGGTTTCTATGTTTGCTGAGTGTTGGGGCTTCGTCGTACTTTCAGGTTCACCTCCAGACACTTCTTCACTGAACCTCCAGGTACCAGGTCCAGGAGAAAGCTCCACCAGTCGTTATATGTCGATGACTGGATCCCACGTCTGCAAAACAACACGACAGGTTAAAGGAACAATAACAACAATCGTTGATTCACAGGTTTGACATCTAACACCACTCTGTACGAAAACCAATATTTCGGACTGAATTCATACCGATGCCAGGACCTGGTGCTCTACATCTGTATAGTGATGTGAGAAACACGGCAGGTGTGTGGAGACTGATCTTTATCCTGCGTGCTTCTCAGGAGACACCACCAAAGCCTCTCTCTCTCACTTGTGACAGGCCGAGGAGCCTTGCTGGCTGACCAGGTCGCCGCTGTGTTTCAGCCAGAGGCCTGTCACACCAGCTTGCTCGTCTCTGGACTCTGTCATGTACCTAATGGCCTGAGAGGAGAGGGAACACTTGTTTATGGATTCCAAAACCTGGAGGTGACGTCACACGTTTGCTGTTAAATGGGAACAAACTCTTACCATATGTAGCTGAATGGACCAAACGGTAAACGATGGAGACCAGCGAGTGACGAGCCGTTGACTAGAAAACAGCACAGTAAGCAAAAATTACCTTTACACAGTCAGTATCACAGCAAATGTATTTTACCAGTTACTTTCTATCTGTATTACTATAACAACTGCTATCATACAGTTGTGTAACGAACTGGGCCTTTTCTTCACTGAGGCTCGTTCTTACCTTCTCATGGCTGCTGGAAATCGCCGTTTCCGCCCGTGACAGCTTGGCGGGATCCTCACTGTCATTGTCCTCTTGCTGTGACAATGAACCTGACGAATTCAGAGGATCAAAGCACTGTGGACCGAAAGAGATGGAGGAGAGCTGGTCAGATCACTAATTCACAGAGGAAGCGAAGTGCAAGAAGCTGCTGCCGTGAGGATTTTGGACACCGACCACCAGAAACGGGATGTTACTCACTTTGGAAGGAACCACAGAGACCAGTGCTCCGATGACGTCTGACTTGCACACATGCACCCTTGGACGCACTGATACTCCTGCAGCAGGAAACGGAAAAGACGCACAGTTTAGTTGAAATCTCTGGACAGATGACACACACACAAGCACCTTTGGTTTCTATGTTTGCTGAGTGTTGGGGCTTCGTCGTACTTTCAGGTTCACCTCCAGACACTTCTTCACTGAACCTCCAGGTACCAGGTCCAGGAGAAAGCTCCACCAGTCGTTATATGTCGATGACTGGATCCCACGTCTGCAAAACAACATGACAGGTTAAAGGAACAATAACAACAATCGTTGATTCACAGGTTTGACATCTAACACCACTCTGTACGAAAACCAATATTTCGGACTGAATTCATACCGATGCCAGGACCTGGTGCTCTACATCTGTATAGTGATGTGAGAAACACGGCAGGTGTGTGTAGACTGATCTTTATCCTGCGTGCTTCTCAGGAGACACCACCAAAGCCTCTCTCTCTCCCTTGTGACAGGCCGAGGAGCCTTGCTGGCTGACCAGCTGTGTTTCAGCCAGAGGCCTGTCACACCAGCTTGCTCGTCTCTGGACTCTGTCATGTACCTAATGGCCTGAGAGGAGAGGGAACACTTGTTTATGGATTCGAAATCCTGGAGGTGACGTCTCACGTTTGCTGTTAAATGGGAACAAACTCTTACCATATGTAGCTGAATGGACCAAACGGTAAACGATGGAGACCAGCGAGTGACGAGACGTTGACTAGAAAACAGCACAGTAAGCAACAATTACCTTTACACAGTCAGTATCACAGCAAATGTATTTTACCAGTTACTTTCTATCTGGATTACTATAACAACTGCTATCATACAGTTGTGTAACGAACTGGGCCTTTTCTTCACTGAGGCTCGTTCTTACCTTCTCATGGCTGCTGGAAATCGCCGTTTCCGCCCGTGACAGCTTGGCGGGATCCTCACTGTCATTGTCCTCTTGCTGTGACAATGAACCTGACGAATTCAGAGGATCAAAGCACTGTGGACCGAAAGAGATGGAGGAGAGCTGGTCAGATCACTAATTCACAGAGGAAGCGAAGTGCAAGAAGCTGCTGCCGTGAGGATTTTGGACACCGACCACCAGAAACGGGATGTTACTCACTTTGGAAGGAACCACAGGGACCAGTGCTCCGATGACGTCTGACTTGCACACATGCACCCTTGGACGCACTGATACTCCTGCAGCAGGAAACGGAAAAGACGCACAGTTTAGTTGAAATCTCTGGATAGATGACACACACACAAGCACCTTTGGTTTCTATGTTTGCTGAGTGTTGGGGCTTCGTCGTACTTTCAGGTTCACCTCCAGACACTTCTTTACTGAACCTCCAGGTACCAGGTCCAGGAGAAAGCTCCACCAGTCGTTATATGTCGATGACTGGATCCCACGTCTGCAAAACAACACGACAGGTTAAAGGAACAATAACAACAATCGTTCATTCACAGGTTTGACATCTAACACCACTCTGTACGAAAACCAATATTTCGGACTGAATTCATACCGATGCCAGGACCTGGTGCTCTACATCTGTATAGTGATGTGAGAAACACGACAGGTGTGTGGAGACTGATCTTTATCCTGCGTGCTTCTCAGGAGACACCACCAAAGCCTCTCTCTCTCACTTGTGACAGGCCGAGGAGCCTTGCTGGCTGACCAGGTCGCCGCTGTGTTTCAGCCAGAGGCCTGTCACACCAGCTTGCTCGTCTCTGGACTCTGTCATGTACCTAATGGCCTGAGAGGAGAGGGAACACTTGTTTATGGATTCGAAAACCTGGAGGTGACGTCTCACGTTTGCTGTTAAATGGGAACAAACTCTTACCATATGTAGCTGAATGGACCAAACGGTAAACGATGGAGACCAGCGAGTGACGAGCCGTTGACTAGAAAAAAGCACAGTAAGCAACAATTACCTTTACACAGTCAGTATCACAGCAAATGTATTTTACCAGTTACTTTCTATCTGGATTACTATAACAACTGCTATCATACAGTTGTGTAACGAACTGGGCCTTTTCTTCACTGAGGCTCGTTCTTACCTTCTCATGGCTGCTGGAAATCGCCGTTTCCGCCCGTGACAGCTTGGCGGGATCCTCACTGTCATTGTCCTCTTGCTGTGACAATGAACCTGACGAATTCAGAGGATCAAAGCACTGTGGACCCAAAGAGATGGAGGAGAGCTGGTCACATCACTAATTCACAGAGGAAGCGAAGTGCAAGAAGCTGCTGCCGTGAGGATTTTGGACACCGACCACCAGAAACGGGATGTTACTCACTTTGGAACGAACCACAGAGACCAGTGCTCCGATGACGTCTGACTTGCACACCTGCACCCTTGGACGCACTGATACTCCTGCAGCAGGAAACGGAAAAGACGCACAGTTTAGTTGAAATCTCTGGATAGATGACACACACACAAGCACCTTTGGTTTCTATGTTTGCTGAGTGTTGGGGCTTCGTCGTACTTTCAGGTTCACCTCCAGACACTTCTTCACTGAACCTCCAGGTACCAGGTCCAGCAGAAAGCTCCACCAGTCGTTATATGTCGATGACTGGATCCCACGTCTGCAAAACAACACGACAGGTTAAAGGAACAATAACAACAATCGTTCATTCACAGGTTTGACATCTAACACCACTCTGTACGAAAACCAATATTTCGGACTGAATTCATACCGATGCCAGGACCTGGTGCTCTACATCTGTATAGTGATGTGAGAAACACGACAGGTGTGTGGAGACTGATCTTTATCCTGCGTGCTTTCAGGAGACACCACCAAAGCCTCTCTCTCTCACTTGTGACAGGCCGAGGAGCCTTGCTGGCTGACCAGGTCGCCGCTGTGTTTCAGCCAGAGGCCTGTCACACCAGCTTGCTCGTCTCTGGACTCTGTCATGTACCTAATGGCCTGAGAGGAGAGGGAACACTTGTTTATGGATTCGAAAACCTGGAGGTGACGTCACACGTTTGCTGTTAAATGGGAACAAACTCTTACCATATGTAGCTGAATGGACCAAACGGTAAACGATGGAGACCAGCGAGTGACGAGCCGTTGACTAGAAAACAGCACAGTAAGCAAAAATTACCTTTACACAGTCAGTATCACAGCAAATGTATTTTACCAGTTACTTTTTTTCTGTAATACTATAACAACTGCTATCATACAGTTGTGTAACGAACTGGGCCTTTTCTTCACTGAGGCTCGTTCTTACCTTCTCATGGCTGCTGGAAATCGCCGTTTCCGCCCGTGACAGCTTGGCGGGATCCTCACTGTCATTGTCCTCTTGCTGTGACAATGAACCTGACGAATTCAGAGGATCAAAGCACTGTGGACCGAAAGAGATGGAGGAGAGCTGGTCACATCACTAATTCACAGAGGAAGCGAAGTGCAAGAAGCTGCTGCCGTGAGGATTTTGGACACCGACCACCAGAAACGGGATGTTACTCACTTTGGAAGGAACCACAGGGACCAGTGCTCCGATGACGTCTGACTTGCACACATGCACCCTTGGACGCACTGATACTCCTGCAGCAGGAAGCGGAAAAGACGCACAGTTTAGTTGAAATCTCTGGACAGATGACACACACACAAGCACCTTTGGTTTCTATGTTTGCTGAGTGTTGGGGCTTCGTCGTACTTTCAGGTTCACCTCCAGACACTTCTTCACTGAACCTCCAGGTACCAGGTCCAGGAGAAAGCTCCACCAGTCGTTATATGTCGATGACTGGATCCCACGTCTGCAAAACAACACGACAGGTTAAAGGAACAATAACAACAATCGTTCATTCACAGGTTTGACATCTAACACCACTCTGTACGAAAACCAATATTTCGGACTGAATTCATACCGATGCCAGGACCTGGTGCTCTACATCTGTATAGTGATGTGAGAAACACGGCAGGTGTGTGGAGACTGATCTTTATCCTGCGTGCTTCTCAGGAGACACCACCAAAGCCTCTCTCTCTCACTTGTGACAGGCCGAGGACCCTTGCTGGCTGACCAGCTGTGTTTCAGCCAGAGGCCTGTCACACCAGCTTGCTCGTCTCTAGACTCTGTCATGTACCTAATGGCCTGAGAGGAGAGGGAACACTTGTTTATGGATTCGAAAACCTGGAGGTGACGTCACACGTTTGCTGTTAAACGGGAACAAACTCTTACCATATGTAGCTGAATGGACCAAACGGTAAACGATGGAGACCAGCGAGTGACGAGCCGTTGACTAGAAAACAGCACAGTAAGCAAAAATTACCTTTACACAGTCAGTATCACAGCAAATGTATTTTACCAGTTACTTTCTATCTGTATTACTATAACAACTGCTATCATACAGTTGTGTAACGAACTGGGCCTTTTCTTCACTGAGGCTCGTTCTTACCTTCTCATGGCTGCTGGAAATCGCCGTTTCCGCCCGTGACAGCTTGGCGGGATCCTCACTGTCATTGTCCTCTTGCTGTGACAATGAACCTGACGAATTCAGAGGATCAAAGCACTGTGGACCGAAAGAGATGGAGGAGAGCTGGTCAGATCACTAATTCACAGAGGAAGCGAAGTGCAAGAAGCTGCTGCCGTGAGGATTTTGGACACCGACCACCAGAAACGGGATGTTACTCACTTTGGAAGGAACCACAGGGACCAGTGCTCCGATGACGTCTGACTTGCACACATGCACCCTTGGACGCACTGATACTCCTGCAGCAGGAAGCGGAAAAGACGCACAGTTTAGTTGAAATCTCTGGACAGATGACACACACACAAGCACCTTTGGTTTCTATGTTTGCTGAGTGTTGGGGCTTCGTCGTACTTTCAGGTTCACCTCCAGACACTTCTTCACTGAACCTCCAGGTACCAGGTCCAGGAGAAAGCTCCACCAGTCGTTATATGTCGATGACTGGATCCCACGTCTGCAAAACAACACGACAGGTTAAAGGAACAATAACAACAATCGTTCATTCACAGGTTTGACATCTAACACCACTCTGTACGAAAACCAATATTTCGGACTGAATTCATACCGATGCCAGGACCTGGTGCTCTACATCTGTATAGTGATGTGAGAAACACGACAGGTGTGTGGAGACTGATCTTTATCCTGCGTGCTTCTCAGGAGACACCACCAAAGCCTCTCTCTCTCACTTGTGACAGGCCGAGGAGCCTTGCTGGCTGACCAGCTGTCTTTCAGCCAGAGGCCTGTCACACCAGCTTGCTCGTCTCTGGACTCTGTCATGTACCTAATGGCCTGAGAGGAGAGGGAACACTTGTTTATGGATTCCAAAACCTGGAGGTGACGTCACACGTTTGCTGTTAAATGGGAACAAACTCTTACCATATGTAGCTGAATGGACCAAACGGTAAACGATGGAGACCAGCGAGTGACGAGCCGTTGACTAGAAAACAGCACAGTAAGCAAAAATTACCTTTACACAGTCAGTATCACAGCAAATGTATTTTACCAGTTACTTTCTATCTGGATTACTATAACAACTGCTATCATACAGTTGTGTAACGAACTGGGCCTTTTCTTCACTGAGGCTCGTTCTTACCTTCTCATGGCTGCTGGAAATCGCCGTTTCCGCCCGTGACAGCTTGGCGGGATCCTCACTGTCATTGTCCTCTTGCTGTGACAATGAACCTGACGAATTCAGAGGATCAAAGCACTGTGGACCGAAAGAGATGGAGGAGAGCTGGTCACATCACTAATTCACAGAGGAAGCGAAAAGCAAGAAGCTGCTGCCGTGAGGATTTTGGACACCGACCACCAGAAACGGGATGTTACTCACTTTGGAAGGAACCACAGGGACCAGTGCTCCGATGACGTCTGACCACCACACTGGCACCCACTCGCCGGAACACAAACCAGTCTCACCCTAAGGCCTGGGCAGTGATGGTTTCTTCACTGGTTACTGGTCACGAGTCATTATTGGATCTCACAACCAGATACCCGGACTCTACCACAAGATGGTGGTTTGACTGTAGTAGGATGGTGGTTTGACTCTTCAGGTCCATAGCGTCTTTTTGCCATAAAACTAGTGGTGCAGTCGTTGTTAGTCATGGACTGCATCCCACGTCTGCAAAACAACACGACAGGTTAAAGGAACAATAACAATAATCGTTCATTCACTGTTCAACTATTACATTTAACACCACACTGTAACAAAACCAATATTTTAGAATGAATTCATACCGATGGCAGGACCTGGTGCTCAACGTCTGTACAGTGATGTGAAAAACAGAGAAGCAGGTGTGCGAAGGCTGATCTTTAGCCTAGCTCTGCTTCTCGTAAAACACCACGTAAGCGTCATGCATCCGTGCCTGACAGAGGAAGGTGCCCGATGTGACGTAGGAGTGGTAGTCACTGTAGCACACCCACACGTCCTGCTCGGCGTTGTAAACACTGTCACAAACGGCATGGCCTGAGAAAAAAGCAAACATTTGTTTATGGATTCATGAACCTTGCATTGACCTCATACTGATCTCACAGCTGACCTAAACGTAAACACACACTTACCATAAGCAGCTGTGGGGCCCAAATGGCTGATGGTGGTGATGAGCGAGTAACGAGCCGTCTGGAAAATAGCACAGTTAACCAACAACAATTACATTTACACATTTAATATAGCAGCAAATGAATTTACCAGTTGCTTTGTGACTGTCTTACTATAGTCACTGTTGTCAGATAGCTGTATAATGTACTAGGCTTTACCTCGTGTTCGCTGCTGGAAATCACCAGTTCCCGTGACACCTCAACGGGAAACCTCAGCTTGAACGTCTGTCCGTTTATGGCCACAAACCTTGACAGCATGATGATCAGGATACTGTGGACCCAAAGAGATGGAGGAGAGGTGGTGAAATCACTAATTCAAAGAGGAAGTCAAGTGGAAGAAGCTGCTGTGATGTGGTCTTTACATAGTTAGGATATGACATGTGATGTTACTCACGTTGGCAGGTGCACGAATGACAACTGCACAAACGCTCTGTCATGACCACAGCTGCACACACGGAAGCGCTCGAACCCCTGCAGCAGGAAAGACACAAGAAGGTTTTAGTTGAAACTGAGTTGAAATCTTTGAATAGATGAAACACACAACACCTTTGCTTTCTATGTTTCTGAGTGTTGGGGCTAAGTCATACTTGCAAGTACTGCTCCAGACCCTGCTCCACTGAATGGACTGGACTCCATATCAGCTCCACGCCAAAGCTAAGCCACTTGTGGTAAGTGGAGGACTGCATACCACATCTGCACAACGACACCACAGTGTAAAGACATAATAATACTTCATTCATAGGTACTACTACATGTCCACACCACCAGAAGACAAATATTTCTGACTGAGCTCATACCGACAGCAGGTCGTGGTGTTCAAGGTCGAGAAAGCAATGTGAGCGGCAACAGGACAGGTGTACGAGAGGCCAAGGGCACCTGCTGCTCTCTGCAGATCTTGAGACACGAAGTCCAGCATGTTCAGCACCGACATGAGGAAGCAAAAAGTGTCCTGCACAGAAAAAAAAAGTGTTTTAGACAGTGGAATTTTCTCTACAAAAAACATTTTTAGATCACTGTGAACGTCTGCTCTGTGGTATAAACAAGAAGTGCACCAACATTTGGTCCGTCTTCGTCGAAGGAGGGGTCGTACTGTGCAACCGTGTGCTTGAGCGCTTCCAGGACCTCCCTCTTCTCATCGATGTCGTCAGAGAAGCGAAGTCCAACGAGCTGGCCAAACAACCTGGAGAGAGCACAAATGAAGAAATGGGCATGTTCCTCATGCTGATTTGGAATGTTAGTGGACAAACCCATGTCTGGTTGTTGCTGTACCTCACGGTGGAGCTGGTAGCTGCAACCCCCACCTGCAGACAGAACTCCTCGATGAAAGGGTTCAGAGAGAGGATGGCCTGAACGGCAGCGTTCATGAAGCAGGTCTGTCCAAGGTTGGGCAACCTGAAACACAAAAAACCTCACGTGTCGTTTTCCACAGACGAAGACTCACAATAAACTACAGCCTCAAATACAGAACACGTATGGAGTCATTAGGTGTGTATATGACGTACCCGCGACAGGCCAGCTCATATGGGGAGGGAGGTCTGAAGGGAGGCTCCTCCTCTGGCTGACTGTGAATGATGGCATTACACATTTTATTCTACTAATGCTACAGTAATGAAGTCATCAATAATAAACAACAACAATATAATGTGTTCAATCAGTGACACTAGGAAAACTAAACATACGTGTGGCCTGAGGAGGACGGTCCTTCGTCAGCAGGAGACAGGTGTGCGGTGTCCTGTTACAAAGACATAAACTCAGTTGAACACAAGAACAACAAATGCACATTTCAGCTAGAGACATTTCAGCAGTGCAACAAGTTTGCTAATGCTAGTCCGGGCTGTACAACTAACAGAAGCTAACGGCCTTGTGCCGTTCAGCCGCTAGTTGTGTAAAATACCGGATTTCACCGCCTTCTCGGTGCCGGAGCCCAGATGTGACTTTGCGAACCAAAATGTACCGGTCCACACTAAGATGGGGGCGCTCTACGCTGCTGCATGTCTGAGCTATGCTGCTACGTAAGCTAGCGCTAGCCACATTAGCTGCGCTCTGACTCCAGTGGGAAACGGGTGATGGTGCGTTTGAGGCCTCCTCACCTGCTCCGGACGAACCTCCGCGGCGGGAGCCTCAGGCGACGTTGAGGCAGCGAAGATGCTGGAATCCACCGCGTGGCTGCTGAGGACAGACGCGATTATTCAGCTGTGTCAAAATATCTCGCAGTGGATATTTGTTCACGTAATTTTAAAACATTTAGAAATATATGTCGATATTAGCATGAAGGTATCAAAAGTAAACAAAGCCTTTGGTTTACCTGGTGGTGGAGGTGGAGCCAGACTCTCCAGCAGAAACGTCAACCACGTTTCTCCTCTGTTCAAAATACATTTGGTTTGAGATATTAGTAAAAACATCAAGACAACATCAAACAGTTATGGTAAATAAATGAAGATACTCACCCTCCAGCGTCTCCAGAGTCTCAAGAGACAAGCCATCTCTGCAAAAGCAAATTGCTTCGCAGTGATAAATTATTTTACTGTCGTTGGATGACAATAAAATAATAATAACAAAGTAATGTATTCTTCGAATGTAGTTGTAGTGCAATGAAGAAAAGCTGTTTGCAAGTATTTCTCTCTAGAAAACCTTTGAGTCGCTGAGGGAGCGCAAAAATCTCTGTCTTTACTGATCCAAAGCGGAGCTCAAAGGGGACAGATACCAGGCAGAACTTGAATTTAAGGCCAACGTTGTCAAGGCAACAAAAACAAATATTTGAAATATAAACATATTTTTAATGTAACGGTATGAACTTCACAGAGTTGTTGATAAGTCACGTGTTTCGATTTACTTTTTAATGCAATGTACTGTAATTGAACAAGCATATGTGTGTAATGAAAAATGACCCCCCCTAAACATTTAGAAAAACAACAAGCATGACCTCACATCAAAACCTACAAAAGTACATATCAATTACAGCACTGATGCAGTGAGTGGATTATTATTAACAATCATAATTATAAATATTATTTCTGGTGTGTGTGTTTTTGAATATTAGCAATTGTTGTTATGTTATCTATGCTCTATTGTGTATAAAATATTGGCTTGTGTGATTTGAAAGTCTAGTTTTGATTTTATTCCAATTTTAAAAAGCGTCCCAACTTTGTAGAAGGCTGTTTCATTTGGATTTAGACTGTCAGCATGAAATACACCATAGAGTGGAGCAAACTCACAGACACCTGTTCTGTCCTCACAAAGCGACGTCAATGCCTCTGCATGTTGGGGGGACTAAGGGTTTTTCATACACATTGTGTAATTACACAGTGAAAGGTTTGTCCTCAATGACGTACCATGAGAAGACTTTTGAGTTGATGCCATATAAGCAAACTGAATTGGTAAAAGACAACATTTATTATAAATTACTAGAGTTTTAGTTAGCAAATATCCAAACTTTCATAAAATTTTCTCAATACGCTGACCAACTAAATTCTCAGTGTCTGTACATGTAAGTGCGTTGTCATAATTTGCGCTGCCACTTTTTAATTTTTATAATATAATATAATATAATGCAATACAATACAATACAATACAATACAATACAATATAATATAATATAATATAATCAATATGATACCGTGATGATGCTTTAACCCTGGTGCAGCCTTCGGGGGGCAAAAATGAAAATAGGGGGGTCTAAGCTCAAAAACCACACAAGGGTCGGAATAAACAGCCGCAGACAGACGATAAATCACAACACGCTTTATTGTTGACTGCAGCCCTTGCCCAAAGCGTTCTGGCAGAGTTACCTCAACAAGTCGCCTCCTTCTTCAATTTGTTCAACCTGAAGCCGCCGTGTGAACCTAATCCTTAATAATGTAAGGGTTCAGCACTGTTCTCCATCTCTCCTGCATCTTGGTCTCTCTCTATCTAGATATATAGATAGATATTAATTATGTCATCTGTTCTGTTCTGTTGAGGAATAGGCCTGTTTCTAAACGACGCAGTCATTTCCAGAACTTCTGTCTGATCTCAATCCCACCAGAATCTTCATTTGAAGATGATCATCATTAAGTCTGGCTTTGAAATTTAATTTGGAATTTTACCCTCTTTTAAAACTCCTATTGTAGCGGCCCGGTGCATTGTGGGTGTGGCCGCTGTTTCTGATGTAGAATAGCTATGTGTTCGTTATATTCAGGTGTTGTAGTTTTAATGTGTTTATTCGTTGTGTGTTGAGTTGTTGTGTGTGTAACAGTGAAGGATTTTGGCACCGTGACGGTAAGTGCTGAGTGTGAGAACCCGTCGCGGTGTTGAGCGTGAAGCCGCTGTGCAGCCAATAAAGCTGCTGGTTCTGCGCAGCAGACAACGAGACTCTCACTCTGACACGCGCTGGGAGCGGCGGAGACGCGCTTAGCTTTAGCTTTAGCTTTAGCTTTAGCTTTAGCTTTAGCTTTAGCTTTAGCTTTAGCTTTAGCAGGCAGCGTCGATCCAAACCTACGGATCATTACAAGGTAATAGCAACAGGCCGCATTAACATTTAGCTTCGTCCTGCGGCCCCTGATTTAAGACTTAAGAGAATACAATTACATTTAAATAAACAAAAGCATGGATACTGTCAATATATTTTATAAAACTGTGTTGGTGAATTTTTTTACTTCTGCATTTTTTACTAAAAGAAAGTGTGTGATTTAAACGGTAGTTTTGAGTTGGAATGTCTGTGCTCGTCTACTTTGTCCTAAATAGTTTTGCTTTATTTAGCATAGAAACAAGAACCGTAGGAAACTGTTTCGTGGCTGCCAAGGCATCACTTGGCAGCGTCAGACTTCTCAGGAAGCCTTTGTGTAGTAAATATAAACTGAACAAAACAAATACACCTCAGCATCAGAGGCCAGTCAGTAACCGACTATTCTCCACATCCTCCACCCTTTTGTCTTAATGCAGTTATTAAACATTAAACAATCGTCTCATTAATCAGATTGTTGGAAAATTCTTAGAAAAGGGCTGCAGTACTTGATGTGTTCTCCACATTTCTGCTATGGTTTAGAAAGACCTCAATAGTAAAGTTGCCTTATATTGATGGTGCTGTTTTGCTACTGTTCTGCTATGTTTCAATTACAGTAGGTGCATGTTTATTGTATTAACATTCCACCAATCTACATTTATATATATATAGATATAAACTAGGTGGAGCATCGTTGACACTTTTTTACTAATCTTGAAGAATCAGACCTAAGGTTCCTGGTTCTGTCACGCGGCAGGACGGTGATGTACTTTAAGAGATAAATTTCAGTCTTTAACTACAGTTTTTCTTTGAAGTAGGTCAGCAAGTCCTTTTTATGACGATGGAGACCTTCATGCCACGTCACGCTCAACAGGTTTTTCTGTCCCTTTTACCAGGTCTGTCTTCGTCCCACAATGGCCGCACCACCATTAGCACCATAAAAGACAGAGCATGTTACTCTGTGCATGTCGCTGCTAAATGGTCCGACGCATCGTGTTCCACACGCTTGGACACTGCTTCTCAGTCACCCACACATTCACACAGCCATGACATATTCTAAAGCAACAAAGTGACGCCTCACTGAACCCAGAGGAAAGTGTGGCTCTACTGAACGTGTTGTGTGAACGTAGCGTAGTCGGCAGACGTCTCAGGATACAGATGCTATAACCAGCTGTAACGTTCGCTATAACAGATGAGCTGAACGCGAAGGGGACCAGGCTCGTACTGACAGTCAATGGACTGTTACTGTGGCACAACTCTGACCGTCCTGTGATCTGATTCTTTCCTGTGTGATCGTTTGAGATGAATATTAAGCAAAGCATATTATCTCATAACATATTATGTTTTTAATTTAAAATCTTAAAATGAAAATAAACGAGAAACGAGCCAAACCAAAAGGTGGAGTCATTTGGTAAAATAAAGAGAATCTAAACCTCAAATCGATCATTTAAAATGTAAGAGAATACAATTACATTTAAGAAGTACTTAGTAAACATACTGGCATAATGTCTTAACATAAAATGTAGCCCATTATAAATGTGTATCGCGACAAGATGAAACCAAAGCCCCTGGTCAAGCATGGTTTAAAATATTTATTCAGTTTTAGAGTGAGAGGAAAAGAAGAGAACTTGGATGAAAAACATTTCAACAAAAAAAACAAACAAACACAAAACTTTGAGCAGGTTGGCTAAAAAAGTCCCAAAAACAACTCAGCCTGACTCAGAAAAACAAAATGGCCACTGGGAGCGACGGCTGCTGCAGGTTCCCTCTGACGAGCGACTGGAAAAAAATCTAAGGAGAAAAACATCTCATTTAATAAAAGGAAAGATTTGAACGCAAAGCGGAAGTCACACGTAACTACGTGATAGTTTTCAAGCATCCTCTCTTAGTTCATCTGTTCTTTACTGACTTACCTTCTGATGGCTGCTGGTGTTATTCTGCTTCTGTCTCATGGTCCTTTCCTGGACAGAATCTTTCCACTTTTTCTCTTCCCTCATTCCTCTCACTCTGAAACAAACCAGGCTGTCTACAGTCTCACCCTAAGGCCTGGGCAGTGATGGTTTCTTCACTGGTTACTGGCCACAAGTCCCTATTGGATCTCACAACCAGATACCCAGACTCTGCCACAGGATGCTGGTTTGACTGTAGTAGGCTGGTCCTTAGCGTCTTTTCACCATGAAACTACTGGTGCAGCCGTTGTTAGTCGTTAATGGCCTGAGAGGAGAGGGAACATTTATTAATCTATTCATAAACCTTCAGTTGACGTCAAATGTTTGGCTGTTAGATGGAAACAAACACTTACCATTAACTGCTGAAACGATGGCGACCAACTTAATTCAGTTTTATTGAATTAACTGAAGCAGTTGTTCCAGACAAGTAAGATTTAAGACCTTACAAAACTAAACCCAACAAATCCCACATAGAGCAAGCTTTTCATTGTAGCCAATCAACAAATTTAAATCAAAAAATAGATTCAAAGAACGTATATTGATATATATATATAATATACTAATTAAATTTCTTAATGTCAATTCAATTTTCATAGCAACAGTGGGGAGGAAAAACTCCCTCTCTATAGAGGAAGAAACCTCCAGCAGACCCAGGCTCAACGTGGGCGGCCATCTGCCTTGACCGGTTGGGTGACGAGAAGACCAACGAGTGACGAGACGTTGACTAGAAAACAGCACAGTAAGCAACAATTACCTTTACACAGTCAGTATCACAGCAAATGTATTTTACCAGTTACTTTCTATCTGGATTACTATAACAACTGCTATCATACAGTTGTGTAACGAACTGGGCCTTTTCTTCACTGAGGCTCGTTCTTACCTTCTCATGGCTGCTGGAAATCGCCGTTTCCGCCCGTGACAGCTTGGCGGGATCCTCACTGTCATTGTCCTCTTGCTGTGACAATGAACCTGACGAATTCAGAGGATCAAAGCACTGTGGACCCAAAGAGATAGAGGACAGCTGGTCACATCACTAATTCACAGAGGAAGCGAAGTGCAAGAAGCTGCTGCCGTGAGGATTTTGGACACCGACCACCAGAAACGGGATGTTACTCACTTTGGAAGGAACCACAGGGACCAGTGCTCCGATGACGTCTGACTTGCACACATGCACCCTTGGACGCACTGATACTCCTGCAGCAGGAAACGGAAAAGACGCACAGTTTAGTTGAAATCTCTGGACAGATGACACACACACAAGCACCTTTGGTTTCTATGTTTGCTGAGTGTTGGGGCTTCGTCGTACTTTCAGGTTCACCTCCAGACACTTCTTCACTGAACCTCCAGGTACCAGGTCCAGGAGAAAGCTCCACCAGTCGTTATATGTCGATGACTGGATCCCACGTCTGCAAAACAACACGACAGGTTAAAGGAACAATAACAACAATCGTTGATTCACAGGTTTGACATCTAACACCACTCTGTACGAAAACCAATATTTCGGACTGAATTCATACCGATGCCAGGACCTGGTGCTCTACATCTGTATAGTGATGTGAGAAACACGGCAGGTGTGTGGAGACTGATCTTTATCCTGCGTGCTTCTCAGGAGACACCACCAAAGCCTCTCTCTCTCACTTGTGACAGGCCGAGGAGCCTTGCTGGCTGACCAGGTCGCCGCTGTGTTTCAGCCAGAGGCCTGTCACACCAGCTTGCTCGTCTCTGGACTCTGTCATGTACCTAATGGCCTGAGAGGAGAGGGAACACTTGTTTATGGATTCGAAAACCTGGAGGTGACGTCACACGTTTGCTGTTAAATGGGAACAAACTCTTACCATATGTAGCTGAATGGACCAAACGGTAAACGATGGAGACCAGCGAGTGACGAGCCGTTGACTAGAAAAAAGCACAGTAAGCAAAAATTACCTTTACACAGTCAGTATCACAGCAAATGTATTTTACCAGTTACTTTCTATCTGGATTACTATAACAACTGCTATCATACAGTTGTGTAACGAACTGGGCCTTTTCTTCACTGAGGCTCGTTCTTACCTTCTCATGGCTGCTGGAAATCGCCGTTTCCGCCCGTGACAGCTTGGCGGGATCCTCACTGTCATTGTCCTCTTGCTGTGACAATGAACCTGACGAATTCAGAGGATCAAAGCACTGTGGACCGAAAGAGATGGAGGAGAGCTGGTCACATCACTAATTCACAGAGGAAGCGAAGTGCAAGAAGCTGCTGCCGTGAGGATTTTGGACACCGACCACCAGAAACGGGATGTTACTCACTTTGGAAGGAACCACAGGGACCAGTGCTCCGATGACGTCTGACTTGCACACATGCACCCTTGGACGCACTGATACTCCTGCAGCAGGAAGCGGAAAAGACGCACAGTTTAGTTGAAATCTCTGGACAGATGACACACACACAAGCACCTTTGGTTTCTATGTTTGCTGAGTGTTGGGGCTTCGTCGTACTTTCAGGTTCACCTCCAGACACTTCTTCACTGAACCTCCAGGTACCAGGTCCAGGAGAAAGCTCCACCAGTCGTTATATGTCGATGACTGGATCCCACGTCTGCAAAACAACACGACAGGTTAAAGGAACAATAACAACAATCGTTCATTCACAGGTTTGACATCTAACACCACTCTGTACGAAAACCAATATTTCGGACTGAATTCATACCGATGCCAGGACCTGGTGCTCTACATCTGTATAGTGATGTGAGAAACACGACAGGTGTGTGGAGACTGATCTTTATCCTGCGTGCTTCTCAGGAGACACCACCAAAGCCTCTCTCTCTCACTTGTGACAGGCCGAGGAGCCTTGCTGGCTGACCAGGTCGCCGCTGTGTTTCAGCCAGAGGCCTGTCACACCAGCTTGCTCGTCTCTGGACTCTGTCATGTACCTAATGGCCTGAGAGGAGAGGGAACACTTGTTTATGGATTCGAAAACCTGGAGGTGACGTCTCACGTTTGCTGTTAAATGGGAACAAACTCTTACCATATGTAGCTGAATGGACCAAACGGTAAACGATGGAGACCAGCGAGTGACGAGCCGTTGACTAGAAAAAAGCACAGTAAGCAACAATTACCTTTACACAGTCAGTATCACAGCAAATGTATTTTACCAGTTACTTTCTATCTGGATTACTATAACAACTGCTATCATACAGTTGTGTAACGAACTGGGCCTTTTCTTCACTGAGGCTCGTTCTTACCTTCTCATGGCTGCTGGAAATCGCCGTTTCCGCCCGTGACAGCTTGGCGGGATCCTCACTGTCATTGTCCTCTTGCTGTGACAATGAACCTGACGAATTCAGAGGATCAAAGCACTGTGGACCCAAAGAGATGGAGGAGAGCTGGTCAGATCACTAATTCACAGAGGAAGCGAAGTGCAAGAAGCTGCTGCCGTGAGGATTTTGGACACCGACCACCAGAAACGGGATGTTACTCACTTTGGAACGAACCACAGAGACCAGTGCTCCGATGACGTCTGACTTGCACACCTGCACCCTTGGACGCACTGATACTCCTGCAGCAGGAAACGGAAAAGACGCACAGTTTAGTTGAAATCTCTGGATAGATGACACACACACAAGCACCTTTGGTTTCTATGTTTGCTGAGTGTTGGGGCTTCGTCGTACTTTCAGGTTCACCTCCAGACACTTCTTCACTGAACCTCCAGGTACCAGGTCCAGCAGAAAGCTCCACCAGTCGTTATATGTCGATGACTGGATCCCACGTCTGCAAAACAACACGACAGGTTAAAGGAACAATAACAACAATCGTTCATTCACAGGTTTGACATCTAACACCACTCTGTACGAAAACCAATATTTCGGACTGAATTCATACCGATGCCAGGACCTGGTGCTCTACATCTGTATAGTGATGTGAGAAACACGACAGGTGTGTGGAGACTGATCTTTATCCTGCGTGCTTTCAGGAGACACCACCAAAGCCTCTCTCTCTCACTTGTGACAGGCCGAGGAGCCTTGCTGGCTGACCAGGTCGCCGCTGTGTTTCAGCCAGAGGCCTGTCACACCAGCTTGCTCGTCTCTGGACTCTGTCATGTACCTAATGGCCTGAGAGGAGAGGGAACACTTGTTTATGGATTCGAAAACCTGGAGGTGACGTCACACGTTTGCTGTTAAATGGGAACAAACTCTTACCATATGTAGCTGAATGGACCAAACGGTAAACGATGGAGACCAGCGAGTGACGAGCCGTTGACTAGAAAACAGCACAGTAAGCAAAAATTACCTTTACACAGTCAGTATCACAGCAAATGTATTTTACCAGTTACTTTTTTTCTGTAATACTATAACAACTGCTATCATACAGTTGTGTAACGAACTGGGCCTTTTCTTCACTGAGGCTCGTTCTTACCTTCTCATGGCTGCTGGAAATCGCCGTTTCCGCCCGTGACAGCTTGGCGGGATCCTCACTGTCATTGTCCTCTTGCTGTGACAATGAACCTGACGAATTCAGAGGATCAAAGCACTGTGGACCGAAAGAGATGGAGGAGAGCTGGTCACATCACTAATTCACAGAGGAAGCGAAGTGCAAGAAGCTGCTGCCGTGAGGATTTTGGACACCGACCACCAGAAACGGGATGTTACTCACTTTGGAAGGAACCACAGGGACCAGTGCTCCGATGACGTCTGACTTGCACACATGCACCCTTGGACGCACTGATACTCCTGCAGCAGGAAGCGGAAAAGACGCACAGTTTAGTTGAAATCTCTGGACAGATGACACACACACAAGCACCTTTGGTTTCTATGTTTGCTGAGTGTTGGGGCTTCGTCGTACTTTCAGGTTCACCTCCAGACACTTCTTCACTGAACCTCCAGGTACCAGGTCCAGGAGAAAGCTCCACCAGTCGTTATATGTCGATGACTGGATCCCACGTCTGCAAAACAACACGACAGGTTAAAGGAACAATGACAACAATCGTTCATTCACAGGTTTGACATCTAACAACACTCTGTACGAAAACCAATATTTCGGACTGAATTCATACCGATGCCAGGACCTGGTGCTCTACATCTGTATAGTGATGTGAGAAACACGACAGGTGTGTGGAGACTGATCTTTATCCTGCGTGCTTCTCAGGAGACACCACCAAAGCCTTTCTCTCTCACTTGTGACAGGCCGAGGAGCCTTGCTGGCTGACCAGCTGTGTTTCAGCCAGAGGCCTGTCACACCAGCTTGCTCGTCTCTGGACTCTGTCATGTACCTAATGGCCTGAGAGGAGAGGGAACACTTGTTTATGGATTCGAAAACCTGGAGGTGACGTCACACGTTTGCTGTTAAATGGGAACAAACTCTTACCATATGTAGCTGAATGGACCAAACGGTAAACGATGGAGACCAGCGAGTGACGAGCCGTTGACTAGAAAACAGCACAGTAAGCAACAATTACCTTTACACAGTCAGTATCACAGCAAATGTATTTTACCAGTTACTTTCTATCTGGATTACTATAACAACTGCTATCATACAGTTGTGTAACGAACTGGGCCTTTTCTTCACTGAGGCTCGTTCTTACCTTCTCATGGCTGCTGGAAATCGCCGTTTCCGCCCGTGACAGCTTGGCGGGATCCTCACTGTCATTGTCCTCTTGCTGTGACAATGAACCTGACGAGTCAGAGGATCAAAGCACTGTGGACCGAAAGAGATGGAGGAGAGCTGGTCACATTACTAATTCACAGAGGAAACGAAGTGCAAGAAGCTGCTGCTGTGAGGATTTTGGACACCGACCACCAGAAACGGGATGTTACTCACTTTGGAAGGAACCACAGGGACCAGTGCTCCGATGACGTCTGACTTGCACACATGCACCCTTGGACGCACTGATACTCCTGCAGCAGGAAGCGGAAAAGACGCACAGTTTAGTTGAAATCTCTAGACAGATGACACACACACAAGCACCTTTGGTTTCTATGTTTGCTGAGTGTTGGGGCTTCATCGTACTTTCAGGTTCACCTCCAGACACTTCTTCACTGAACCTCCAGGTACCAGGTCCAGGAGAAAGCTCGACCAGTCGTTATATGTCGATGACTGGATCCCACGTCTGCAAAACAACACGACAGGTTAAAGGAACAATGACAACAATCATTCATTCACAGGTTTGACTATTACATCTAACACCACTCTGTACGAAAACCAATATTTCGGACTGAATTCATACCGATGCCAGGACCTGGTGCTCTACATCTGTATAGTGATGTGAGAAACACGACAGGTGTGTGGAGACTGATCTTTATCCTGCGTGCTTCTCAGGAGACACCACCAAAGCCTCTCTCTCTCACTTGTGACAGGCCGAGGAGCCTTGCTGGTTGACCAGCTGTGTTTCAGCCAGAGGCCTGTCACACCAGCTTGCTCGTCTCTGGACTCTGTCATGTACCTAATGGCCTGAGAGGAGAGGGAACACTTGTTTATGGATTCGAAATCCTGGAGGTGACGTCTCACGTTTGCTGTTAAATGGGAACAAACTCTTACCATATGTAGCTGAATGGACCAAACGGTAAACGATGGAGACCAGCGAGTGACGAGCCGTTGACTAGAAAACAGCACAGTAAGCAAAAATTACCTTTACACAGTCAGTATCACAGCAAATGTATTTTACCAGTTACTTTCTATCTGGATTACTATAACAACTGCTATCATACAGTTGTGTAACGAACTGGGCCTTTTCTTCACTGAGGCTCGTTCTTACCTTCTCATGGCTGCTGGAAATCGCCGTTTCCGCCCGTGACAGCTTGGCGGGATCCTCACTGTCATTGTCCTCTTGCTGTGACAATGAACCTGACGAGTCAGAGGATCAAAGCACTGTGGACCCAAAGAGATGGAGGAGAGCTGGTCACGTCGCTAATTCACAGAGGAAGCGAAGTGCAAGAAGCTGCTGCCGTGAGGATTTTGGACACCGACCACCAGAAACGGGATGTTACTCACTTTGGAAGGAACCACAGAGACCAGTGCTCCGATGACGTCTGACTTGCACACATGCACCCTTGGACGCACTGATACTCCTGCAGCAGGAAACAGAAAAGACGCACAGTTTAGTTGAAATCTCTGGACAGATGACACACACACAAGCACCTTTGGTTTCTATGTTTGCTGAGTGTTGGGGCTTCGTCGTACTTTCAGGTTCACCTCCAGACACTTCTTCACTGAACCTCCAGGTACCAGGTCCAGGAGAAAGCTCCACCAGTCGTTATATGTCGATGACTGGATCCCACGTCTGCAAAACAACACGACAGGTTAAAAGGAACAATAACAACAATCGTTCATTCACAGGTTTGACTATTACATCTAACACCACTCTGTACGAAAACCAATATTTCGGACTGAATTCATACCGATGCCAGGACCTGGTGCTCTACATCTGTATAGTGATGTGAGAAACACGACAGGTGTGTGGAGACTGATCTTTATCCTGCGTGCTTCTCAGGAGACACCACCAAAGCCTCTCTCTCTCACTTGTGACAGGCCGAGGAGCCTTGCTGGCTGACCAGGTCGCCGCTGTGTTTCAGCCAGAGGCCTGTCACACCAGCTTGCTCGTCTCTGGACTCTGTCATGTACCTAATGGCCTGAGAGGAGAGGGAACACTTGTTTATGGATTCGAAAACCTGGAGGTGACGTCACACGTTTGCTGTTAAATGGGAACAAACTCTTACCATATGTAGCTGAATGGACCAAACGGTAAACGATGGAGACCAGCGAGTGACGAGACGTTGACTAGAAAACAGCACAGTAAGCAAAAATTACCTTTACACAGTCAGTATCACAGCAAATGTATTTTACCAGTTACTTTCTATCTGGATTACTATAACAACTGCTATCATACAGTTGTGTAACGAACTGGGCCTTTTCTTCACTGAGGCTCGTTCTTACCTTCTCATGGCTGCTGGAAATCGCCGTTTCCGCCCGTGACAGCTTGGCGGGATCCTCACTGTCATTGTCCTCTTGCTGTGACAATGAACCTGACGAATTCAGAGGATCAAAGCACTGTGGACCCAAAGAGATGGAGGAGAGCTGGTCAGATCGCTAATTCACAGAGGAAGCGAAGTGCAAGAAGCTGCTGCCGTGAGGATTTTGGACACCGACCACCAGAAACGGGATGTTACTCACTTTGGAAGGAACCACAGGGACCAGTGCTCCGATGACGTCTGACTTGCACACCTGCACCCTTGGACGCACTGATACTCCTGCAGCAGGAAACGGAAAAGACGCACAGTTTAGTTGAAATCTCTGGATAGATGACACACACACAAGCACCTTTGGTTTCTATGTTTGCTGAGTGTTGGGGCTTCGTCGTACTTTCAGGTTCACCTCCAGACACTTCTTCACTGAACCTCCAGGTACCAGGTCCAGCAGAAAGCTCCACCAGTCGTTATATGTCGATGACTGGATCCCACGTCTGCAAAACAACACGACAGGTTAAAGGAACAATAACAACAATCGTTCATTCACAGGTTTGACATCTAACACCACTCTGTACGAAAACCAATATTTCGGACTGAATTCATACCGATGCCAGGACCTGGTGCTCTACATCTGTATAGTGATGTGAGAAACACGACAGGTGTGTGGAGACTGATCTTTATCCTGCGTGCTTCTCAGGAGACACCACCAAAGCCTCTCTCTCTCACTTGTGACAGGCCGAGGAGCCTTGCTGGCTGACCAGCTGTGTTTCAGCCAGAGGCCTGTCACACCAGCTTGCTCGTCTCTGGACTCTGTCATGTACCTAATGGCCTGAGAGGAGAGGGAACACTTGTTTATGGATTCGACAACCTGGAGGTGACGTCACACGTTTGCTGTTAAATGGGAACAAACTCTTACCATATGTAGCTGAATGGACCAAACGGTAAACGATGGAGACCAGTGAGTGACGAGCCGTTGACTAGAAAACAGCACAGTAAGCAACAATTACCTTTACACAGTCAGTATCACAGCAAATGTATTTTACCAGTTACTTTCTATCCGTATTACTATAACAACTGCTATCATACAGTTGTGTAACGAACTGGGCCTTGTCTTCACTGAGGCTCGTTCTTACCTTCTCATGGCTGCTGGAAATCGCTGTTTCCGCCCGTGACAGCTTGGCGGGATCCTCACTGTCATTGTCCTCTTGCTGTGACAATGAACCTGACGAATTCAGAGGATCAAAGCACTGTGGACCCAAAGAGATGGAGGAGAGCTGGTCACATCACTAATTCACAGAGGAAGCGAAGTGCAAGAAGCTGCTGCCGTGAGGATTTTGGACACCGACCACCAGAAACGGGATGTTACTCACTTTGGAAGGAACCACAGGGACCAGTGCTCCGATGACGTCTGACTTGCACACATGCACCCTTGGACGCACTGATACTCCTGCAGCAGGAAACGGAAAAGACGCACAGTTTAGTTGAAATCTCTGGACAGATGACACACACACAAGCACCTTTGGTTTCTATGTTTGCTGAGTGTTGGGGCTTCGTCGTACTTTCAGGTTCACCTCCAGACACTTCTTCACTGAACCTCCAGGTACCAGGTCCAGCAGAAAGCTCCACCAGTCGTTATATGTCGATGACTGGATCCCACGTCTGCAAAACAACACGACAGGTTAAAGGAACAATAACAACAATCGTTCATTCACAGGTTTGACATCTAACACCACTCTGTACGAAAACCAATATTTCGGACTGAATTCATACCGATGCCAGGACCTGGTGCTCTACATCTGTATAGTGATGTGAGAAACACGGCAGGTGTGTGGAGACTGATCTTTATCCTGCGTGCTTCTCAGGAGACACCACCAAAGCCTCTCTCTCTGACTTGTGACAGGCCGAGGAGCCTTGCTGGCTGACCAGCTGTGTTTCAGCCAGAGGCCTGTCACACCAGCTTGCTCGTCTCTGGACTCTGTCATGTACCTAATGGCCTGAGAGGAGAGGGAACACTTGTTTATGGATTCGACAACCTGGAGGTGACGTCACACGTTTGCTGTTAAATGGGAACAAACTCTTACCATATGTAGCTGAATGGACCAAACGGTAAACGATGGAGTCCAGCGAGTGACGAGCCGTTGACTAGAAAAAAGCACAGTAAGCAAAAATTACCTTTACACAGTCAGTATCACAGCAAATGTATTTTACCAGTTACTTTCTATCTGGATTACTATAACAACTGCTATCATACAGTTGTGTAACGAACTGGGCCTTTTCTTCACTGAGGCTCGTTCTTACCTTCTCATGGCTGCTGGAAATCGCCGTTTCCGCCCGTGACAGCTTGGCGGGATCCTCACTGTCATTGTCCTCTTGCTGTGACAATGAACTTGACGAATTCAGAGGATCAAAGCACTGTGGACCCAAAGAGATGGAGGAGAGCTGGTCAGATCGCTAATTAACAAAGGAAGCGAAGTGCAAGAAGCTGCTGCCGTGAGGATTTTGGACACCGACCACCAGAAACGGGATGTTACTCACTTTGGAAGGAACCACAGAGACCAGTGCTCCGATGACGTCTGACTTGCACACATGCACCCTTGGACGCACTGATACTCCTGCAGCAGGAAACGGAAAAGACGCACAGTTTAGTTGAAATCTCTGGATAGATGACACACACACAAGCACCTTTGGTTTCTATGTTTGCTGAGTGTTGGGGCTTCGTCGTACTTTCAGGTTCACCTCCAGACACTTCTTCACTGAACCTCCAGGTACCAGGTCCAGCAGAAAGCTCCACCAGTCGTTATATGTCGATGACTGGATCCCACGTCTGCAAAACAACACGACAGGTTAAAGGAACAATAACAACAATCGTTCATTCACAGGTTTGACATCTAACACCACTCTGTACGAAAACCAATATTTCGGACTGAATTCATACCGATGCCAGGACCTGGTGCTCTACATCTGTATAGTGATGTGAGAAACACGGCAGGTGTGTGGAGACTGATCTTTATCCTGCGTGCTTCTCAGGAGACACCACCAAAGCCTCTCTCTCTCCCTTGTGACAGGCCGAGGAGCCTTGCTGGTTGACCAGGTCGCCGCTGTGTTTCAGCCAGAGGCCTGTCACACCAGCTTGCTCGTCTCTGGACTCTGTCATGTACCTAATGGCCTGAGAGGAGAGGGAACACTTGTTTATGGATTCGAAAACCTGGAGGTGACGTCACACGTTTGCTGTTAAATGGGAACAAACTCTTACCATATGTAGCTGAATGGACCAAACGGTAAACGATGGAGACCAGCGAGTGACGAGCCGTTGACTAGAAAACAGCACAGTAAGCAAAAATTACCTTTACACAGTCAGTATCACAGCAAATGTATTTTACCAGTTACTTTCTATCTGTATTACTATAACAACTGCTATCATACAGTTGTGTAACGAACTGGGCCTTTTCTTCACTGAGGCTCGTTCTTACCTTCTCATGGCTGCTGGAAATCGCCGTTTCCGCCCGTGACAGCTTGGCGGGATCCTCACTGTCATTGTCCTCTTGCTGTGACAATGAACCTGACGAATTCAGAGGATCAAAGCACTGTGGACCCAAAGAGATGGAGGAGAGCTGGTCACATCACTAATTCACAGAGGAAGCGAAGTGCAAGAAGCTGCTGCCGTGAGGATTTTGGACACCGACCACCAGAAACGGGATGTTACTCACTTTGGAAGGAACCACAGGGACCAGTGCTCCGATGACGTCTGACTTGCACACATGCACCCTTGGACGCACTGATACTCCTGCAGCAGGAAGCGGAAAAGACGCACAGTTTAGTTGAAATCTCTGGACAGATGACACACACACAAGCACCTTTGGTTTCTATGTTTGCTGAGTGTTGGGGCTTCGTCGTACTTTCAGGTTCACCTCCAGACACTTCTTCACTGAACCTCCAGGTACCAGGTCTAGGAAAAAGCTCCACCAGTCGTTATATGTCGATGACTGGATCCCACGTCTGCAAAACAACACGACAGGTTAAAGGAACAATAACAACAATCGTTCATTCACAGGTTTGACATCTAACACCACTCTGTACGAAAACCAATATTTCGGACTGAATTCATACCGATGCCAGGACCTGGTGCTCTACATCTGTATAGTGATGTGAGAAACACGACAGGTGTGTGGAGACTGATCTTTATCCTGCGTGCTTCTCAGGAGACACCACCAAAGCCTCTCTCTCTCACTTGTGACAGGCCGAGGAGCCTTGCTGGCTGACCAGGTCGCCGCTGTGTTTCAGCCAGAGGCCTGTCACACCAGCTTGCTCGTCTCTGGACTCTGTCATGTACCTAATGGCCTGAGAGGAGAGGGAACACTTGTTTATGGATTCGAAATCCTGGAGGTGACGTCTCACGTTTGCTGTTAAATGGGAACAAACTCTTACCATATGTAGCTGAATGGACCAAACGGTAAACGATGGAGACCAGCGAGTGACGAGCCGTTGACTAGAAAACAGCACAGTAAGCAACAATTACCTTTACACAGTCAGTATCACAGCAAATGTATTTTACCAGTTACTTTCTATCTGGATTACTATAACAACTGCTATCATACAGTTGTGTAACGAACTGGGCCTTTTCTTCACTGAGGCTCGTTCTTACCTTCTCATGGCTGCTGGAAATCGCCGTTTCCGCCCGTGACAGCTTGGCGGGATCCTCACTGTCATTGTCCTCTTGCTGTGACAATGAACCTGACGAATTCAGAGGATCAAAGCACTGTGGACCCAAAGAGATGGAGGAGAGCTGGTCACATTACTAATTCACAGAGGAAGCGAAGTGCAAGAAGCTGCTGCTGTGAGGATTTTGGACACCGACCACCAGAAACGGGATGTTACTCACTTTGGAAGGAACCACAGGGACCAGTGCTCCGATGACGTCTGACTTGCACACATGCACCCTTGGACGCACTGATACTCCTGCAGCAGGAAACGGAAAAGACGCACAGTTTAGTTGAAATCTCTGGACAGATGACACACACACAAGCACCTTTGGTTTCTATGTTTGCTGAGTGTTGGGGCTTCGTCGTACTTTCAGGTTCACCTCCAGACACTTCTTCACTGAACCTCCAGGTACCAGGTCCAGCAGAAAGCTCCACCAGTCGTTATATGTCGATGACTGGATCCCACGTCTGCAAAACAACACGACAGGTTAAAGGAACAATAACAACAATCGTTCATTCACAGGTTTGACATCTAACACCACTCTGTACGAAAACCAATATTTCGGACTGAATTCATACCGATGCCAGGACCTGGTGCTCTACATCTGTATAGTGATGTGAGAAACACGGCAGGTGTGTGGAGACTGATCTTTATCCTGCGTGCTTCTCAGGAGACACCACCAAAGCCTCTCTCTCTGACTTGTGACAGGCCGAGGAGCCTTGCTGGCTGACCAGGTCGCCGCTGTGTTTCAGCCAGAGGCCTGTCACACCAGCTTGCTCGTCTCTGGACTCTGTCATGTACCTAATGGCCTGAGAGGAGAGGGAACACTTGTTTATGGATTCGAAAACCTGGAGGTGACGTCACACGTTTGCTGTTAAATGGGAACAAACTCTTACCATATGTAGCTGAATGGACCAAACGGTAAACGATGGAGACCAGCGAGTGACGAGCCGTTGACTAGAAAACAGCACAGTAAGCAACAATTACCTTTACACAGTCAGTATCACAGCAAATGTATTTTACCAGTTACTTTCTATCTGGATTACTATAACAACTGCTATCATACAGTTGTGTATTGAACTGGGCCTTTTCTTCACTGAGGCTCGTTCTTACCTTCTCATGGCTGCTGGAAATCGCCGTTTCCGCCCGTGACAGCTTGGCGGGATCCTCACTGTCATTGTCCTCTTGCTGTGACAATGAACCTGACGAATTCAGAGGATCAAAGCACTGTGGACCGAAAGAGATGGAGGAGAGCTGGTCAGATCACTAATTCACAGAGGAAGCGAAGTGCAAGAAGCTGCTGCCGTGAGGATTTTGGACACCGACCACCAGAAACGGGATGTTACTCACTTTGGAAGGAACCACAGGGACCAGTGCTCCGATGACGTCTGACTTGCACACATGCACCCTTGGACGCACTGATACTCCTGCAGCAGGAAGCGGAAAAGACGCACAGTTTAGTTGAAATCTCTGGACAGATGACACACACACATCACCTTTGGTTTCTATGTTTGCTGAGTGTTGGGGCTTCGTCGTACTTTCAGGTTCACCTCCAGACACTTCTTCACTGAACCTCCAGGTACCAGGTCCAGGAGAAAGCTCCACCAGTCGTTATATGTCGATGACTGGATCCCACGTCTGCAAAACAACACGACAGGTTAAAGGAACAATAACAACAATCGTTCATTCACAGGTTTGACATCTAACACCACTCTGTACGAAAACCAATATTTCGGACTGAATTCATACCGATGCCAGGACCTGGTGCTCTACATCTGTATAGTGATGTGAGAAACACGGCAGGTGTGTGGAGACTGATCTTTATCCTGCGTGCTTCTCAGGAGACACCACCAAAGCCTCTCTCTCTCACTTGTGACAGGCCGAGGAGCCTTGCTGGCTGACCAGCTGTGTTTCAGCCAGAGGCCTGTCACACCAGCTTGCTCGTCTCTGGACTCTGTCATGTACCTAATGGCCTGAGAGGAGAGGGAACACTTGTTTATGGATTCGAAAACCTGGAGGTGACGTCACACGTTTGCTGTTAAATGGGAACAAACTCTTACCATATGTAGCTGAATGGACCAAACGGTAAACGATGGAGACCAGCGAGTGACGAGCCGTTGACTAGAAAACAGCACAGTAAGCAAAAATTACCTTTACACAGTCAGTATCACAGCAAATGTATTTTACCAGTTACTTTCTATCTGGATTACTATAACAACTGCTATCATACAGTTGTGTAACGAACTGGGCCTTTTCTTCACTGAGGCTCGTTCTTACCTTCTCATGGCTGCTGGAAATCGCCGTTTCCGCCCGTGACAGCTTGGCGGGATCCTCACTGTCATTGTCCTCTTGCTGTGACAATGAACCTGACGAGTCAGAGGATCAAAGCACTGTGGACCCAAAGAGATGGAGGAGAGCTGGTCACATCACTAATTCACAGAGGAAGCGAAAAGCAAGAAGCTGCTGCCGTGAGGAGTATGGACACCGACCACCAGAAACGGGATGTTACTCACTTTGGAAGGAACCACAGGGACCAGTGCTCCGATGACGTCTGACCACCACACTGGCACCCACTCGCCGGAACACAAACCAGTCTCACCCTAAGGCCTGGGCAGTGATGGTTTCTTCACTGGTTACTGGTCACGAGTCATTATTGGATCTCACAACCAGATACCCGGACTCTGCCACAGGATGGTGGTTTGACTGTAGTAGGATGGTGGTTTGACTGTAGTAGGATGGTGGTTTGACTCTTCAGGTCCATAGCGTCTTTTTGCCATAAAACTAGTGGTGCAGTCGTTGTTAGTCATGGACTGCATCCCACGTCTGCAAAACAACACGACAGGTTAAAGGAACAATAACAATAATCGTTCATTCACTGTTCAACTTTTACATTTAACACCACACTATAAGACAACTAACATTTCTGAATGAATTCATACCGATGGCAGGACCTGGTGCTCAACGTCTGTACAGTGATGTGAAAAACAGAGAAGCAGGTGTGCGAAGGCTGATCTTTAGCCTAGCTCTGCTTCTCGTAAAACACCACGTAAGCGTCATGCATCCGTGCCTGACAGAGGAAGGTGCCCGATGTGACGTAGGAGTGGTAGTCACTGTAGCACACCCACACGTCCTGCTCGGCGTTGTAAACACTGTCACAAACGGCATGGCCTGAGAAAAAAGCAAACATTTGTTTATGGATTCATGAACCTTGCATTGACCTCATACTGATCTCACAGCTGACCTAAACGTAAACACACACTTACCATAAGCAGCTGTGGGGCCCAAATGGCTGATGGTGGTGATGAGCGAGTAACGAGCCGTCTGGAAAATAGCACAGTTAACCAACAACAATTACATTTACACATTTAATATCACAGCAAATGAATTTACCAGTTGCTTTGTGACTGTCTTACTATAGTCACTGTTGTCAGATAGCTGTATAATGTACTAGGCTTTACCTCGTGTTCGCTGCTGGAAATCACCAGTTCCCGTGACACCTCAACGGGAAACCTCAGCTTGAACGTCTGTCCGTTTATGGCCACAAACCTTGACAGCATGATGATCAGGATACTGTGGACCCAAAGAGATGGAGGAGAGGTGGTGAAATCACTAATTCAAAGAGGAAGTCAAGTGGAAGAAGCTGCTGTGATGTGGTCTTTACATAGTTAGGATATGACATGTGATGTTACTCACGTTGGCAGGTGCACGAATGACAACTGCACAAACGCTCTGTCATGACCACAGCTGCACACACGGAAGCGCTCGAACCCCTGCAGCAGGAAAGACACAAGAAGGTTTTAGTTGAAACTGAGTTGAAATCTTTGAATAGATGAAACACACAACACCTTTGCTTTCTATGTTTCTGAGTGTTGGGGCTAAGTCATACTTGCAAGTACTGCTCCAGACCCTGCTCCACTGAATGGACTGGACTCCATATCAGCTCCACGCCAAAGCTAAGCCACTTGTGGTAAGTGGAGGACTGCATACCACATCTGCACAACGACACCACAGTGTAAAGACATAATAATACTTCATTCATAGGTACTACTACATGTCCACACCACCAGAAGACAAATATTTCTGACTGAGCTCATACCGACAGCAGGTCGTGGTGTTCAAGGTCGAGAAAGCAATGTGAGCGGCAACAGGACAGGTGTACGAGAGGCCAAGGGCACCTGCTGCTCTCTGCAGATCTTGAGACACGAAGTCCAGCATGTTCAGCACCGACATGAGGAAGCAAAAAGTGTCCTGCACAGAAAAAAAAAGTGTTTTAGACAGTGGAATTTTCTCTACAAAAAACATTTTTAGATCACTGTGAACGTCTGCTCTGTGGTATAAACAAGAAGTGCACCAACATTTGGTCCGTCGTCGTCGAAGGAGGGGTCGTACTGTGCAACCGTGTGCTTGAGCGCTTCCAGGACCTCCCTCTTCTCATCGATGTCGTCAGAGAAGCGAAGTCCAACGAGCTGGCCAAACAACCTGGAGAGAGCACAAATGAAGAAATGGGCATGTTCCTCATGCTGATTTGGAATGTTAGTGGACAAACCCATGTCTGGTTGTTGCTGTACCTCACGGTGGAGCTGGTAGCTGCAACCCCCACCTGCAGACAGAACTCCTCGATGAAAGGGTTCAGAGAGAGGATGGCCTGAACGGCAGCGTTCATGAAGCAGGTCTGTCCAAGGTTGGGCAACCTGAAACACAAAAAACCTCACGTGTCGTTTTCCACAGACGAAGACTCACAATAAACTACAGCCTCAAATACAGAACACGTATGGAGTCATTAGGTGTGTATATGACGTACCCGCGACAGGCCAGCTCATATGGGGAGGGAGGTCTGAAGGGAGGCTCCTCCTCTGGCTGACTGTGAATGATGGCATTACACATTTTATTCTACTAATGCTACAGTAATGAAGTCATCAATAATAAACAACAACAATATAATGTGTTCAATCAGTGACACTAGGAAAACTAAACATACGTGTGGCCTGAGGAGGACGGTCCTTCGTCAGCAGGAGACAGGTGTGCGGTGTCCTGTTACAAAGACATAAACTCAGTTGAACACAAGAACAACAAATGCACATTTCAGCTAGAGACATTTCAGCAGTGCAACAAGTTTGCTAATGCTAGTCCGGGCTGTACAACTAACAGAAGCTAACGGCCTTGTGCCGTTCAGCCGCTAGTTGTGTAAAATACCGGATTTCACCGCCTTCTCGGTGCCGGAGCCCAGATGTGACTTTGCGAACCAAAATGTACCGGTCCACACTAAGATGGGGGCGCTCTACGCTGCTGCATGTCTGAGCTATGCTGCTACGTAAGCTAGCGCTAGCCACATTAGCTGCGCTCTGACTCCAGTGGGAAACGGGTGATGGTGCGTTTGAGGCCTCCTCACCTGCTCCGGACGAACCTCCGCGGCGGGAGCCTCAGGCGACGTTGAGGCAGCGAAGATGCTGGAATCCACCGCGTGGCTGCTGAGGACAGACGCGATTATTCAGCTGTGTCAAAATATCTCGCAGTGGATATTTGTTCACGTAATTTTAAAACATTTAGAAATATATGTCGATATTAGCATGAAGGTATCAAAAGTAAACAAAGCCTTTGGTTTACCTGGTGGTGGAGGTGGAGCCAGACTCTCCAGCAGAAACGTCAACCACGTTTCTCCTCTGTTCAAAATACATTTGGTTTGAGATATTAGTAAAAACATCAAGACAACATCAAACAGTTATGGTAAATAAATGAAGATACTCACCCTCCAGCGTCTCCAGAGTCTCAAGAGACAAGCCATCTCTGCAAAAGCAAATTGCTTCGCAGTGATAAATTATTTCACTGTCGTTGGATGACAATAAAATAATAATAACAAAGTAATGTATTCTTCGAATGTAGTTGTAGTGCAATGAAGAAAAGCTGTTTGCAAGTATTTCTCTCTAGAAAACCTTTGAGTCGCTGAGGGAGCGCAAAAATCTCTGTCTTTACTGATCCAAAGCGGAGCTCAAAGGGGACAGATACCAGGCAGAACTTGAATTTAAGGCCAACGTTGTCAAGGCAACAAAAACAAAGATTTGAAATATAAACATATTTTTAATGTAACGGTATGAACTTCACAGAGTTGTTGATAAGTCACATGTTTCGATTTACTTTTTAATGCAATGTACTGTAATTGAACAAGCATATGTGTGTAATGAAAAATGACCCCCCCTAAACATTTAGAAAAACAACAAGCATGACCTCACATCAAAACCTACAAAAGTACATATCAATTACAGCACTGATGCAGTGAGTGGATTATTATTAACAATCATAATTATAAATATTATTTCTGGTGTGTGTGTTTTTGAATATTAGCAATTGTTGTTATGTTATCTATGCTCTATTGTGTATAAAATATTGGCTTGTGTGATTTGAAAGTCTAGTTTTGATTTTATTCCAATTTTAAAAAGCGTCCCAACTTTGTAGAAGGCTGTTTCATTTGGATTTAGACTGTCAGCATGAAATACACCATAGAGTGGAGCAAACTCACAGACACCTGTTCTGTCCTCACAAAGCGACGTCAATGCCTCTGCATGTTGGGGGGACTAAGGGTTTTTCATACACATTGTGTAATTACACAGTGAAAGGTTTGTCCTCAATGACGTACCATGAGAAGACTTTTGAGTTGATGCCATATAAGCAAACTGAATTGGTAAAAGACAACATTTATTATAAATTACTAGAGTTTTAGTTAGCAAATATCCAAACTTTCATAAAATTTTCTCAATACGCTGACCAACTAAATTCTCAGTGTCTGTACATGTAAGTGCGTTGTCATAATTTGCGCTGCCACTTTTTAATTTTTATAATATAATATAATATAATGCAATACAATACAATACAATACAATACAATACAATACAATACAATACAATATAATATAATATAATATAATCAATATGATACCGTGATGATGCTTTAACCCTGGTGCAGCCTTCGGGGGGCAAAAATGAAAATAGGGGGGTCTAAGCTCAAAAACCACACAAGGGTCAGAATAAACAGCCGCAGACAGACGATAAATCACAACACGCTTTATTGTTGACTGCAGCCCTTGCCCAAAGCGTTCTGGCAGAGTTACCTCAACAAGTCGCCTCCTTCTTCAATTTGTTCAACCTGAAGCCGCCGTGTGAACCTAATCCTTAATAATGTAAGGGTTCAGCACTGTTCTCCATCTCTCCTGCATCTTGGTCTCTCTCTATCTAGATATATAGATAGATATTAATTATGTCATCTGTTCTGTTCTGTTGAGGAATAGGCCTGTTTCTAAACGACGCAGTCATTTCCAGAACTTCTGTCTGATCTCAATAACACCAGAATCTTCATTTGAAGATGATCATCATTAAGTCTGGCTTTGAAATTTAATTTGGAATTTTACCCTCTTTTAAAACTCCTATTGTAGCGGCCCGGTGCATTGTGGGTGTGGCCGCTGTTTCTGATGTAGAATAGCTATGTGTTCGTTATATTCAGGTGTTGTAGTTTTAATGTGTTTATTCGTTGTGTGTTGAGTTGTTGTGTGTGTAACAGTGAAGGATTTTGGCACCGTGACGGTAAGTGCTGAGTGTGAGAACCCGTCGCGGTGTTGAGCGTGAAGCCGCTGTGCAGCCAATAAAGCTGCTGGTTCTGCGCAGCAGACAACGAGACTCTCACTCTGACGCGCGCTGGGAGCGGCGGAGACGCGCTTAGCTTTAGCTTTAGCTTTAGCAGGCAGCGTCGATCCAAACCTACGGATCATTACAAGGTAATAGCAACAGGCCGCATTAACATTTAGCTTCGTCCTGCGGCCCCTGATTTAAGACTTAAGAGAATACAATTACATTTAAATAAACAAAAGCATGGATACTGTCAATATATTTTATAAAACTGTGTTGGTGAATTTTTTTACTTCTGCATTTTTTACTAAAAGAAAGTGTGTGATTTAAACGGTAGTTTTGAGTTGGAATGTCTGTGCTCGTCTACTTTGTCCTAAATAGTTTTGCTTTATTTAGCATAGAAACAAGAACCGTAGGAAACTGTTTCGTGGCTGCCAAGGCATCACTTGGCAGCGTCAGACTTCTCAGGAAGCCTTTGTGTAGTAAATATAAACTGAACAAAACAAATACACCTCAGCATCAGAGGCCAGTCAGTAACCGACTATTCTCCACATCCTCCACCCTTTTGTCTTAATGCAGTTATTAAACATTAAACAATCGTCTCATTAATCAGATTGTTGGAAAATTCTTAGAAAAGGGCTGCAGTACTTGATGTGTTCTCCACATTTCTGCTATGGTTTAGAAAGACCTCAATAGTAAAGTTGCCTTATATTGATGGTGCTGTTTTGCTACTGTTCTGCTATGTTTCAATTACAGTAGGTGCATGTTTATTGTATTAACATTCCACCAATCTACATTTATATATATATAGATATAAACTAGGTGGAGCATCGTTGACACTTTTTTACTAATCTTGAAGAATCAGACCTAAGGTTCCTGGTTCTGTCACGCAGCAGGACGGTGATGTACTTTAAGAGATAAATTTCAGTCTTTAACTACAGTTTTTCTTTGAAGTAGGTCAGCAAGTCCTTTTTATGACGATGGAGACCTTCATGCCACGTCACGCTCAACAGGTTTTTCTGTCCCTTTTACCAGGTCTGTCTTCGTCCCACAATGGCCGCACCACCATTAGCACCATAAAAGACAGAGCATGTTACTCTGTGCATGTCGCTGCTAAATGGTCCGACGCATCGTGTTCCACACGCTTGGACACTGCTTCTCAGTCACCCACACATTCACACAGCCATGACATATTCTAAAGCAACAAAGTGACGCCTCACTGAACCCAGAGGAAAGTGTGGCTCTACTGAACGTGTTGTGTGAACGTAGCGTAGTCGGCAGACGTCTCAGGATACAGATGCTATAACCAGCTGTAACGTTCGCTATAACAGATGAGCTGAACGCGAAGGGGACCAGGCTCGTACTGACAGTCAATGGACTGTTACTGTGGCACAACTCTGACCGTCCTGTGATCTGATTCTTTCCTGTGTGATCGTTTGAGATGAATATTAAGCAAAGCATATTATCTCATAACATATTATGTTTTTAATTTAAAATCTTAAAATGAAAATAAACGAGAAACGAGCCAAACCAAAAGGTGGAGTCATTTGGTAAAATAAAGAGAATCTAAACCTCAAATCGATCATTTAAAATGTAAGAGAATACAATTACATTTAAGAAGTACTTAGTAAACATACTGGCATAATGTCTTAACATAAAATGTAGCCCATTATAAATGTGTATCGCGACAAGATGAAACCAAAGCCCCTGGTCAAGCATGGTTTAAAATATTTATTCAGTTTTAGAGTGAGAGGAAAAGAAGAGAACTTGGATGAAAAACATTTCAACAAAAAAAAAAAAACAAACACAAAACTTTGAGCAGGTTGGCTAAAAAAGTCCCAAAAACAACTCAGCCTGACTCAGAAAAACAAAATGGCCACTGGGAGCGACGGCTGCTGCAGGTTCCCTCTGACGAGCGACTGGAAAAAAATCTAAGGAGAAAAACATCTCATTTAATAAAAGGAAAGATTTGAACGCAAAGCGGAAGTCACACGTAACAACGTGATAGTTTTCAAGCATCCTCTCTTAGTTCATCTGTTCTTTACTGACTTACCTTCTGATGGCTGCTGGTGTTATTCTGCTTCTGTCTCATGGTCCTTTCCTGGACAGAATCTTTCCACTTTTTCTCTTCCCTCATTCCTCTCACTCTGAAACAAACCAGGCTGTCTACAGTCTCACCCTAAGGCCTGGGCAGTGATGGTTTCTTCACTGGTTACTGGCCACAAGTCCCTATTGGATCTCACAACCAGATACCCAGACTCTGCCACAGGATGCTGGTTTGACTGTAGTAGGCTGGTCCTTAGCGTCTTTTCACCATGAAACTACTGGTGCAGCCGTTGTTAGTCGTTAATGGCCTGAGAGGAGAGGGAACATTTATTAATCTATTCATAAACCTTCAGTTGACGTCAAATGTTTGGCTGTTAGATGGAAACAAACACTTACCATTAACTGCTGAAACGATGGCGACCAACTTAATTCAGTTTTATTGAATTAACTGAAGCAGTTGTTCCAGACAAGTAAGATTTAAGACCTTACAAAACTAAACCCAACAAATCCCACATAGAGCAAGCTTTTCATTGTAGCCAATCAACAAATTTAAATCAAAAAATAGATTCAAAGAACGTATATTGATATATATATATAATATACTAATTAAATTTCTTAATGTCAATTCAATTTTCATAGCAACAGTGGGGAGGAAAAACTCCCTCTCTATAGAGGAAGAAACCTCCAGCAGACCCAGGCTCAACGTGGGCGGCCATCTGCCTTGACCGGTTGGGTGACGAGAAGACCAGCGAGTGACGAGCCGTTGACTAGAAAACAGCACAGTAAGCAACAATTACCTTTACACAGTCAGTATCACAGCAAATGTATTTTACCAGTTACTTTCTATCTGGATTACTATAACAACTGCTATCATACAGTTGTGTAACGAACTGGGCCTTTTCTTCACTGAGGCTCGTTCTTACCTTCTCATGGCTGCTGGAAATCGCCGTTTCCGCCCGTGACAGCTTGGCGGGATCCTCACTGTCATTGTCCTCTTGCTGTGACAATGAACCTGACGAATTCAGAGGATCAAAGCACTGTGGACCCAAAGAGATGGAGGAGAGCTGGTCACATTACTAATTCACAGAGGAAGCGAAGTGCAAGAAGCTGCTGCCGTGAGGATTTTGGACACCGACCACCAGAAACGGGATGTTACTCACTTTGGAAGGAACCACAGGGACCAGTGCTCCAATGACGTCTGACTTGCACACATGCACCCTTGGACGCACTGATACTCCTGCAGCAGGAAACGGAAAAGACGCACAGTTTAGTTGAAATCTCTGGACAGATGACACACACACAAGCACCTTTGGTTTCTATGTTTGCTGAGTGTTGGGGCTTCGTCGTACTTTCAGGTTCACCTCCAGACACTTCTTCACTGAACCTCCAGGTACCAGGTCCAGCAGAAAGCTCCACCAGTCGTTATATGTCGATGACTGGATCCCACGTCTGCAAAACAACACGACAGGTTAAAGGAACAATAACAACAATCGTTCATTCACAGGTTTGACATCTAACACCACTCTGTACGAAAACCAATATTTCGGACTGAATTCATACCGATGCCAGGACCTGGTGCTCTACATCTGTATAGTGATGTGAGAAACACGACAGGTGTGTGGAGACTGATCTTTATCCTGCGTGCTTCTCAGGAGACACCACCAAAGCCTCTCTCTCTCACTTGTGACAGGCCGAGGAGCCTTGCTGGCTGACCAGGTCGCCGCTGTGTTTCAATCAGGGGCCTGTCACACCAGCTTGCTCGTCTCTGGACTCTGTCATGTACCTAATGGCCTGAGAGGAGAGGGAACACTTGTTTATGGATTCGAAAACCTGAAGGTGACGTCACACGTTTGCTGTTAAATGGGAACAAACTCTTACCATATGTAGCTGAATGGACCAAACGGTAAACGATGGAGACCAGCGAGTGACGAGCCGTTGACTAGAAAACAGCACAGTAAGCAAAAATTACCTTTACACAGTCAGTATCACAGCAAATGTATTTTACCAGTTACTTTCTATCTGGATTACTATAACAACTGCTATCATACAGTTGTGTAACGAACTGGGCCTTTTCTTCACTGAGGCTCGTTCTTACCTTCTCATGGCTGCTGGAAATCGCCGTTTCCGCCCGTGACAGCTTGGCGGGATCCTCACTGTCATTGTCCTCTTGCTGTGACAATGAACCTGACGAATTCAGAGGATCAAAGCACTGTGGACCCAAAGAGATGGAGGAGAGCTGGTCACATCGCTAATTCACAGAGGAAGCGAAGTGCAAGAAGCTGCTGCCGTGAGGATTTTGGACACCGACCACCAGAAACGGGATGTTACTCACTTTGGAAGGAACGACAGGGACCAGTGCTCCGATGACGTCTGACTTGCACACATGCACCCTTGGACGCACTGATACTCCTGCAGCAGGAAACGGAAAAGACGCACAGTTTAGTTGAAATCTCTGGATAGATGACACACACACAAGCACCTTTGGTTTCTATGTTTGCTGAGTGTTGGGGCTTCGTCGTACTTTCAGGTTCACCTCCAGACACTTCTTCACTGAACCTCCAGGTACCAGGTCCAGGAGAAAGCTCCACCAGTCGTTATATGTCGATGACTGGATCCCACGTCTGCAAAACAACACGACAGGTTAAAGGAACAATAACAACAATCGTTCATTCACAGGTTTGACATCTAACACCACTCTGTACGAAAACCAATATTTCGGACTGAATTCATACCGATGCCAGGACCTGGTGCTCTACATCTGTATAGTGATGTGAGAAACACGACAGGTGTGTGGAGACTGATCTTTATCCTGCGTGCTTCTCAGGAGACACCACCAAAGCCTCTCTCTCTGACTTGTGACAGGCCGAGGAGCCTTGCTGGCTGACCAGGTCGCCGCTGTGTTTCAGCCAGAGGCCTGTCACACCAGCTTGCTCGTCTCTGGACTCTGTCATGTACCTAATGGCCTGAGAGGAGAGGGAACACTTGTTTATGGATTCGAAACCTGGAGGTGACGTCACACGTTTGCTGTTAAATGGGAACAAACTCTTACCATATGTAGCTGAATGGACCAAACGGTAAACGATGGAGACCAGCGAGTGACGAGACGTTGACTAGAAAACAGCACAGTAAGCAACAATTACCTTTACACAGTCAGTATCACAGCAAATGTATTTTACCAGTTACTTTCTATCTGGATTACTATAACAACTGCTATCATACAGTTGTGTATTGAACTGGGCCTTTTCTTCACTGAGGCTCGTTCTTACCTTCTCATGGCTGCTGGAAATCGCCGTTTCCGCCCGTGACAGCTTGGCGGGATCCTCACTGTCATTGTCCTCTTGCTGTGACAATGAACCTGACGAGTCAGAGGATCAAAGCACTGTGGACCCAAAGAGATGGAGGAGAGCTGGTCACATCACTAATTCACAGAGGAAGCGAAGTGCAAGAAGCTGCTGCCGTGAGGATTTTGGACACCGACCACCAGAAACGGGATGTTACTCACTTTGGAAGGAACCACAGGGACCAGTGCTCCGATGACGTCTGACTTGCACACATGCACCCTTGGACGCACTGATACTCCTGCAGCAGGAAACAGAAAAGACGCACAGTTTAGTTGAAATCTCTGGACAGATGACACACACACAAGCACCTTTGGTTTCTATGTTTGCTGAGTGTTGGGGCTTCGTCGTACTTTCAGGTTCACCTCCAGACACTTCTTCACTGAACCTCCAGGTACCAGGTCCAGGAGAAAGCTCCACCAGTTGTTATATGTCGATGACTGGATCCCACGTCTGCAAAACAACACGACAGGTTAAAAGGAACAATAACAACAATCGTTCATTCACAGGTTTGACTATTACATCTAACACCACTCTGTACGAAAACCAATATTTCGGACTGAATTCATACCGATGCCAGGACCTGGTGCTCTACATCTGTATAGTGATGTGAGAAACACGACAGGTGTGTGGAGACTGATCTTTATCCTGCGTGCTTCTCAGGAGACACCACCAAAGCCTCTCTCTCTCACTTGTGACAGGCCGAGGAGCCTTGCTGGTTGACCAGGTGTGTTTCAGCCAGAGGCCTGTCACACCAGCTTGCTCGTCTCTGGACTCTATCATGTACCTAATGGCCTGAGAGGAGAGGGAACACTTGTTTATGGATTCGAAAACCTGGAGGTGACGTCACACGTTTGCTGTTAAATGGGAACAAACTCTTACCATATGTAGCTGAATGGACCAAACGGTAAACGATGGAGACCAGCGAGTGACGAGCCGTTGACTAGAAAACAGGACAGTAAGCAAAAATTACCTTTACACAGTCAGTATCACAGCAAATGTATTTTACCAGTTACTTTCTATCTGGATTACTATAACAACTGCTATCATACAGTTGTGTAACGAACTGGGCCTTTTCTTCACTGAGGCTCGTTCTTACCTTCTCATGGCTGCTGGAAATCGCCGTTTCCGCCCGTGACAGCTTGGCGGGATCCTCACTGTCATTGTCCTCTTGCTGTGACAATGAACCTGACGAATTCAGAGGATCAAAGCACTGTGGACCCAAAGAGATGGAGGAGAGCTGGTCAGATCACTAATTCACAGAGGAAGCGAAGTGCAAGAAGCTGCTGCCGTGAGGATTTTGGACACCGACCACCAGAAACGGGATGTTACTCACTTTGGAAGGAACCACAGGGACCAGTGCTCCGATGACGTCTGACTTGCACACATGCACCCTTGGACGCACTGATACTCCTGCAGCAGGAAGCGGAAAAGACGCACAGTTTAGTTGAAATCTCTGGACAGATGACACACACACAAGCACCTTTGGTTTTTATGTTTGCTGAGTGTTGGGGCTTCGTCGTACTTTCAGGTTCACCTCCAGACACTTCTTCACTGAACCTCCAGGTACCAGGTCCAGCAGAAAGCTCCACCAGTCGTTATATGTCGATGACTGGATCCCACGTCTGCAAAACAACACGACAGGTTAAAGGAACAATAACAACAATCGTTCATTCACAGGTTTGACATCTAACACCACTCTGTACGAAAACCAATATTTCGGACTGAATTCATACCGATGCCAGGACCTGGTGCTCTACATCTGTATAGTGATGTGAGAAACACGGCAGGTGTGTGGAGACTGATCTTTATCCTGCGTGCTTCTCAGGAGACACCACCAAAGCCTCTCTCTCTCACTTGTGACAGGCCGAGGAGCCTTGCTGGCTGACCAGGTCGCCGCTGTGTTTCAGCCAGAGGCCTGTCACACCAGCTTGCTCGTCTCTGGACTCTGTCATGTACCTAATGGCCTGAGAGGAGAGGGAACACTTGTTTATGGATTCGAAAACCTGGAGGTGACGTCACACGTTTGCTGTTAAATGGGAACAAACTCTTACCATATGTAGCTGAATGGACCAAACGGTAAACGATGGAGACCAGCGAGTGACGAGCCGTTGACTAGAAAACAGCACAGTAAGCAAAAATTACCTTTACACAGTCAGTATCACAGCAAATGTATTTTACCAGTTACTTTCTATCTGGATTACTATAACAACTGCTATCATACAGTTGTGTAACGAACTGGGCCTTTTCTTCACTGAGGCTCGTTCTTACCTTCTCATGGCTGCTGGAAATCGCCGTTTCCGCCCGTGACAGCTTGGCGGGATCCTCACTGTCATTGTCCTCTTGCTGTGACAATGAACCTGACGAATTCAGAGGATCAAAGCACTGTGGACCGAAAGAGATGGAGGAGAGCTGGTCAGATCACTAATTCACAGAGGAAGCGAAAAGCAAGAAGCTGCTGCCGTGAGGATTTTGGACACCGACCACCAGAAACGGGATGTTACTCACTTTGGAAGGAACCACAGGCACCAGTGCTCCGATGACGTCTGACTTGCACACATGCACCCTTGGACGCACTGATACTCCTGCAGCAGGAAACGGAAAAGACGCACAGTTTAGTTGAAATCTCTGGACAGATGACACACACACAAGCACCTTTGGTTTCTATGTTTGCTGAGTGTTGGGGCTTCGTCGTACTTTCAGGTTCACCTCCAGACACTTCTTCACTGAACCTCCAGGTACCAGGTCCAGGAGAAAGCTCGACCAGTTGTTATATGTCGATGACTGGATCCCACGTCTGCAAAACAACACGACAGGTTAAAGGAACAATAACAACAATCGTTGATTCACAGGTTTGACTATTACATCTAACACCACTCTGTACGAAAACCAATATTTCGGACTGAATTCATACCGATGCCAGGACCTGGTGCTCTACATCTGTATAGTGATGTGAGAAACACGACAGGTGTGTGGAGACTGATCTTTATCCTGCGTGCTTCTCAGGAGACACCACCAAAGCCTCTCTCTCTCACTTGTGACAGGCCGAGGAGCCTTGCTGGCTGACCAGCTGTGTTTCAGCCAGAGGCCTGTCACACCAGCTTGCTCGTCTCTAGACTCTGTCATGTACCTAATGGCCTGAGAGGAGAGGGAACACTTGTTTATGGATTCGAAAACCTGGAGGTGATGTCACACGTTTGCTGTTAAATGGGAACAAACTCTTACCATATGTAGCTGAATGGACCAAACGGTAAACGATGGAGACCAGCGAGTGACGAGACGTTGACTAGAAAACAGCACCGTAAGCGACAATTACCTTTACACAGTCAGTATCACAGCAAATGTATTTTACCAGTTACTTTCTATCTGTAATACTATAACAACTGTTATCATACAGTTGTGTAACGAACTGGGCCTTTTCTTCACTGAGGCTCGTTCTTACCTTCTCATGGCTGCTGGAAATCGCCGTTTCCGCCCGTGACAGCTTGGCGGGATCCTCACTGTCATTGTCCTCTTGCTGTGACAATGAACCTGACGAATTCAGAGGATCAAAGCACTGTGGACCGAAAGAGATGGAGGAGAGCTGGTCAGATCACTAATTCACAGAGGAAGCGAAGTGCAAGAAGCTGCTGCCGTGAGGATTTTGGACACCGACCACCAGAAACGGGATGTTACTCACTTTGGAAGGAACCACAGGGACCAGTGCTCCGATGACGTCTGACTTGCACACATGCACCCTTGGACGCACTGATACTCCTGCAGCAGGAAGCGGAAAAGACGCACAGTTTAGTTGAAATCTCTGGACAGATGACACACACACAAGCACCTTTGGTTTCTATGTTTGCTGAGTGTTGGGGCTTCGTCGTACTTTCAGGTTCACCTCCAGACACTTCTTCACTGAACCTCCAGGTACCAGGTCCAGGAGAAAGCTCCACCAGTCGTTATATGTCGATGACTGGATCCCACGTCTGCAAAACAACACGACAGGTTAAAGGAACAATAACAACAATCGTTGATTCACAGGTTTGACATCTAACACCACTCTGTACGAAAACCAATATTTCGGACTGAATTCATACCGATGCCAGGACCTGGTGCTCTACATCTGTATAGTGATGTGAAAAACACGACAGGTGTGTGGAGACTGATCTTTATCCTGCGTGCTTCTCAGGAGACACCACCAAAGCCTCTCTCTCTCACTTGTGACAGGCCGAGGAGCCTTGCTGGCTGACCAGGTCGCCGCTGTGTTTCAGCCAGAGGCCTGTCACACCAGCTTGCTCGTCTCTGGACTCTGTCATGTACCTAATGGCCTGAGAGGAGAGGGAACACTTGTTTATGGATTCGAAAACCTGGAGGTGACGTCACACGTTTGCTGTTAAATGGGAACAAACTCTTACCATATGTAGCTGAATGGACCAAACGGTAAACGATGGAGACCAGCGAGTGACGAGCCGTTGACTAGAAAACAGCACAGTAAGCAACAATTACCTTTACACAGTCAGTATCACAGCAAATGTATTTTACCAGTTACTTTCTATCTGGATTACTATAACAACTGGTATCATACAGTTGTGTAACGAACTGGGCCTTTTCTTCACTGAGGCTCGTTCTTACCTTCTTATGGCTGCTGGAAATCGCCGTTTCCGCCCGTGACAGCTTGGCGGGATCCTCACTGTCATTGTCCTCTTGCTGTGACAATGAACCTGACGAATTCAGAGGATCAAAGCACTGTGGACCCAAAGAGATGGAGGAGAGCTGGTCAGATCACTAATTCACAGAGGAAGCGAAGTGCAAGAAGCTGCTGCCGTGAGGATTTTGGACACCGACCACCAGAAACGGGATGTTACTCACTTTGGAAGGAACCACAGAGACCAGTGCTCCGATGACGTCTGACTTGCACACATGCACCCTTGGACGCACTGATACTCCTGCAGCAGGAAACGGAAAAGACGCACAGTTTAGTTGAAATCTCTAGATAGATGACACACACACAAGCACCTTTGGTTTCTATGTTTGCTGAGTGTTGGGGCTTCGTCGTACTTTCAGGTTCACCTCCAGACACTTCTTCACTGAACCTCCAGGTACCAGGTCCAGGAGAAAGCTCCACCAGTCGTTATATGTCGATGACTGGATCCCACGTCTGCAAAACAACACGACAGGTTAAAGGAACAATAACAACAATCGTTGATTCACAGGTTTGACTATTACATCTAACACCACTCTGTACGAAAACCAATATTTCGGACTGAATTCATACCAATGCCAGGACCTGGTGCTCTACATCTGTATAGTGATGTGAGAAACACGACAGGTGTGTGGAGACTGATCTTTATCCTGCGTGCTTCTCAGGAGACACCACCAAAGCCTCTCTCTCTCACTTGTGACAGGCCGAGGAGCCTTGCTGGCTGACCAGGTCGCCGCTGTGTTTCAATCAGGGGCCTGTCACACCAGCTTGCTCGTCTCTGGACTCTGTCATGTACCTAATGGCCTGAGAGGAGAGGGAACACTTGTTTATGGATTCGAAATCCTGGAGGTGACGTCACACGTTTGGCTGTTAAATGGGAACAAACTCTTACCATATGTAGCTGAATGGACCAAACGGTAAACGATGGAGACCAGCGAGTGACGAGCCGTTGACTAGAAAACAGCACAGTAAGCAACAATTACCTTTACACAGTCAGTATCACAGCAAATGTATTTTACCAGTTACTTTCTATCTGGATTACTATAACAACTGCTATCATACAGTTGTGTAACGAACTGGGCCTTTTCTTCACTGAGGCTCGTTCTTACCTTCTCATGGCTGCTGGAAATCGCCGTTTCCGCCCGTGACAGCTTGGCGGGATCCTCACTGTCATTGTCCTCTTGCTGTGACAATGAACCTGACGAGTCAGAGGATCAAAGCACTGTGGACCCAAAGAGATGGAGGAGAGCTGGTCAGATCGATAATTCACAGAGGAAGCGAAGTGCAAGAAGCTGCTGCCGTGAGGATTTTGGACACCGACCACCAGAAACGGGATGTTACTCACTTTGGAAGGAACCACAGGGACCAGTGCTCCGATGACGTCTGACTTGCACACATGCACCCTTGGACGCACTGATACTCCTGCAGCAGGAAACGGAAAAGACGCACAGTTTAGTTGAAATCTCTGGACAGATGACACACACACAAGCACCTTTGGTTTCTATGTTTGCTGAGTGTTGGGGCTTCGTCGTACTTTCAGGTTCACCTCCAGACACTTCTTCACTGAACCTCCAGGTACCAGGTCCAGCAGAAAGCTCCACCAGTCGTTATATGTCGATGACTGGATCCCACGTCTGCAAAACAACACGACAGGTTAAAGGAACAATGACAACAATCGTTCATTCACAGGTTTGAATATTACATCTAACACCACTCTGTACGAAAACCAATATTTCGGACTGAATTCATACCGATGCCAGGACCTGGTGCTCTACATCTGTATAGTGATGTGAGAAACACGACAGGTGTGTGGAGACTGATCTTTATCCTGCGTGCTTCTCAGGAGACACCACCAAAGCCTCTCTCTCTCACTTGTGACAGGCCGAGGAGCCTTGCTGGCTGACCAGCTGTGTTTCAGCCAGAGGCCTGTCACACCAGCTTGCTCGTCTCTGGACTCTGTCATGTACCTAATGGCCTGAGAGGAGAGGGAACACTTGTTTATGGATTCGACAACCTGGAGGTGACGTCACACGTTTGCTGTTAAATGGGAACAAACTCTTACCATATGTAGCTGAATGGACCAAACGGTAAACGATGGAGTCCAGCGAGTGACGAGCCGTTGACTAGAAAAAAGCACAGTAAGCAAAAATTACCTTTACACAGTCAGTATCACAGCAAATGTATTTTACCAGTTACTTTCTATCTGGATTACTATAACAACTGCTATCATACAGTTGTGTAACGAACTGGGCCTTTTCTTCACTGAGGCTCGTTCTTACCTTCTCATGGCTGCTGGAAATCGCCGTTTCCGCCCGTGACAGCTTGGCGGGATCCTCACTGTCATTGTCCTCTTGCTGTGACAATGAACTTGACGAATTCAGAGGATCAAAGCACTGTGGACCCAAAGAGATGGAGGAGAGCTGGTCAGATCACTAATTCACAGAGGAAGCGAAGTGCAAGAAGCTGCTGCCGTGAGGATTTTGGACACCGACCACCAGAAACGGGATGTTACTCACTTTGGAAGGAACCACAGAGACCAGTGCTCCGATGACGTCTGACTTGCACACATGCACCCTTGGACGCACTGATACTCCTGCAGCAGGAAACGGAAAAGACGCACAGTTTAGTTGAAATCTCTGGACAGATGACACACACACAAGCACCTTTGGTTTCTATGTTTGCTGAGTGTTGGGGCTTCGTCGTACTTTCAGGTTCACCTCCAGACACTTCTTCACTGAACCTCCAGGTACCAGGTCCAGGAGAAAGCTCGACCAGTTGTTATATGTCGATGACTGGATCCCACGTCTGCAAAACAACACGACAGGTTAAAGGAACAATAACAACAATCGTTGATTCACAGGTTTGACTATTACATCTAACACCACTCTGTACGAAAACCAATATTTCGGACTGAATTCATACCGATGCCAGGACCTGGTGCTCTACATCTGGATAGTGATGTGAGAAACACGACAGGTGTGTGGAGACTGATCTTTATCCTGCGTGCTTCTCAGGAGACACCACCAAAGCCTCTCTCTCTGACTTGTGACAGGCCGAGGAGCCTTGCTGGCTGACCAGGTCGCCGCTGTGTTTCAGCCAGAGGCCTGTCACACCAGCTTGCTCGTCTCTGGACTCTGTCATGTACCTAATGGCCTGAGAGGAGAGGGAACACTTGTTTATGGATTCGAAAACCTGAAGGTGACGTCACACGTTTGGCTGTTAAATGGGAACAAACTCTTACCATATGTAGCTGAATGGACCAAACGGTAAACGATGGAGACCAGCGAGTGACGAGCCGTTGACTAGAAAACAGCACAGTAAGCAACAATTACCTTTACACAGTCAGTATCACAGCAAATGTATTTTACCAGTTACTTTCTATCTGGATTACTATAACAACTGCTAACATACAGTTGTGTAACGAACTGGGCCTTTTCTTCACTGAGGCTCGTTCTTACCTTCTCATGGCTGCTGGAAATCGCCGTTTCCGCCCGTGACAGCTTGGCGGGATCCTCACTGTCATTGTCCTCTTGCTGTGACAATGAACCTGACGAGTCAGAGGATCAAAGCACTGTGGACCCAAAGAGATGGAGGAGAGCTGGTCAGATCGCTAATTCACAGAGCAAGCGAAGTGCAAGAAGCTGCTGCCGTGAGGATTTTGGACACCGACCACCAGAAACGGGATGTTACTCACTTTGGAAGGAACCACAGGGACCAGTGCTCCGATGACGTCTGACTTGCACACATGCACCCTTGGACGCACTGATACTCCTGCAGCAGGAAACGGAAAAGACGCACAGTTTAGTTGAAATCTCTGGACAGATGACACACACACAAGCACCTTTGGTTTCTATGTTTGCTGAGTGTTGGGGCTTCGTCGTACTTTCAGGTTCACCTCCAGACACTTCTTCACTGAACCTCCAGGTACCAGGTCCAGGAGAAAGCTCCACCAGTCGTTATATGTCGATGACTGGATCCCACGTCTGCAAAACAACACGACAGGTTAAAGGAACAATAACAACAATCGTTGATTCACAGGTTTGACTATTACATCTAACACCACTCTGTACGAAAACCAATATTTCGGACTGAATTCATACCGATGCCAGGACCTGGTGCTCTACATCTGTATAGTGATGTGAGAAACACGACAGGTGTGTGGAGACTGATCTTTATCCTGCGTGCTTCTCAGGAGACACCACCAAAGCCTCTCTCTCTCACTTGTGACAGGCCGAGGAGCCTTGCTGGCTGACCAGCTGTGTTTCAGCCAGAGGCCTGTCACACCAGCTTGCTCGTCTCTGGACTCTGTCATGTACCTAATGGCCTGAGAGGAGAGGGAACACTTGTTTATGGATTCGACAACCTGGAGGTGACGTCACACGTTTGCTGTTAAATGGGAACAAACTCTTACCATATGTAGCTGAATGGACCAAACGGTAAACGATGGAGTCCAGCGAGTGACGAGCCGTTGACTAGAAAAAAGCACAGTAAGCAAAAATTACCTTTACACAGTCAGTATCACAGCAAATGTATTTTACCAGTTACTTTCTATCTGTATTACTATAACAACTGCTATCATACAGTTGTGTAACGAACTGGGCCTTTTCTTCACTGAGGCTCGTTCTTACCTTCTCATGGCTGCTGGAAATCGCTGTTTCCGCCCGTGACAGCTTGGCGGGATCCTCCCTGTCATTGTCCTCTTGCTGTGACAATGAACCTGACGAATTCAGAGGATCGAAGCACTGTGGACCCAAAGAGATGGAGGAGAGCTGGTCAGATCACTAATTCACAGAGGAAGCGAAGTGCAAGAAGCTGCTGCCGTGAGGATTTTGGACACCGACCACCAGAAACGGGATGTTACTCACTTTGGAAGGAACCACAGGGACCAGTGCTCCGATGACGTCTGACTTGCACACATGCACCCTTGGACGCACTGATACTCCTGCAGCAGGAAACGGAAAAGACGCACAGTTTAGTTGAAATCTCTGGATAGATGACACACACACAAGCACCTTTGGTTTCTATGTTTGCTGAGTGTTGGGGCTTCGTCGTACTTTCAGGTTCACCTCCAGACACTTCTTCACTGAACCTCCAGGTACCAGGTCCAGCAGAAAGCTCCACCAGTCGTTATATGTCGATGACTGGATCCCACGTCTGCAAAACAACACGACAGGTTAAAGGAACAATAACAACAATCGTTCATTCACAGGTTTGACATCTAACACCACTCTGTACGAAAACCAATATTTCGGACTGAATTCATACCGATGCCAGGACCTGGTGCTCTACATCTGTATAGTGATGTGAGAAACACGACAGGTGTGTGGAGACTGATCTTTATCCTGCGTGCTTCTCAGGAGACACCACCAAAGCCTCTCTCTCTCACTTGTGACAGGCCGAGGAGCCTTGCTGGCTGACCAGCTGTGTTTCAGCCAGAGGCCTGTCACACCAGCTTGCTCGTCTCTGGACTCTGTCATGTACCTAATGGCCTGAGAGGAGAGGGAACACTTGTTTATGGATTCGACAACCTGGAGGTGACGTCACACGTTTGCTGTTAAATGGGAACAAACTCTTACCATATGTAGCTGAATGGACCAAACGGTAAACAATGGAGACCAGCGAGTGACGAGCCGTTGACTAGAAAACAGCACAGTAAGCAACAATTACCTTTACACAGTCAGTATCACAGCAAATGTATTTTACCAGTTACTTTCTATCTGTAATACTATAACAACTGCTATCATACAGTTGTGTAACGAACTGGGCCTTTTCTTCACTGAGGCTCGTTCTTACCTTCTCATGGCTGCTGGAAATCGCCGTTTCCGCCCGTGACAGCTTGGCGGGATCCTCACTGTCATTGTCCTCTTGCTGTGACAATGAACCTGACGAATTCAGAGGATCAAAGCACTGTGGACCCAAAGAGATGGAGGAGAGCTGGTCACATCACTAATTCACAGAGGAAGCGAAGTGCAAGAAGCTGCTGCCGTGAGGATTTTGGACACCGACCACCAGAAACGGGATGTTACTCACTTTGGAAGGAACCACAGGGACCAGTGCTCCGATGACGTCTGACTTGCACACATGCACCCTTGGACGCACTGATACTCCTGCAGCAGGAAACGGAAAAGACGCACAGTTTAGTTGAAATCTCTGGATAGATGACACACACACAAGCACCTTTGGTTTCTATGTTTGCTGAGTGTTGGGGCTTCGTCGTACTTTCAGGTTCACCTCCAGACACTTCTTCACTGAACCTCCAGGTACCAGGTCCAGGAGAAAGCTCCACCAGTCGTTATATGTCGATGACTGGATCCCACGTCTGCAAAACAACACGACAGGTTAAAGGAATAATAACAACAATCGTTGATTCACAGGTTTGACATCTAACACCACTCTGTACGAAAACCAATATTTCGGACTGAATTCATACCGATGCCAGGACCTGGTGCTCTACATCTGTATAGTGATGTGAGAAACACGGCAGGTGTGTGGAGACTGATCTTTATCCTGCGTGCTTCTCAGGAGACACCACCAAAGCCTCTCTCTCTCCCTTGTGACAGGCCGAGGAGCCTTGCTGGTTGACCAGGTCGCCGCTGTGTTTCAGCCAGAGGCCTGTCACACCAGCTTGCTCGTCTCTGGACTCTGTCATGTACCTAATGGCCTGAGAGGAGAGGGAACACTTGTTTATGGATTCGAAAACCTGGAGGTGACGTCACACGTTTGCTGTTAAATGGGAACAAACTCTTACCATATGTAGCTGAATGGACCAAACGGTAAACGATGGAGACCAGCGAGTGACGAGCCGTTGACTAGAAAACAGCACAGTAAGCAAAAATTACCTTTACACAGTCAGTATCACAGCAAATGTATTTTACCAGTTACTTTCTATCTGGATTACTATAACAACTGCTATCATACAGTTGTGTAACGAACTGGGCCTTTTCTTCACTGAGGCTCGTTCTTACCTTCTCATGGCTGCTGGAAATCGCCGTTTCCGCCCGTGACAGCTTGGCGGGATCCTCACTGTCATTGTCCTCTTGCTGTGACAATGAACCTGACGAATTCAGAGGATCAAAGCACTGTGGACCCAAAGAGATGGAGGAGAGCTGGTCAGATCGCTAATTCACAGAGGAAGCGAAGTGCAAGAAGCTGCTGCCGTGAGGATTTTGGACACCGACCACCAGAAACGGGATGTTACTCACTTTGGAAGGAACCACAGGGACCAGTGCTCCGATGACGTCTGACTTGCACACATGCACCCTTGGACGCACTGATACTCCTGCAGCAGGAAACGGAAAAGACGCACAGTTTAGTTGAAATCTCTGGACAGATGACACACACACAAGCACCTTTGGTTTCTATGTTTGCTGAGTGTTGGGGCTTCGTCGTACTTTCAGGTTCACCTCCAGACACTTCTTCACTGAACCTCCAGGTACCAGGTCCAGGAGAAAGCTCCACCAGTCGTTATATGTCAATGACTGGATCCCACGTCTGCAAAACAACACGACAGGTTAAAGAAACAATAACAACAATCGTTGATTCACAAGTTTGACTATTACATCTAACACCACTCTGTACGAAAACCAATATTTCGGACTGAATTCATACCGATGCCAGGACCTGGTGCTCTACATCTGGATAGTGATGTGAGAAACACGACAGGTGTGTGGAGACTGATCTTTATCCTGCGTGCTTCTCAGGAGACACCACCAAAGCCTCTCTCTCTCACTTGTGACAGGCCGAGGAGCCTTGCTGGCTGACCAGGTCGCCGCTGTGTTTCAGCCAGAGGCCTGTCACACCAGCTTGCTCGTCTCTGGACTCTGTCATGTACCTAATGGCCTGAGAGGAGAGGGAACACTTGTTTATGGATTCGAAAACCTGAAGGTGACGTCACACGTTTGCTGTTAAATGGGAACAAACTCTTACCATATGTAGCTGAATGGACCAAACGGTCAACGATGGAGACCAGCGAGTGACGAGCCGTTGATTAGAAAACAGCACAGTAAGCAAAAATTACCTTTACACAGTCAGTATCACAGCAAATGTATTTTACCAGTTACTTTCTATCTGTATTACTATAACAACTGCTATCATACAGTTGTGTAACGAACTGGGCCTTTTCTTCACTGAGGCTCGTTCTTACCTTCTCATGGCTGCTGGAAATCGCCGTTTCCGCCCGTGACAACTTGGCGGGATCCTCACTGTCATTGTCCTCTTGCTGTGACAATGAACCTGATGAGTCAGAGGATCAAAGCACTGTGGACCCAAAGAGATGGAGGAGAGCTGGTCACATCACTAATTCACAGAGGAAGCGAAAAGCAAGAAGCTGCTGCCGTGAGGATTTTGGACACCGACCACCAGAAACGGGATGTTACTCACTTTGGAAGGAACCACAGGGACCAGTGCTCCGATGACGTCTGACCACCACACTGGCACCCACTCGCCGGAACACAAACCAGTCTCACCCTAAGGCCTGGGCAGTGATGGTTTCTTCACTGGTTACTGGTCACGAGTCATTATTGGATCTCACAACCAGATACCCGGACTCTACCACAAGATGGTGGTTTGACTGTAGTAGGATGGTGGTTTGACTCTTCAGGTCCATAGCGTCTTTTTGCCATAAAACTAGTGGTGCAGTCGTTGTTAGTCATGGACTGCATCCCACGTCTGCAAAACAACACGACAGGTTAAAGGAACAATAACAATAATCGTTCATTCACTGTTCAACTTTTACATTTAACACCACACTATAAGACAACTAACATTTCTGAATGAATTCATACCGATGGCAGGACCTGGTGCTCAACGTCTGTACAGTGATGTGAAAAACAGAGAAGCAGGTGTGCGAAGGCTGATCTTTAGCCTAGCTCTGCTTCTCGTAAAACACCACGTAAGCGTCATGCATCCGTGCCTGACAGAGGAAGGTGCCCGATGTGACGTAGGAGTGGTAGTCACTGTAGCACACCCACACGTCCTGCTCGGCGTTGTAAACACTGTCACAAACGGCATGGCCTGAGAAAAAAGCAAACATTTGTTTATGGATTCATGAACCTTGCATTGACCTCATACTGATCTCACAGCTGACCTAAACGTAAACACACACTTACCATAAGCAGCTGTGGGGCCCAAATGGCTGATGGTGGTGATGAGCGAGTAACGAGCCGTCTGGAAAATAGCACAGTTAACCAACAACAATTACATTTACACATTTAATATCACAGCAAATGAATTTACCAGTTGCTTTGTGACTGTCTTACTATAGTCACTGTTGTCAGATAGCTGTATAATGTACTAGGCTTTACCTCGTGTTCGCTGCTGGAAATCACCAGTTCCCGTGACAACTCAACGGGAAACCTCAGCTTAAACGTCTGTTCGTTTGTGCCTACGAACCTTGACAGCATGATGATCAGGATACTGTGGACCCAAAGAGATGGAGGAGAGGTGGTGAAATCACTAATTCAAAGAGGAAGTCAAGTGGAAGAAGCTGCTATGATGTGGTCTTTACATAGTTATATGTATGACATGTGATGTTACTCACGTTGGCAGGTCCACGAATGAGAACTGCACAAACGCTCTATCATGACCACAGCTGCACACACGGAAGCGCTCGGACCCCTGCAGCAGGAAAGACACAAGAAGGTTTTAGAAATCTTTGAATAGATGAAACACACAACACCTTTGCTTTCTATGTTTCTGAGTGTTGGGGCTAAGTCATACTTGCAAGTACTGCTCCAGACCCTGCTCCACTGAATGGACAGGACTCCATATCAGCTCCACGCCAAAGCTGCGAGACTTGTGGTAAGTGGAGGACTGCATACCACATCTGCACAACGACACCACAGTGTAAAGACATAATAATACTTCATTCATAGGTTCAACTACTACATGTCCACACCACCAGAAGACAAATATTTCTGACTGAGCTCATACCGACAGCAGGTCGTGGTGTTCAAGGTCGAGAAAGCAATGTGAGCGGCAACAGGACAGGTGTACGAGAGGCCAAGGGCACCTGCTGCTCTCTGCAGATCTTGAGACACGAAGTCCAGCATGTTCAGCACTGACATGAGGAAGCAAAAAGTGTCCTGCACAGAAAAAAAAGTGTTTTAGACAGTGGAATTTTCTCTACAAAAAACATTTTTAGATCACTGTGAACGTCTGCTCTGTGGTATAAACAAGAAGTGCACCAACATTTGGTCCGTCATCGTCGAAGGAGGGGTCGTACTGTGCAACCGTGTGCTTGAGCGCTTCCAGGACCTCCCTCTTCTCATCGATGTCGTCAGAGAAGCGAAGTCCAACGAGCTGGCCAAACAACCTGGAGAGAGCACAAATGAAGAAATGGGCATGTTCCTCATGCTGATTTGGAATGTTAGTGGACAAACCCATGTCTGGTTGTTGCTGTACCTCACGGTGGAGCTGGTAGCTGCAACCCCCACCTGCAGACAGAACTCCTCGATGAAAGGGTTCAGAGAGAGGATGGCCTGAACGGCAGCGTTCATGAAGCAGGTCTGTCCAAGGTTGGGCAACCTGAAACACAAAAAACCTCACGTGTCGTTTTCCACAGACGAAGACTCACAATAAACTACAGCCTCAAATACAGAACACGTATGGAGTCATTAGGTGTGTATATGACGTACCCGCGACAGGCCAGCTCATATGGGGAGGGAGGTCTGAAGGGAGGCTCCTCCTCTGGCTGACTGTGAATGATGGCATTACACATTTTATTCTACTAATGCTACAGTAATGAAGTCATCAATAATAAACAACAACAATATAATGTGTTCAATCAGTGACACTAGGAAAACTAAACATACGTGTGGCCTGAGGAGGACGGTCCTTCGTCAGCAGGAGACAGGTGTGCGGTGTCCTGTTACAAAGACATAAACTCAGTTGAACACAAGAACAACAAATGCACATTTCAGCTAGAGACATTTCAGCAGTGCAACAAGTTTGCTAATGCTAGTCCGGGCTGTACAACTAACAGAAGCTAACGGCCTTGTGCCGTTCAGCCGCTAGTTGTGTAAAATACCGGATTTCACCGCCTTCTCGGTGCCGGAGCCCAGATGTGACTTTGCGAACCAAAATGTACCGGTCCACACTAAGATGGGGGCGCTCTACGCTGCTGCATGTCTGAGCTATGCTGCTACGTAAGCTAGCGCTAGCCACATTAGCTGCGCTCTGACTCCAGTGGGAAACGGGTGATGGTGCGTTTGAGGCCTCCTCACCTGCTCCGGACGAACCTCCGCGGCGGGAGCCTCAGGCGACGTTGAGGCAGCGAAGATGCTGGAATCCACCGCGTGGCTGCTGAGGACAGACGCGATTATTCAGCTGTGTCAAAATATCTCGCAGTGGATATTTGTTCACGTAATTTTAAAACATTTAGAAATATATGTCGATATTAGCATGAAGGTATCAAAAGTAAACAAAGCCTTTGGTTTACCTGGTGGTGGAGGTGGAGCCAGACTCTCCAGCAGAAACGTCAACCACGTTTCTCCTCTGTTCAAAATACATTTGGTTTGAGATATTAGTAAAAACATCAAGACAACATCAAACAGTTATGGTAAATAAATGAAGATACTCACCCTCCAGCGTCTCCAGAGTCTCAAGAGACAAGCCATCTCTGCAAAAGCAAATTGCTTCGCAGTGATAAATTATTTCACTGTCGTTGGATGACAATAAAATAATAATAACAAAGTAATGTATTCTTCGAATGTAGTTGTAGTGCAATGAAGAAAAGCTGTTTGCAAGTATTTCTCTCTAGAAAACCTTTGAGTCGCTGAGGGAGCGCAAAAATCTCTGTCTTTACTGATCCAAAGCGGAGCTCAAAGGGGACAGATACCAGGCAGAACTTGAATTTAAGGCCAACGTTGTCAAGGCAACAAAAACAAAGATTTGAAATATAAACATATTTTTAATGTAACGGTATGAACTTCACAGAGTTGTTGATAAGTCACATGTTTCGATTTACTTTTTAATGCAATGTACTGTAATTGAACAAGCATATGTGTGTAATGAAAAATGACCCCCCCTAAACATTTAGAAAAACAACAAGCATGACCTCACATCAAAACCTACAAAAGTACATATCAATTACAGCACTGATGCAGTGAGTGGATTATTATTAACAATCATAATTATAAATATTATTTCTGGTGTGTGTGTTTTTGAATATTAGCAATTGTTGTTATGTTATCTATGCTCTATTGTGTATAAAATATTGGCTTGTGTGATTTGAAAGTCTAGTTTTGATTTTATTCCAATTTTAAAAAGCGTCCCAACTTTGTAGAAGGCTGTTTCATTTGGATTTAGACTGTCAGCATGAAATACACCATAGAGTGGAGCAAACTCACAGACACCTGTTCTGTCCTCACAAAGCGACGTCAATGCCTCTGCATGTTGGGGGGACTAAGGGTTTTTCATACACATTGTGTAATTACACAGTGAAAGGTTTGTCCTCAATGACGTACCATGAGAAGACTTTTGAGTTGATGCCATATAAGCAAACTGAATTGGTAAAAGACAACATTTATTATAAATTACTAGAGTTTTAGTTAGCAAAAATCCAAACTTTCATAAAATTTTCTCAATACGCTGACCAACTAAATTCTCAGTGTCTGTACATGTAAGTGCGTTGTCATAATTTGCGCTGCCACTTTTTAATTTTTATAATATAATACAATACAATACAATACAATACAATACAATACAATACAATACAATATAATATAATATAATCAATATGATACCGTGATGATGCTTTAACCCTGGTGCAGCCTTCGGGGGGCAAAAATGAAAATAGGGGGGTCTAAGCTCAAAAACCACACAAGGGTCGGAATAAACAGCCGCAGACAGACGATAAATCACAACACGCTTTATTGTTGACTGCAGCCCTTGCCCAAAGCGTTCTGGCAGAGTTACCTCAACAAGTCGCCTCCTTCTTCAATTTGTTCAACCTGAAGCCGCCGTGTGAACCTAATCCTTAATAATGTAAGGGTTCAGCACTGTTCTCCATTTCTCCTGCATCTTAATCTCTCTCTATCTAGATATATAGATAGATATTAATTATGTCATCTGTTCTGTTCTGTTGAGAAATAGGCCTGTTTCTAAACGACGCAGTCATTTCCAGAACTTCTGTCTGATCTCAATCCCACCAGAATCTTCATTTGAAGACATCAGATGTTGAACTGAAAAACACTGGATTCCAGCCAAACCCATCTTGCTCACAAACAGTCACATCAGCCAAAATCAAACACTTCAGTTTGATTTAAACCAGGGGCCTCAGACTCAAATTACCTGGGGGCCGCAGGAGGCAGAGTCTGGTTGAGGTTGGGCCGCATCACGTATTCCACAAAAAAAAGCTTTGTTAAAAAAACCCTATCTTCTCAAATGTCATTACTAATAGTTGTTTAACTTCAAAGGGTTCTTCTGAACATAAACTGTGCTGAATATGAACCGACTATTGAAGAGCATGAAAAAGTTCTTCTGAACGTGGCCTTGCTCTCACATTTGGCTTGAGGGTGGAAGCAGTTGAGACCCTCAGTCTGGCTTGAAGATGATCATCATTAAGTCTGGCTTTGAAATTTAATTTGGAATTTTACCCTCTTTTAAAACTCCTAATGTAGCGGCCCGGTGCATTGTGGGTGTGGCCGCTTAGCGCTTAGCTTTAGCTTTAGCTTTAGCTTTAGCTTAGCTGTAGCAGGCAGCGTCGATCCAAACCCACGGATCATTACAAGGTAATAGCAACGGGCCGCATTAACATTTAGCTTCGTCCTGCGGCCCCTGATTTAAGACTTAAGAGAATACAATTACATTTAAATAAACAAAAGCATGGATACTGTCAATATATTTTATAAAACTGTGTTGGTGAATTTTTTTACTTCTGCATTTTTTACTGAAAGAAAGTGTGTGATTTAAACGGTAGTTTTGAGTTGGAATGTCTGTGCTCGTCTACTTTGTCCTAAATAGTTTTGCTTTATTTAGCATAGAAACAAGAACCGTAGGAAACTGTTTCGTGGCTGCCAAGGCATCACTTGGCAGCGTCAGACTTCTCAGGAAGCCTTTGTGTAGTAAATATAAACTGAACAAAACAAATACACCTCAGCATCAGAGGCCAGTCAGTAACCGACTATTCTCCACATCCTCCACCCTTTTGTCTTAATGCAGTTATTAAACATTAAACAATCGTCTCATTAATCAGATTGTTGGAAAATTCTTAGAAAAGGGCTGCAGTACTTGATGTGTTCTCCACATTTCTGCTATGGTTTAGAAAGACCTCAATAGTAAAGTTGCCTTATATTGATGGTGCTGTTTTGCTACTGTTCTGCTATGTTTCAATTACAGTAGGTGCATGTTTATTGTATTAACATTCCACCAATCTACATTTATATATATATATAGATATAAACTAGGTGGAGCATCGTTGACACTTTTTTACTAATCTTGAAGAATCAGACCTAAGGTTCCTGGTTCTGTCACGCGGCAGGACGGTGATGTACTTTAAGAGATAAATTTCAGTCTTTAACTACAGTTTTTCTTTGCTTGTCAAATTAAAGGTAGCTCCAAGATTCCTCTGAATATATTCTCTGAATATTTGAGTGTGTTCAAGTTATAAAGCTGCTCACTCTGTAGGCAGGTTGCTTTTTAGGTGGTGGTACCATTTACACTAACGTACAAACTGAGTCTGTCTTAAGAGGCTTTGATGGAAGTTGAGACCTGGCGTTGGAATTTCTTTCTTCTTTCTTCATCCAGTCGGTTGGAGACCAACGTATTCCTCTAGTTTGGTTTCACCTCACACATGTACATAATAGACCTATTTAGACTCCACCTGAGAAGAAAGAAATGCAGATGGCCTGGCTGAACGTCCAGACACTGACTGGTGAATGTGGCCACGCATGTCATGTATTCTAATTCATGTGGATTTTTTATAAAGGATATAAAGTGCAGGAGAATCCATAAGATGTGTCTTTATTGTTTCTTCTACTGCCTTTCTAAGCGTAATGATGGCAGCTTTTCTTATCGAGGTGAAAACACGGTGACACAACATGACATCATTTCTTCCAACAATCCCGCTTGAAGTAGCTCAGCAAGTCCTTTTTATGACGATGGAGACCTTCATGCCACATCACGCTCAACACTACACATGTAGTGTAGTGCACTACGTGTAGTCCACACGCTTGGACACTGAGAGAATACAATTACATTTAAGAAGTACTTAGTAAACATACTGGCATAATGTCTTAACATAAAATGTAGCCCATTATAAATGTGTATCGCGACAAGATGAAACCAAAGCCCCTGATCAAGCATGGTTTAAAATATTTATTCAGTTTTAGAGTGAGAGGAAAAGAAGAGAACTTGGATGAAAAACATTTCAACAAAAAAAAAAAAAACAAACACAAAACTTTGAGCAGGTTGGCTAAAAAAGTCCCAAAAACAACTCAGCCTGACTCAGAAAAACAAAATGGCCACTGGGAGCGACGGCTGCTGCAGGTTCCCTCTGACGAGCGACGGGAAAAAAATCTAAGGAGAAAAACATCTCATTTAATAAAAGGAAAGATTTGAACGCAAAGCGGAAGTCACACGTGACAACGTGATAGTTTTCAAGCATCCTCTCTTAGTTCATCTGTTCTTTACTGACTTACCTTCTGATGGCTGCTGGTGTTATTCTGCTTCTGTCTCATGGTCCTTTCCTGGACAGAATCTTTCCACTTTTTCTCTTCCCTCATTCCTCTCACTCTGAAACAAACCAGGCTGTCTACAGTCTCACCCTAAGGCCTGGGCAGTGATGGTTTCTTCACTGGTTACTGGCCACAAGTCCCTATTGGATCTCACAACCAGATACCCAGACTCTGCCACAGGATGCTGGTTTGACTGTAGTAGGCTGGTCCTTAGCGTCTTTTCACCATGAAACTACTGGTGCAGCCGTTGTTAGTCGTTAATGGCCTGAGAGGAGAGGGAACACTTATTAATCTATTCATAAACCTTCAGTTGACGTCAAATGTTTGGCTGTTAGATGGAAACAAACACTTACCATTAACTGCTGAAACGATGGCGACCAACTTAATTCAGTTTTATTGAATTAACTGAAGCAGTTGTTCCAGACAAGTAAGATTTAAGACCTTACAAAACTAAACCCAACAAATCCCACATAGAGCAAGCTTTTCATTGTAGCCAATCAACAAATTTAAATCAAAAAATAGATTCAAAGAACGTATATTGATATATATATATATAATATACTAATTAAATTTCTTAATGTCAATTCAATTTTCATAGCAACAGTGGGGAGGAAAAACTCCCTCTCTATAGAGGAAGAAACCTCCAGCAGACCCAGGCTCAACGTGGGCGGCCATCTGCCTTGACCGGTTGGGTGACGAGAAGACCAACGAGTGACGAGACGTTGACTAGAAAACAGCACAGTAAGCAACAATTACCTTTACACAGTCAGTATCACAGCAAATGTATTTTACCAGTTACTTTCTATCTGGATTACTATAACAACTGCTATCATACAGTTGTGTAACGAACTTGGCCTTTTCTTCACTGAGGCTCGTTCTTACCTTCTCATGGCTGCTGGAAATCGCCGTTTCCGCCCGTGACAGCTTGGCGGGATCCTCACTGTCATTGTCCTCTTGCTGTCACAACGAACCTGACGAATTCAGAGGATCAAAGCACTGTGGACCCAAAGAGATGGAGGAGAGCTGGTCACATCACTAATTCACAGAGGAAGCGAAGTGCAAGAAGCTGCTGCCGTGAGGATTTTGGACACCGACCACCAGAAACGGGATGTTACTCACTTTGGCAGGAACCACAGGGACCAGTGCTCCGATGACGTCTGACCACCACACTGGCACCCACTCGCAGGAACACAAACCAGTCTCACCCTAAGGCCTGGGCAGTGACGGTTTCTTCACTGGTTACTGGTCACGAGTCATTATTGGATCTCACAACCAGATACCCGGACTCTGCCACAGGATGGTGGTTTGACTGTAGTAGGATGGTGGTTTGACTGTAGTAGGATGGTGGTTTGACTCTTCAGGTCCATAGCGTCTTTTTGCCATAAAACTAGTGGTGCAGTCGTTGTTAGTCATGGACTGCATCCCACGTCTGCAAAACAACACGACAGGTTAAAGGAACAATAACAATAATCGTTCATTCACTGTTCAACTTTTACATTTAACACCACACTATAAGACAACTAACATTTCTGAATGAATTCATACCGATGGCAGGACCTGGTGCTCAACGTCTGTACAGTGATGTGAAAAACAGAGAAGCAGGTGTGCGAAGGCTGATCTTTAGCCTAGCTCTGCTTCTCGTAAAACACCACGTAAGCGTCATGCATCCGTGCCTGACAGAGGAAGGTGCCCGATGTGACGTAGGAGTGGTAGTCACTGTAGCACACCCACACGTCCTGCTCGGCGTTGTAAACACTGTCACAAACGGCATGGCCTGAGAAAAAAGCAAACATTTGTTTATGGATTCATGAACCTTGCATTGACCTCATACTGATCTCACAGCTGACCTAAACGTAAACACACACTTACCATAAGCAGCTGTGGGGCCCAAATGGCTGATGGTGGTGATGAGCGAGTAACGAGCCGTCTGGAAAATAGCACAGTTAACCAACAACAATTACATTTACACATTTAATATCACAGCAAATGAATTTACCAGTTGCTTTGTGACTGTCTTACTATAGTCACTGTTGTCAGATAGCTGTATAATGTACTAGGCTTTACCTCGTGTTCGCTGCTGGAAATCACCAGTTCCCGTGACAACTCAACGGGAAACCTCAGCTTAAACGTCTGTTCGTTTGTGCCTACGAACCTTGACAGCATGATGATCAGGATACTGTGGACCCAAAGAGATGGAGGAGAGGTGGTGAAATCACTAATTCAAAGAGGAAGTCAAGTGGAAGAAGCTGCTGTGATGTGGTCTTTACATAGTTATATGTATGACATGTGATGTTACTCACGTTGGCAGGTGCACGAATGACAACTGCACAAACGCTCTGTCATGACCACAGCTGCACACACGGAAGCGCTCGGACCCCTGCAGCAGGAAGGACACAAGAAGGTTTTAGTTGAAACTGAGTTGAAATCTTTGAATAGATGAAACTGTGACGGTTTGGCCCTCCAGCCACTGGAGAGCGCCCTTGTTCCCCGCTCTTCTTTGCTGTTTTCTGTTTGTCCACTTCCTGTCTTTCGGTTTCCTGTTTTGTTTTGTTATTGATTTCACCAGGGGCCTGTTGCACAAAAGTAGGATAAGGGATTAAGCCAGGATATCTTGGTGATCCTGGCTCAATTGATCCCTAATCCGGTTGCACTAAAGCTGGATAGGGGGCAGGAGGATATGTTATGGTATAAATTACCATGGAGATTTATTCTGTGGAGCTAGCCTGCTCCAGACCAGGCTAAATTCCAGGATCTATTTAATCTCATCCCTAATGTCAGTCAGCAGTCGCCACAAATGGAAATAGTATAAAATAGTTATTTCACTGCTCACTATACATTGTTATCACATATAACTAGACCCACTGTCATCATTTAAACGTTTGTGATCATTAATTTCAATCATTTTGGATAAATAATGATTTTTAGATGATGTTGCTATCATTAGATAATTTACAGTTTCCCATAGACTATAAGGCTATATATAAAATGATAGAATATTAGGGCCACAGAGGGAAAAAAACGACAAGTCATAATATTGTAACCAGTTGTTTTAAAGGAGGACAGTTGTTAAAATTACAGATGTGGGGCATTTCGTGAAATTGTACTTCAGTATGGTTTCATAAACAAAGACATGCTGATGTGCCAGAATATGAAGTATCACATTGTCATAACTATCAAAACTGTAAAAAGAACATGTTGCTTTTCTGCAGAAAGAACCAGCCTCATAAATGTATGACTTTATCCTTTTTCCTCAGTGGGGCCCTAGTACTCTGTCATATAAACAAATACACATTCCATATGAATATAAAAACACAATGTGTAACATTATGTTCCTTTATTGAATAAGGACAAAACAAAGCAGGTAAACTATCAGCTCCTTTCGAAGCTGAAGTCAGAGTGACTCTACAAGATGGAAAGCACAGAATCAAAGCATATTATACAAAATGATACATACACATTCAAAGGTCTGTATATAACACATCCTGCATGTCTGCACACTAAAATAAATGCAGTGAGGTGATATCAGGGTGTGTAAAGTACAAGGATACTCCGATAAAATAAAATAAAATAAAAATATAATGCGTAAGAAATCATATAAATATATTTAAAGCTAGCTAGGGTCCTTTGAAAGGCGCTATATAAATTAAAGTCATTATTATTATAGTTCATCTATGTATTCAAGAAAATTTTATTTATATAGCACTTTTCACAATTGTTACATTCTGTCAAAGCTGCTTTACATTAATAAAAGCAGGGGAAACACACAAAAAAAAAACGGTGGACAACAAAATAAGCAGAGTACAACGACTAAGATTAAACCGTACTGAGCGTAGTAACGTAAAGTAATAATGTAAGGCTTTAATAATAATATATCATAGCTTTATACAGTGTGATGGAGTTACGTTACACAATTTCACTCATATATGCAGTGCATTTCAATAAAAAATGTAACCGTTTCATAATCACAGTACAACTGCGTTTTTGGAGATGTGAATTAAATATTTGATTTGTAATTGTGTGTTGAGTGTGTAATTGTGCACTACTTACGCATTCAGGCGGTCTGCATTACTTTGCCACGCCTTTTCTCTTTGCTTTATCACTGTGGCGGTGTTGCCTTTCTTCTTAATTATATCTTTTACCTCCTCATACGCGGCTCTAGTTGCCATGGTAAATCAGTTCATCTGTGATCTGTGGCGGGGTCTATTTGAGTGAGCCGTGAGCGCGCACCTATCCAGGATTGGTTTCACCTGGCTTAATGAATCCGTGTCTGCTAATCCTGGTTTGGTCTTTGTGCAACCAATTAAGCCTGGACGCGCATGTTTTGGCTTTATTGAGCTCAGCTGAGTCATCTATCCCGGATGTCTTAATCCTACTTTTGTGCAACAGGCCCCTGGTCTTCATTTCCTGTTTGTTGCGTATTTAAGTTCCTCTGTTTTGTCTTCTGGTCGCTGGCTGATTATAGGATGTTACGTGGTTTGTATGTAAGTGATTGTAGGTATTGTTGTCTGTTACCGGGTTGGTATGTATGTTAATGATTGCAATTTCAGTCTGAGTCATGTTACTTTTCTGTGCAAATTTGCCCCAGAATGAATTTAGACACAGCTTTTAGCTGGATTCAGTTGGATGTTTGAGGGATCCAGAGAGATGCCCTGATTCTCCTTGTAATCATGAATGTATTTTAGCCTACATGGCTCATCTGTGACGTCCGAAGATGTTTCCTGTTTGCCCCTTAAAAACGTATGAATATACCCTTTAAAAAGATCAACGCTTTGTTCTTCAAAGTTCCATACCTCACTAATTTCAGCGAGTTTGTAGCCTTTTTCTAAAGCTTCCTCATCATTGTGCTGACACGGCCCCTCCTGAAAATTCATTTCTGCACAGGTTTTGCACAGAGTGAAAATGAACCTCCCTTTGCTAGATCTATAAGGCAGCACTGGGAAAACAGCCATCAGGGGGGAGACACCGTGGCTTTGACACCTTGGCACATATTAGAAAAGCCAGTGACCCGAAAACAGTCCCAGTCGGTAGAGACGCCCTGTGTTACCGGGTCTGACCCTCCACCGGCCGCACATCCAGACGCTGGCTGTAGCTAACTAGCTGGTAGCAGAGCCCAGCGCTAACATTAACCTGATGGCAGCCGTTGCTTCCGGCACATCTCTGCGTCTCCGAACCTGCTGTTAAACGCAGCTAAGATCACCCGACTGTCTTGTCTATATGAACATCTGTTGGCTGACAAAGTTTTCTGTTCAACCTTCTCTTAGGGAGACTTATCACTAGGTATCTGTACTTATGCTTGTTTTTTGCTTCAGAAAATCAGGATTTTGTATGTGAATAAGTCTTTTATTTTGTTTTAAGGTAGAAGCTGAGGGTGTTTATAAAACTACTACACTAACATTATTTTGTGAAATACTTTCTTTTTCATGGATACGGTGATGCTGCTTTCACAAGTTTGATAAGATTTCCAGTTCTCTATTTTAAGTCTGACCACATTCTTCACTAAAGAACTTTCTTTTTGTGAAACACCGAACATTTTGTGTTTGTCTAAAAGACTGTTTTCTCCCAGTTAGGAGTTATCGCTATCAGTCGCAGACACACATCGTCCACCGATGCCTCACCTAAAAAAAAAATTTCATCACATATTTTAAGATTTTTTCATTATTTCACACAAAATGTCTTTGTTTAATTTAACCTCAGGGACTTTGAGAAATCTAGAACCTATAAGACACATACTTTGTCAAGCTGTCAAGTCTATTTATTTATTTATTTTTTAAGGTAGAAGCTGATGCTATTTACAAGCAGTATAACACAAACACCATTTCACTATTTTAACTCTGAACACATTCTTTCCTAAAGAACTTTCTCGTTGTGTGCAGCATGATGAACCTCTCCCTTCCTCCTCCCTTCCTCCTCCTCCTCCTCCTCCTCCTTCTCCTCAGCCACAGGTCAAACACACTACACCAAAGACTGTGACAGTGCAGCATGACGAGCCAAGAGAAGGACCAACTAACATGTAACTCTCCTCAGAAACACTTTTCTTGCATTGTAAAGGTAAACGATTAGCTCAGTATTTCACACAATGCATCTATGCTTAATTTAACCTTGGGGGCTTTTAGAAATATAGGATGTAGGAAAAACACAATGTTTTGTTGTGTGTGAGGTTTATTTATTTATTTATTTTTAAGTAGAAGAGGTTACCGCTTCCAAAACGAGTACGCTAGCATTATTTTAACTCTGAACACATTCTCCACTAAACATCCCTACGCTCCCCGAGCAAAAGACAAATCCTCTTTTTTGACTGAATATTGATATTCACAATTTGGATGGATATGATTATTTTAGAAAAATCAGTGTGTACAATTATTAAAATCAGATAAACTAAAACTGAAAGTTCTACCTTTTGCTAAGACAGAATTTTTAAATGAGTGGTTATTCATTCATATCAACTCATCCTTTGAAAAGAAGCACAACATTGTCAAACCGTTGCCAGCTTTCAGGTTTCACCCCCAAATTCACTTCTTCACCTTGATTCAGATTTTTTTTTTTTAAATCAATTCCAATTCCAATATCATTTCATCATGTCAGGAGATAATGTTCAGCAGCACACACAACGAATAAATACAGACTGGCATTGGGTGTGAAGTGTTTTAGTTTTAGCCACAATACTGCTCCAAACAAATCAGTGTGTTTTAGCTTTGAACCAAACAGGTGGCGTTTAAACCCCTGGTCACACAACGCAGACGCCCTGTACAGGAAAGGACAGAGCAGACTCTTCCTGCTGAGGAGGCTGAGGGTCCAGTGCATGGAGCACCACTAGAGACCTCCTATGACTCGGTGGTGGCCTCAGCCATCTTTTATGGAGTGTTCTGCTGGTGCAGTAGCATCTCAGCAGCAGACAGGAGGAGGTTGGAGAAGCTAGTCAAGAAGACCAGCTCGGTTTCTGGGGATGCGCCCGGACAAGGAGGATGGTAGCCAAGCTGTCATCCTTGCTGCAGAGCGACTCCCACCCCCTGTATGATTACACCCTAAGTGTCTGAAGGACAGACACTGAAGGTCTTTTCTCCCTGCTGCAACCAGAGCTGCTCCCAGTGAACCACTAAACATTACCACTACTCGTCACTTTAACAATGTATTTTTTAGCAGTGCAATATAAACACCCATGTTGCAATGACCAGTATAATTGTGGACATCTGTGTTAGATTTAAACAACCATACGCCGGCGGAAGTATATATTGCGCAGTATGTATTCCATACATTATATATGATCAACAGGACTCACGACTCATGTTAAATGCACTGTGAATAAAAAGAGACGCCCAGAGGACATTTACCTCAGGCTCAGAAATCAGATGTGAATTGACAGGTGTGTAAAACAGCTGCAGTTTAGGACCAGCCTTGGGTCCGTTTTAATGTCCTTAGCACCAAATGGTTATTGTGCACGGTCATAGACTGGCGACCTGTGAGTGTTGTTTATTCATTTGTGGCTGGGAATAGTAATCAGGAACCTGTCCCTGGATATTCTCTCTGCCGCTGCTCCTCCCAGTATGAGATGGCGTCCAACTCTGGCTTCACCAGTGGCACTTGGTGGCATACATTGCGCCAGCACACATCCACAAAACTGATTGTGAGGAATTATCAATTTTTTTACAGTCCATTTTAAAATAAACTGCCCCATTCACGTTCAGACTTCTTTTAATTGCTACACAACGTGCAAACTGATCGGTCAATGTTGTTACAGATGTAACCGGGGATGTTGACGTCACTACTCACAGAAAGGCCTCAGGAAAAGTTGCGCAAATGAAAAGATTGACCCCGACGTGATTTGAACACGCAACCTTCTGATCTGGAGTCAGACGCGCTACCGTTGCGCCACGAGGTCTCTATAGATAAAATGGTTCACACTATTATACAATATAATACTAGTAGTTTAAACGATGACGTCTCATCCTCATTCGTTTTGTCCCGACACACGAACATGCGAAGCGTGTTTCATGCGACTCGTCTCCGCTGCATCAGCACCATGGACAGCTGTCACAGACCAGCTCCCGTTTTAACTGTATTCAATACACCATTACATTCGGATTTATTATATGGAATTGAAAATACTGGATTCAGGGGTAATTAGCCATTTTATATTCTATTGAGTGGTTAACGTCAAACAGTTGCTGAATAAAGTCTCATGATAATACTATAGCTTTTTAATCTGCTAAAATGTCCAAGTACAAGTACCTCAATGATATGCTAAGGGATTCTCTACAGGGCTCAAATGCTTTAATACTATATATGCAGTATAATATATATACAGACAATATATAGAGCAACTCCTTTGCTGTAATCAAGCCTAGCAGGTCATTTGTGGAGGTAGAGCTACTAATTTTGTCTTTTTTTGACTTCAGGCAGGGTTTTGCTTCATGGGTTGTTACATCTATTGTCCATAATTACAGCCGAGTGATGCGGAGAATGAAGGGAGTTAGGAAGCTGTACTGAAAGTGTGTAGTAATCTTCATCAGCACACATGAAATGTCAAGCACCTAAAACAAAGTCGAATTTGGATAAACGTAAAAATGTTTACATAAAACCTTTCAGTGTTTTTATTTATTTATTGACAAGCAGCAAGATCATGTTTGTCACCTTGTTTTCTTTATAATTGAAAGTAGATACAATAGTCAGTATACCAGTTTTATTACAATAGTTTTTCCTAACTTAAGTACATTTAACAAAGAAAGAAAAATAATCACACAACAACTGCAACTGTGACAAAAGAAAGCATGTTTTTAATATGTAGCCACCAATTTGTCATCAATGTCACAACTAGCTCTTTCGGCAGTTTTTCTTTTTTGTTGGTGGACTAGTATACGTTTGCCATCTTTCCGTTTCCATGCCTATAGGCATTTTCTTTTACTTGCTTGACGCACAGGTGCGTGGCACTGGTGATATTGTAAACAGCTTAAAATCAAGAGGTGGCTGGGGTGGGGATGGGTGGTGGTGTCAGCTTACTCTCTTAGTGTGACGCGATAACCTTTTGAAGATGAAGGCACCGGTCCTGCTTTAGGTCTCCCAACAGGGTCACAGTAGACAGTGACAGTCTGAAGCCTACATGGATAAATGAGTCTGCTTTGTTGATGTACGTTTCCATCAGTCACACAGCCCAGTGGTGTGTGGAGCTGCTCCTCCGTCTATGCCACATAGCTGTACTCGTCTGCTGAGATCTGGCTTCGTTCAATGTACTGCTTGTCAATAAGCACTTCGATACACTTCTTAATCATGCTGATACTGGGGTTGAACCTGGCTTTGGACTGATTGATGACCTGCACACAGGGATGATTGAGAAATGCAGAACCGTTAGCATGTGGATGCAAACAGGGGTACAACAATAACACCATCCAAAAGTTTTGATTTAGATCCTAAACATTTCAAAATCAGGGTAAATACATTTCTTTGCTAAAATTGCTTATGATAATCGTTTTATAGATAACATGTTCAGGGTGTCTGGAAGTGGAGTCACGGCATTTGGACTTCTTTCAACAGTTAAATGTTTCGGTGCCTATACAGGTAGGCTGAATTTCCTATTGTGTGCCTCCTCTGAACCGAAGGTTTGCGTTTCAGGTGTCTGAAACATTTTAACTTTACTACCCAAATGTTCAATGTCCCTCTTACTAAATCCCTTATACATCTATTTCAACAGAAAGGCTTCTGACTGAATAACATTTGCTGTATGTATAAGCTGTTTTCCTCCAAAATGTAAAAAAATGTGAATCCACAAAACTGCACACACCTCCTGGATGAGGGCATTGTGTCGGAGCACCTTGCGGGCCTTCATAATTCTCACTATAGCAGCTTGTAAATACATTTTGCGGTCCTCATCTACAGCGCTCCTCGTTTGCTCCATTTCCTAAACATGAGACAGACATTTGACAGGATCAATACACCACCTTAGACACAGAGCAGCAGCAACGCTTAAGACGTTCTAAACACAAATCAACACTTCTCTGACCTGTGGTGTGTCTTTCTGCATTGATGTTGTGATCTTAAACTTCGTCCTTTTACTGTTGAAACCCATATTTAGTGAAAATGTAGACTCGGTTTCAATCTCCTCCTACGAGCAAAAAGCCAGAGATGCAGATTTTTACATAGACGTTTGAACAACAACGATTCAACGTCAAATGAAAAGCATACATATATGCATCCTTCGATTCACGCATGGACACGTCAGTGAGCAAACAGAACATTAACAGACGTTAAGGACCAGGCATGGTATAAATATGATATTAATTTCAGTGTCTGCACCTTTTGTGAGTCGTGGTTGAGCATCTTGACATCCAGCAGGGACTTGATGGTCTTCTGCAGCTCTTTCTCGTTCATCTGTGTACCATCCTGCAGCTCCTTGTAGGTCACCGTCTGGCTGTTGTTGAAGGCCAGCAGCACAGCCATCTGGTATGTGGTCACCATTGCAACATACGGCTTGGACAGGTAGTTCATTTTCACCTCTCCTGTAACCAACAAACACACATGTATGGTGGCACATGTCAAACTTGCTTAGAATTAATCTTCTTTCCTTTGTTGATCATACTATTGATCAAATCTTGTCACTGTGTTTAAGTTAGGTATATTGATGAACAACATCTAGCGCTCTATAATTTCAATAACACTTTCAGACACTTGATAAAACAGACAGGTTTACATTATAGATAATTAATCCTATACCCTTGTGCCTGTATTACCTGTGCAAAGATAGTGCAGCCAGGTCAACTTCCTTCCACTGAAGTGCTGATTATAGAAAAGCTCAAACTGTAAAAAGCAGGTAGAGAAAGAATTGATTTTAAAGGATGCTTTTATAACCAATACAAACATTGATAACATCCACTTGAGTGGTGCTTTAAAGGCAAACTCACCATTTGCACACTCTTTTCTAATTCTTGAGGAATGGCAAAGGTAGAGGAGGGGACATGCGTAAGCGGCCAGGCTCCAGCCTAGAAATGCATAGCAGAAATAAAATGAGGTGAATGAGGTGAAATGCTCTCATGGCCAGCTGTCCAGACAGAATCCTCCTCACCTGTAACACGTAAATCTGAAAGCTGATGCCGAGGTCCACTACTGTCCCTTGTGTCTTGATGAAATTGTTAAACTTGTTGTTAAGGTCAGCACTCACGCTCATGTCTGTGTACATTCTGTGGAGTTTGCTTGTGAACTCATAGCCACAAGCTTGCTGCAGGTCAGAAGCAAAGAATGGGAAAAAGGAGAGAAATGTATGAAAATGTCAGTGCAATGAATCCACTTCCAACCAATATTTCAAACTGAAAGGCACAAATAACCCAAAGCTTGGTGTATTCTTTAAATGTACCTTTAGTTTGTTGATCATGGCTTCTTCTGAATCCATTGACAATGACAAACCATGTATTAACCGCTTTGCTAGCATTCTGGCATAAAACTGTGGGAATCAAATAATAATAACAACAAGAACTCATCACTGCAAATGACAAAACAGCCTATTCCAGAGATCAGTACTGTGGGATATATAAGAATACAAAAATATACAATACTGTATATCAGCTGAAACATCTGTAAGTAGTTTAAGATTCAAGTTCTTTAATGAATCTTGTGAGGATACTTGTGAAAAAAAGTGCAAACTGTTTCTTATACCTTTTGAAAGATGTCCTTGTCATCTATATACTTGAACACTGTGATGAAACTGGTCAGCTTGTCCTCCACCTCATTCTCGGTCATACCCTTTGCAGACTTCTTCAGCAGATTGTCACAGTATTTTGCCAGCTGCAAACCAGGAATGAGCATTTCCAAGTCAAGGTGCTGTGAATATTATGGAGCCTGTAGCTTGTAGCTTGTGCGTGCATGTGTGTGTGCGTGTACTTACAAGCTCAGGGGCTTTACAGGTGGACTTTGGCTCCCTAAAGTTCACCACAGATGTCAAAGCCTAAGAAAGAAGGGGAAATATATATATTTATTTTTTGGACTGATTAATTTAATTAAATTTTCACTGATTAATTTTCACTTTTAACACTGTTTGCAATTTTCTAATTCCAGGCAATATATTTAAACAATCATTTGTGACAGTAAGTCATGAATAGTGAGGTTTGAGGCCGAGGCTTGGGATCAAATACCTTATCAAGAGCACTCATGAAGTGCTGATCTCCATTTAGAACAGTGTTAATGAGCTGAACAAATTTACTGTGAACCTCTAGCACTGACTCCACAAACAGTGTCGGCATCTAGAAGAGATATAACGGAGGGAAAGAGACAAAAAAACGATTAATTAACATTACCCCAAACAATATATAGAAGAGAATATCGACAGGACAAGTTACCTAATTATATTGTAATACAAATATTAAGACTGTGTGATGACAATTCCAGTAATAATAATATATACATCTACACATAAGCTGTAGTTCTAATCTCAAGTACTGACATTTTCCTGAGAGAGATTACTGGTGCCTCGAATGCCCTCATTGTGGATGTGAACTTGAAGCTCCTGGATCATGTGGGGCAGCCCATTAGACACAGATCGAAGCAGTGTGTACATGTTCGCCATGTCTGAACAAAACAACATCACACATTAGATCACACAGATTTCTTCATTCAATGACTCTTGCAAATAGGATCAATCCATCTGGACACAGTGGACCGACCCTCTCTCTTCTCCTGCCGAATAATGCTCTGGCACTCTCCATGCAAGAACTGTAAATGATCCGCCACCATCCTCTGCTGGCATTCGTGGATGACTTTGGCATAGGAGCTAGGGTGCAGGTATTTCCGACATCGCACTTCTTCGTCTTTCAACCGTGCCAAAACCTGGAGAAAGTCAACTGAACTTAAAAACACAATCTGTTTCTCACAGATGTTTCTGTTTTTCTTCAGATGTTTTCTCAGTACACAACAAAGACTATTTTTGTTATACTAAATACTGAATCATAACAACTTTTGAATTTAAATTAATTAATAAATAGCCAATATTAAACTCAATTTAATGGCACACACATTACTATGATGCAACATATTTTAAATAACACATTTTTTCACATTACCAAACAGAACAACTGATGTTGCAAAGTTCTTGGGCTAGTGTGTAATTGTATGTTATGAGTCGTTCATATTTAATACCATATATTGGTCTAGAGACAGTTCTCTGGCCAAACGACCACTGCATCAGTGAGACTGGTTAAATATTGAATATTTAGATCCTCATACTCCTCCCTCCCTCCAGCCTACCTTCTCCATATACTGTGAGCAGTTTGATTCTTGCAGCAGATTGGAGGCTTCCTGTTTGTAATACTCTCCTGTTTTTATCAGAAATGGCCCTTCAAAGATTTCCTGATAAAACTGCAAAAGATGAAACGCAATATACTGGTTACTTGTAAAGTCACATTCAGTTCAATACAGACGCTCTGCTGTGAGTTCTTTAAAAATAGATTATTGGTATGTAGTTTATTGGATTGGACTTTACAGGTTGGCCAGTGGCCTGAGTGCATAGAGAAAGTTTAGCATGTTCTTGTTGCTATTGAAAAACAAAAACAAAAACAAAAACAAAACCGCTTACCTTTAGTGGAAACTTCTTCTTGTACTGTTCAACATGAACAAAGGAGTTGATAACCCCATGGATTACCTTTTGGTTGGGGTTCTCACCACAACGATCACTGAAGAACATTAAGAGGCTGTTAGTCTAGTGGGAACACTGATTTAGGTGGAGGTTAAATACTAGAAGCCAAGTTCTCAGACATGTTAACTTTTGTCACACTTTTGTGGATTTAACAAGCAAATTAAAGTACAAGAATAATGACCCACTAAGAAAAATGTGAAATTGAACTTTATTTACAAAAGTATTTAGACCTTTAATGTCGTCCTTTTAGGTACTTTAGGCAGCAGTTTTCTTGGGGAAGTTTCTAGAAGTTTTTATAGCTAGATATTATTTTAGCTAGATTCATTCAGTCCTTCTAAGAACATATGTTCTGGGGTTAAGTTGGGTCGCTTAAAGGCAAAATGCATAAAATTATTATTTACAGGCATCTAGTGGGGAGACTGCAGAATCCCAAATAATAATACTTTACTCTAGAATATTTCAAGTTTACCTTAAGGTAGTAATTGTAAAGTGTTATTAGATGTAGTTTAGGCTGTGTTTCCTCAGAACCCTTTAATCGTGGTTGGCAAACTTGAAGGAGGGCTTAGTCATCGCTTTCATTTTTCATTGTCATTTTATTAAATCAAACTTTTATAAAGACCTGACTGTGCCTCCATCTCTACAGTTAACTTCTGAAGCTCTATTACACTGAACCTTTTCTTGCCTGGCAAACTAGAAATTGTTATTTTGTTTTCCATATGTCCTGATTATTGCCTCGTCACAAATCAAAGCATGTCAGTCTACACAGGATTTATTATGCAGATAGCCATGTTGATGCTTTTTCTGCCAATCGTGTGTCACATGACAAATTTTAATCGCATTAGTTATGCTTTATAGATAGAGAAAATTGATTTCCTGTATCTGTTTGCAAAGAAAACGTACTTTTTGATTTCATTCAGCAACATCCGGATGAGGACAGCCTGAAGGGGTTCAATCATCAGTTTCCTCCACATATCAAGTGCCAGCTGAAACAAAAATTAAAAAGACAGCATTTCACAACAGTGCAGACAATACTCCAGTACAGGGCTAAGTCAGTTGTAAACTGGCAGATTGTCAATGTGTGAGTGAATCGCATGCCCTTCAAACAACAAATTTTAATTGTTAGTCTCATTTTAGTCTAGTCTGATTTTCATAGAATCATTGTATCATCTATCCTCAGTTTGACAATACAATGACAGAATGGTGGCCCTAGCATGAGTAGTGCTCAGAAGAAAGCCAACAAGGTGAAGTTAAAGTTAACTGGCCTTTGGATTGACTTTTACTTTGCTATGCCTGGTGAGTTGGGAAAAGTTGTCCAACAGGCTATTTTGTTCAAGTGCTTGAACAGACGAAGAAACAGGCAGCGTTACTTAAAAAAGGCACCAAGATGGGTGAGAAAGCTTTTACTCATCGCTAAATCCAAACAGCCACAGACCATAGCAGAGACACTGATACTGTCTGCATGCAAAATGATTTTAAACGAAGTGTTTGGCCCTGATGTCGTTTAGGAAATAGCCCGAGTCCCTCTATCATATAAACTGAGAGCCAAACAAATCTGGGCACCCCTACCAGACTGTTCGGGTGGTCTGAGCTGAAACACTGGGCGATGCAGAATCTAAATGCAGCTATTATATCTTTCTCCAGCTTAACTATTTAACTAATTGCCTTAGTGACTGTGAAACAGTTACTCAAGGCAGGAAAAAGTGTTTATACAAGTCAATACCTCTCCAATTTCCATGAGTGGCTCATTCATGTCAACTCCGCCATAGCCATACTGTAGGTCTGCTTCTGTTAGCTTGTTCTTCTTGATGAACTGAGTATTAAGATACCTGAAAAAAGTGAGGGGGGGGGATTAAGACTCTCAGGCAACTGAAAGGTGATAAATACTTTGACATAAACCACAATGTGCTAAAACTTCAGTGTATGACAATCTAGAAGAAGAAACACAAGTAGTCAGCTGGGACAAGTGAAACCTTCAACACAGAACGATTTGTTTTCAGCAGAATGCAAAAATGTACATTTACACACCTATTTAGGACAATAATCAACTCTGTTCTATTTAAGGACCGAAACGCTACTATGTCACTACTATGCTATGATAAGTGCTGACATAATAAATCCCAAAGCAATTTGTATGCAAAGACAGTTTTGTCAGAAGTACACATAAAAATAGATCTGAAAACTATCCACGGAAGTACTGATTTAGTGACAAAGGACACACTGAATGCTTCGTTGTATTTTACACAATGATTTGCACATGAATATTTTAGGCAAACTGACAATGTGAAGATCTTAATAAACTGGGCCAACTAAAAAAAGAATCAGACTTGAAAAAAACCTGTCACCTGTTTCTTCCAACATCTTCCAGTAATAAAAAATAAAATGATGAAATTATATTTATTAAAATGTTGTTAAAAACTGCAACAGCAAACCAACAAGAAATAGTGGTCATAATTGGCAGCAATGTTACCTGTACAAGCAGTCTACGTAGTCAGCTCCCTTGCTGTACTCATCCCAGTATCTGTGGTACATCACTAAAACCTTCTCCTCGGAGTCAAGGACTTTCTGGAATACATGTGTGGACGTGTTACAAAAAACAAATGCAGAACTAGGCTAAATGTAATTACACTCACTCATGTTTTTCTTTTGAGTGCTTACCTTGTACAACTGCCGAACATGATTCTCAAGAAACATCTTGGTCTCTGTGTATAATCTTTCACCCAGAGGCTCTGGGTATGCAACACACAAGGCATAAATGTCACTGGTGTCAGAATTCAGGATAAATAATAAGAAATGAATATTACATAAACATATACAATATATTAAGACAAGTAAAACTAGACTAGAAGTCATATTAAATATATACTATACTATTTGCAAAACTGAATCAATAAGTATCTGAAGTAGTTGAGTCAATACATAACACTTCACGTAAGAAGGCAGCTTTACTGTAATGAGCAGTTGTGTGACTTCCTGTCCAAAAACCCTGAACTGACACTTTCAGTATGGAGCAATTAATTGAAGGATACGAGAACCGGTCATTCCATGTGGCTCTCTCCACATAATCGAGCATCACAACAGCCTTGATTGTCGTCAGTAGCTTGTTCCATGTCTCATCAAAATCCACCACTCGCGGCTTTAAGGACATGGTACTGTTTCTCCTTCAGCCTGACATGGAAAATTAAAAGGTTAGATAGGAATACAGACAAAAGGTTTTTAATTTCAGTTTCTTTATCATAGTGTTATTACGTAATATTTCAAGAGAAGTTGTCCTAAAACACCAAATTTCTAAAACAGTAATAACTAGTTTTTGTTTTAACTACACTGGACAACTGACATGATGTGTAGCCAGGTTTACATGGATAACCACAGTTTAATTTAATGATAAATATCCTGCTTTAGGAGACACACGATCCTATGGTAGCAACAGATGTGTTAAACAGCGTCAAAAATTCGCGAAGGTAATTTAAGCATTAATTTTAATATGAATTTATTAGTACCAATCAAATATCAATACTGTGCCGTTTAGCACATCAATTGCATACCCTGGTCAGAATTATCATAGACTACCTCTAAATCTGAGACTAGGCCCTCAGTTGTTTCTCGTCATTCATACCAGTAGATTTTACGTCAGGGGAAACAGTGCAGGGTTTACATACATTCTTGCAAATGACATTCTTGGTAGCTACTTCACATGTGCCCAAATTAAAGTCACCCCTCGGTGTTACTCTTACTTACTATATGAACAGCTCTCTTGTAGCCATTATAAAGGCAGGTAAGTTAAGGGCACCAGCCTACGGAACACAAATCCCCAAAATAGAATGGCTAGCTAAAAAGCTAACTAGCATGCTACTTCTTCCTGCTTAAGTCCCAACAGTTTTAGACATTAGCTAGCATCTAGTGAGCTAGCATAGGGCTAACGATAGCTAAGCTATCGATAGCATATTTGCCCTGACAGCTCAGAAAAAGACGGTACTGTTGTTACCCAAAAGAGATTATTGATGTTAAGGTAAGACTTTTAAATAATACGCACCTCTGTATAGTATTTACTTGCTATAAAACTGAAGTTTCTCCGCTGTCACTGGCTTAATTTGTCTCACAGGGCTTTCCTACCTCTTGGATGATACCAATGAATTAGACGGGGGCGTAGTAGAAAAAAAAATATATATTATTCACAAAACGTTTTGCTTTGTGACTTAGCAAAGTGTTTTCAAATGTTTCAATTTTACATTGTGTGTATTTATCGATAAGCTTAACCAACCCGAAATTCAACTATATAAACCCGTATACTAATGGTACGTCCTAAAACTACGGAAAGCCGTAACAACGGTTATCGTTAAATTGTTTTGTATTTGATCTGAAAAGCAAATGCGCTTTATCATCACGTTAGCTGAATGCTTATTCCTATAGAACTAATTTGAATTGCAAATCAACAGTTTTATGTTTTATATGCTCTGTAAAGTTTTCACAGAAGTTTACCTCCGTAAAATTGATTTAAAAAATGGAATCGTCTGAACAGATCTGTGTTGTTGCACATCGTTTACACACGAGCACGTAATTTGCCTGTTAATAGAGAGATAGAGATGAACTGTCCCTCGCTTGGAAACCAGCCAGGAGATGGCAGGAGTCGGAGACTACGCACTGCATTAAATTGCGTAGGACCTGGCTGCAGACATGATGGCGGCCAAGATGGCGGGTGGCTCATTATAAACCGAAAGGAGCTCAAAACCGGACGCCCCAAACCGGAAGTTATATAGGTAATTCTTTATTGATCCCACAGTGGGGAAAAACACTACAAAAAACAGCACAGCTACAAAACATATTAAGGTGCAGAAGAATCAAAGTGAGCAAAAGAAATTACCCATTAAACATATTTACCCCCAGCAATCAGATTTTTACTGAAAGACACACAATACATCGAACACACAACAAAGAGGCAGTGTTACTTAGAGAAACAAAAAAATGAACAAGCTACCCTAAAAGAGTAACTTATATAGGGTTTAAGACAGAAAAGGAGAAAAAAGATGTATGGCAGAACTAGGACTAAACAGTGCATTGTGATTTCTGTGCTCATGATACTGAGCATAATACAAAGCCTACATAAAAGGAAATTACTATTTGAGCTAGATAATTTGTTGAGTTCTTGAGATAAGTCATATTCTTATATATTCTAATATCTGAGGAGAACAAATCTAAGAGAATATATATAATAGTATATTAATGGACATGATGATGTCTAAATTTATTGCAGTTTAAATGAGTTTGTAGATGTAATTGTGCTATAAAGTTGACTGGTACCACCAAGGTGAATGGTGTAGGCGAGAGGGATGGTGTTCATCCATAATCTTGGGTCTTGAAAATAAAGCTGCTGTATTTGGCATGTGAACAAGGCATGTCACAAAAGGGCAAAAGCTGCGTGGTCTCTGTTTTAGACAGTTATAGTTGTGTTTGACACACAGCAAGACTTAATGTATGTTGCTCGATGCCATATAGTCCATAAGGGAAAAATAGCCTGATCTGTACATGCAGTAAACTGGATTTACCTTATTTAATATTAATTTAAATGTAATGTTTAATTAATTTAATATTTACTAACATAGTAATTAGCTATCTATTACGTATTATTAATGACAATTTAAGGCACATTAGGAAAAAACTATCACAACAATATTGTACAATATTGTAAACGTCTAAATTAGTAATAACTGAAGGGCTGCGTTTGGCACTAGAAAGCGTCCAGTTAAGCTGTAACAAACTTTATTAACTAAACCAATATTGATGATAATCAACACTACTTCAGAAAAATGCTCATTACAACTCTAAATGAGTTTACATTGTGAGCGAGCAAGAGAAAGACAGAGAGAGAGAGAGAGAGAGAGAGATCCCAAAGGTGACCTCGACAAAATGGTGGACGAGCACGGGTTGAACATGTGGTCTTCTCCCAAATGTGCTGAACAAAGTGTTGGTTCTGCACAAAGTGTTTACGTATCTGTGTGTGAACCCCTCAGATAAGAAGCATGTGACTGTCGCTCAAGAAAAAAAACAGACCAGAAAAGCAGAGAAAAAACCTATAAATAATTAGTAATTTGACTTGTATCTGGGATCTTGTCCCTTTAGTCATGACCCAATGCTCATGACCATAGATAACAGTAGGAATTTCGAGCGACTGGTACTGTAAATGAAAAGTTTTGCGTTCTACGATCAGCTCATCTCCTCTTTCAACACAACAGACCAGTACACCAGCCACATTACTGCTATTTCCAAGCAATAACATATAAATATAAAAAATATATTGCTATATTCAAGCAAGTCAAAAGGGACAATAGCCACTAACCACAAAAACAGAGGTCAGTGTACTCACATCTATCAATACCGAGAGTTTAACAATTCACTACAAACCACTGTCTGTTGGATAAAACGTACCTGGTGTGGGAAGCTGGGTGTCTGGTAAGATTACAAAAACTGTGAAGGGAACGCTTGATGACCGTGTGATGGTGACAGGTGAGACGTCCACATCCACTCACTCCTCCTTGCTTTGTTTGCATAATGAGCCTATTTGTTAGAGGTGTGAGGTGATACTGACTTGGATTTGGATTTTTTTAGACTTGGATTGGTAACGAAACATTGGTACCCATGAGAAACAAGTCCATATGTCTTCCAAACAATTTCACCTGAAGGAATATTAATTGTTTCCTGAAGCTCCCCAGAATTGTAGAAGAACAAGACAATGTGTAAAATACCTTGGAAATTGTGTGGTTGTGCTGGAAAATCAGAAGCTCTGACTAAGGAGCTCAGTGCTGTAAAAGACAAAGTGGCCTGATTTCCTGAGGAGACGAGCAACCAGCCTTGCGTGGACTGCGTGCAATGCTGCTTCTGTGTAGAGTCTTGGGGATTCTGGTTTTTGCTTATACAGACTCACATGCAACATACACTCACAAAACACTTGTTATGTGCTTTTGAACAAGGAGAATCAAACAAAGACTCAGCCTTGATCTACCAACTTTAAGTCCTTTAGTCCTTTAACAGCAACTGCAATATAACTGAGTGTATAACTTGGATTTATATTCCATATATGGTTTGTGGTGGTCTGTTCTGATTCAGTTTAACCAAACTAGCTTATGGGTCATGTGTTTGGAACATGATCCTTATGGTCCCCCTTATTGAAAACAATTTTATTTATTTCAGGAATCTGAATGCAACCGCAATGCCAGGAATGAACACCTGCAGCAGGATCTGATGTGTGATGACTTTTCTGCCTCTAGCCTGTAGCATTAATATGTGTATAGTTTTAAATACAAGTGAAGATTGTGACTTCATGACTAAATGTAGAGGTTCTTTTATGTGACTTGTATACATTTAATGGTAAAAGTACAGCTTTTTAATGTAATGTCAACTGTCATGTGTAAAGGTGTTTTACAGATATTTAAACTTTAAAAAGCTTGTTCTCTGTCGCTCACATCTTATTTTTTTGTGGGACATCGTGTAAAAAAACAAAGGACACTGAGACTTGTTCCACACCTGGGTCTAACCTTGTTCCTTGTCCTTGTTCTAAAAAAGGTAATTATACAGCCAACTTCCATACTCATAAAGACCAAGGTCTACAGAAAGTGACAGTAGGGGAAAAGGAAGAATTTACTGTAAGCGTAATATTAGGATACTACAACGCATGAATATAGCAGTATATTAAATTAAATAGAGCAATTGCCTGTACATGTTAACATAATGGCATCTGAGTATTAGAAAGCAGGCTGCACATGTGCTTGGTTAGACTATGCATTTGGATGCCTGTCATAAAAACATATAGGTGCAGTGCCAGCAGGCTGTGCTGCTGCACCATGCCAGACCAAACAGACTGTCAGCGCTCACATTCTTTAGCCCAGACATCATTGTGTACATATTGTCTTACACATCAAGAAAGTTTTTACTTGGATGAAAGTAAACTAAACCTCGTTTCGGTTTGCCATTCATCAGTGAGGATCGAAAAATAAACTGGCGCACAAACGTGCACACAAAACACAAGCAGCATAGGGCGCATCCATCATTTACAGATTAGATCAATTGCTTTATTGTTTATATTTATAGACATGAGTAAAAAAAGAACAAACCAATGGGAAGAGTGTAAATATAAATCTGGAACCTTCTCTGTTTGACTCCTCTTTATTTTTCTATCCCACTTCCATTACACAGTTGTAACCACCTACATGAACCGGAACATTTTCCCTGAAAGCCAAAGTAATGTATGTTTAAGGTATGTTTAGGGACTGTCGGAAATACAACTTTCTATTCAAGCGGGGATACCCCCAATGTGAAAAACAGCAGCATGTCAGCAGGTTTGTATTTCTAGTAACCTGTATCTAGTCTTGTGGAAATTGTTGTTAAATTGTATCGAGATTCCAAAGGCAAACACGGTTTAAGAGCCTAAAATCTCCTACATTCTCCTCTTAAAAAGCAAATGTTTTGATTTTTCTCAGGTTTCGTGGGAGCGTATCTAAACGTGTAAAACCCCAGATTTGTGTGGAGCGCTTGAACGCAACACGGTAGCGGATGTAACAGCAGCAGCGATCTCCAGAACATCGACAGGCATGTAGCGCAGACGCCAACATGTTCTCCAGCGACTAGCGAGCGGCTCGTGTCACGTCCATCCATGACGCCACACAGTAACAGCGACCCACGACGTGTCTGTAAAGACAACTGGACCCGCGGACCCGAATCAGCCAGCAAGGCGGGGTAAGCCACGGCGAAAGCGAAGCCTGGTTAGAGGAGGTACCGCCTGCCCCCGCCTGGATGTTTGAAAGGGGACGCTCACTACTCAGGGTTTATTAGTTTATCGCGGTGCTCTGTCGGCTTTGAAATGACTCCATTACACGCATTTCAGATCCAAGCCACGGGCATGTAGCGCCAGCGGACACCGGGGCCACTTTCTAGCTCGCACTAGCTGCGTCGGTCCGCGTTACCGCCCAGTTTTCCCTCCCCTCCAGTAACGTTAGCACGAGCAGCCGGGAGGAGGCTGAAGCCGCGGTGTGGTGGGTGAAGGCTATCGCCACGAACCGCTTTCGCCATGGGGAACACCGCCTCTTGCTGCGTGTCGTCGAGTCCTAAGCACCGGAGGAACAACCACTCTAGGCTGGAGCCCTACCGGCCGGAGCCGGAGCTGAGTCGCGAGGACACAGGATGCAACCTGCAGCACATCAGCGACAGAGAAAATCTAGATGGTGAGATACAGGCTCCACTTCATCCTGTGCCATTGTTATCATTACTGTTTGTGGTCGTCACAGTTGTGGGCTTTTCCAGAAAGACCCGATCGTCGGCAGTAACGCTTTCTGTTACTCCAGACGCCCAACATGTTGCAAACGCCTGGCAAAGATTTAGTTACCGCGACGTCCGTGCAAGATAACAGGTCACTTTTAGTCTGGACACACGTTGTGTGATTCCTACGGGAATCAAAGTTTTCTCGTTATCCAGCATTCCCCGCATTCCTTTGGGGTTTGGGATTTCCGTCCGTTAGAACCGAGGAAGGCGTGAGTTGGTACAAGGCCTCACGTTTGAGCTTCTTCTGTTATGAAAAGGTGCGTAAGGCTGGGACAGTGCGTGTAGGTGTAGGTGTGGATTGTGGGGTTGGAAGCATGTTCACTTTCACAGAGATGAGTGAAGACCAGCAACTTTTTTTAATCCTCCACCGTAAAGTTTTGGGAATGTACCCACTGGGATCAATAAATTGTTATAAAGTCTTATATTGCAGACCAAATGTTGTAGTTTTCCCCTCAGCTAAGTAAGGAATCATGGTGACAGTTGCTTTAGAGATGTGAGACGTTTTGTCATGCGATGCAGGTACAGATGTACAGACAGACCCACAGAGCATCACCCAGAACGAGCTGCTTCACTTTCTGGCAAGTTTGAAGCGCTCGCTCTAAATGACTTGCTGCAAAATGGACACATGTAGCTAGAGCAGTGTGGATTTAAATGACCAATCCGATGGTAATTAGTTTTGTATTAGTTCTTATTGATACCCTTTCTCATATGGGTAATGGAGCATTAATACTGGAATTATGGTTCACTGATAATACATAGAACTTGTAGGTCTTTTACTGCTCTTACTACAGTAATGGAGAAGAATTGGAGCCAGGGTAAAAGCTGGTCAACATTTTCATCCTTCAACAGAAGTTTTATAATATTTATAAATATTTGAGGCCAGCATGTCCCCATTCACTTTTGAATATCTAGTCAGTTTATGTAAATATTCTCTGTTTGGACTTTTTCTTGGACGTTTTTGAAGATTTAAGAACTTGCCTGTCAAGCAGTTTCGCCCAAGAGGTGATGACTTGCGAGCTGTAATAGAGAATTTATGATCATATTGCAGTTGTGCCGAGTGATGTGGGTGCCTGAACCTTCTCTGTTTTCTAATAACATGTCTAAACTATTTTATTTGTTCATTCTTCCTGACATTGCAAAAATAATGATTTAATATAAATTCATTCTTTTCTTACAACGTGAGTTTGCATAAACTGTCACCAGGGTGACATTGACTACTGTTTTCAGTCAGAGATACCTTCAGAGATACAACCCTGCACACAAGCTCTCAGACAACAGCCTCACCTATTTCTGTTTTTTCATTCATTCCAAACTTGCTTTTATTACGTGTGGAAAACTTAATTTTGCCGAAGGGAAAATGACCTCTTTTATTCTCCTCTTGAAGAATGTCATGGCATTCAGTTAGTAAATAATGTTAACTGAATGATACACGAATGATATTGGCTTAAACATCTTACTTACTCCATCTAAACATGGTACCAAAGATACTGTATATGGTGCACAGAGGAAAAGGACAAACAGAGTAAAAAAAATCTAATCTCAAGTACAGTATGAAAGGTAGTTGTGTAAATTGGGTCTCAAGAAGATTAAACGTCTTTGTTATAACCCAGTGAGGGAATAGATACTGACGCGTGTTTAACATGATGATAATCTATCTCTATGCTGATTGTATCTCCATGCTTGTTAGCTGCAGGAAAAATGTTTTGGGTTGTCCAGAGTCACAGCTACTTGCACTCAAAAATGAACTGATTAGATTTTGATGGTTAAAGAGATCACTGTGACCTTGAGTACGCAATTTTTTACTGTTTGCTTATTTATGTCCCATTATGGCTGTTGCTGTATCTCGGAGGGAATTCATTTCATTTGGCACAAACAACTACTTGTTTACTATGCATAAGATTATTAGAATATAATTCTGTACATGCAAGAAGCCTACAGCTGAGGCATAAAGCCACAGTGTGGTAATTAAAGCTTTATTTAATTTGAATGTCGGGCTTGCCGGCCTTTGCTTGTTTTGCATGTTTATATTTGTGACCCTGGATGTGTTTAGCATGTGACTGCAAAAAAAGTCTGCTGACAGGCTGCACAGTTTTTCATGTGAGACAGAAGGTAGCGTTGTTTTACTGGTGTTTATGTGGTCACTAAGCAGTTTCCAAAATCCAAATCAAGATTAACCCAGCTGTCATTGAGCAAGAGGTGGACTGCACCCTGGACATGTGACCAGCAGTCTAAACACACTCCATATACAAATGCAGAGGTAGTTGAATGAAATCATTAAATTAAGCACTTAATTGTATTTATTGCAGAATCATGAATGGCAGGGTTAGATGAATGGTACCGTTCAGCATCCCATGTAATGTGTATTCAAGCCCCATTTAAGGGTTGAGCTATTTATAGCTTGATTTGATAAGAGAACATTGTAATGTTGTTTTACTGCTTCCATATATTGATGAGATTTGCTTTCAGGCTAATTGAAATCTGGACATGAATTATTCATGCCCGGTTGATGAGCCTCAGGAGTCTTCTAACTATGAATTCCAGACAAGTTGACCTAGATGTACAGTATGGTGTGTAGGTCATATTTGGTTTGGTTTTCTGATGAGGTAATGATGGCTTTCAGCGTTATAGCTGAACCAACATTTAGTAACATGCATGCAAAATGTACACAGTTCTTGAGAGTTGTACAATCACCCATTTAACATCAGCTGATTTATGGATATAATATGTCAACGTGTCATCATAACAAGCTATGTGTAGCAAATGCTATGATGTTTGTAAAGATGAATACAGAAGCTCACTCTGACAAAACAAGAAGGTGCAATTGATACATTTATTGTGTAATGGGCAAGTCCAGGCCAGTATCCCAGAGACTCTTCACATTTGTGGACATCACTTGTACGGCTTTGAAAGCTGGGAGGTGCGCCACGTGTTTCAGGTTGTACACGAGGAACGTCTACATAAACCTATGCAGCTGCTAGGGTGACCACCACAGGTACGATGTGCACAGTGTGTTAGTCTGCATCCTAGAATTGATTGGTTATGTCCAAACATTCACTGTCCGTACTGGGACAGTTAGACGGTCCAAAACGCTCATTCTTCAAATGGAACAAATGTGTTGAGAAGATATGTGGTGTAGAGCTTTATGTACAATGATGAATTCAGAGTTGCAGCTTGTTTGTCCTTTAATTTAGCTAATTCCATTTATTTAGGAAAGATCTGTAGCTAAGTTGGCAAGGTATTTATGATGTGCAAACAGAGTTTCTCTGTCAATTATTTAATTCCAGCTTTATTTTTGTAGGGTGTTCATACTTTGCTTATAAGTTACATTGAGAGTGATATTATGTAGGATTTACTAGTTTACTACTTGCAGTCAAATAGAGAAATCTCACTACATGGAGGTGCAAGACCTGTGTTGTGGTTCTCTCCTTACAGTTACTGTTTTATGGAGTAGCACAACAAAAGCACAAGGTTCTTATTGTGACCGCTCACATAGTTATATGTGAGAAACACAACCGTCTATTTTCAAACCTCTAAATAATTCATTAAACACGTTTGTGGTTTTTATATTGAAAAATATCGATGATTGTGTTTGTGATCATGTCGTCCAACGATGTAAACGATGTAAATCTGTACTGTGATTTGGAAACTATAAAATATAATACTGCAGTACTTTTTTACACACCTATATTATTCAGAAACTGTGTGGACTAGACCTTCTGAATTATGAGTTAAGTCTGCAGTATAATATCAGAAGAATTAGGTAGGAAGGAGAAGAGGTGGTCTTGATTGGACTGGACATAGAGATAGAAGATGCTGAGTGTTGTGATTAGCGAAACACATCTATTTTCACTATTTGCACTCATATGCACAGAGATCTTTAATGTTATTGTTTGTGCTATAACTTCTCCCAATTTCTGGCTTATAGCCGAGTGTTTAATTTGGAACCATCGCGTCCTTCACCTTGCACATTTATTCTTCTCTCTTCTCTGAACTCTTGGTATTTCTCAGTTTTGACCTTGTCTTCGCAGTTGTTAGCCACTACCTGAGAAGTGATGGTCCTTTGAACTGTAGCACTGTAATATGTGGTGTGATGAGAGTTTTATACCTGGCACTAGCGGTTTTGAGTTTATACAGTTGTCTAACATAGTTTACAGCCGTCGGTCACTCGTAACTGATGGCGTGTGTACGTTGTTGTGTCTGTTTGGGAGCAGAGAAGATGGTAACGATAGCAGCTAAGTTAATTCACCAGAGCTGATCTTGTGTGTGCCACAAATTGAAGTCTAATGGTCTCCGCTTTAGAAAGGCAGTTTTTAGTTTCATGCTCTATCCAGTTTGTGACTGTTTGTAACACCCATACAACAAAACAGACGGAAACAGCTGAGCGAACTCATGTCTGAATGTCTTAGAAAAAATATCCTCATCATTGCATTTGATTCATTGCTAGGCTCCATTGATTATAATGAGCAATTTAAATACACGGTTGTAATCATACTTTAGATCTTTTCCTGACGTGTGGCAATAATTTAATTTCATTTTGTAGTTTTTCAGTTTTTTTATATATATATATATATATATTCTACGAACACTGCACAATGGAATGGAATCCAAAATGCACCAAGATGCTTCAGATGAACCACCCAGAGTGGATGGAACCAGGTTGTATATATATATATATATATATATATATATATATTATAATTAATATAAATTAAAAAGACAATTTTGTCTGAAAGTGATTGTTGACTTAAATGCCATTTACAGATAGCTACACAGAGAAAGGCAGCGATCTTACTCATAGACTGGTGGGTTGTCGTGTTGATTATGTTCCAGCCTCGCTGTACAAATGTTATAGATAATGTTGCTCCTCTGAGAAAGAAGGTAGTGAATCTGCTGAGGTCAGCTCCATGGTGTAGTTCAGAAATCTGTTCTGGTTTCTTTTCAGCACTCAACAGACTGAGGTTTCACTGGTAAGACCTCTGTGTTACTTTATCTCAGAATTCCTTTTTGCACGTGGAACTTTCCTGTCAGGATTTAGTACAGGATAGCACATTGTTTTCATTTTTCTTGTCTGTTTTTTCCTCTTTATCCCTGCACCCCAACCAGTTGAGGCAGATGGTTTGCCACCCTGAACCTGCTGGAGGTTTCTTCTAGTTAGGGCAGTTTTTATGCTGAACTCCTCTCCAGGGAGGCATCCAAAACAAGGACATGCTGAGACACCGTGAGATGCCCTGGTAGAGCTGGGGGAAATGTCCTAGCAGAGATAATTCTGGGGTTCTTTGCTTGGACTGGTGACTGTGCCACCCAGTCCTGGATGTATTGAATTGTAGATTCTGTTTTGGTTTCGTTCTCCAGCCTTCTAGTAGGTTTCTGTAGGAGTGTAAAAAGTGCAACGTAAAACGTGCCTGTCTTAAGTCCACGCACTTGACTATTCGCTCCCCTCTTTGTTTAGACTACCTCTTCAACAATGTGTAACTGCCACCCACTACTTCATTTCCTTTTTGCTTCCTGCGGAGCAGGAAGTTGAGTGCTTTTGTCTGTCCCAGCCAGGAGGGAACAAACTAGGAGAGCGGACCCATGGTAGAGGTCACAGCTCTGGAAAGGGACACACCCTTCTGCGCCTGAGGACAGTCGGTTATGAGTTCAAGGCAAATGAATATTAAGAAAACTGGCATTATATCACACACAAAATTAGTAACAAAAGGCGATGAAAATAATACACACACACACACACACACACACACACACACACACACACACACACACACAGCTCTTGAGCTGGTAGTTCCTCAGTGTGAATCACCCTCAACTACTGTCAGATTTCAGAGGTGGTTCTGTCAGTCTGGAGGCAGGTTTATGGCCATTCAAGAAACTCTGTTGGCTGTTTGTTACAGTAGGTTAGCTGGACTGACATCAATGGCAGAAATCTTCCCGTCTGTCGTAGGTACGTCATTCCTGCTTCCTCCAAGTGAACCTACAGCAAGGCTTTGAATTAAATGCTAAACAGTACAGTGTAGCTGTTGCATAAAATATTGTTAATATAGTTCCCATTTCATAGTAAATTTCACTTAAAGTGCAAAGACAACTTTTTTGTTCTGCTCGTGGAATTGTCAATTATATTATTTTTTATAAAAATATAATTGTAAATGTGCTTTTTCAACTTCAGCAGAACGCATCATAACATGAGCCCCATCAACCTGACACATTACTCGCGTTCTGCATCAAATCAAACCTTCCTATTAGATATGGCGTTACAAAATATTACTATTTCTAAAGTGAAACTTACCATTCATTACCTTGCACCTCCATACCACCATGCCTGGACCCTCAGATCCTCTTCACCTCCATGTATCGGTTTTAATCAAGTGATTCAAATGCGCAACATGATCGGACAAGTAATTAGGAGGGGAAAGAACATACAGCTGTTTTTCTGTACTCATGACTTTCATATTTGCGCTCGTAAGTGGGATTTATTTATGCAGGCAAAATCTTAAAACCTGCAGTTATTTTATTTTTCATCCTTAAATATTTTTTTCTTACATGAATGCATTACATATTAAACACAACTGAAGCAGCCGTTTTTTATCAGCAGTTATTTGTCATAGATGTGTTGCAGATGATTTGGTTTCAGCTAATACGTCACTAACATTCGTGTGTGCGCACTCGTTAGCCCACCTCCAGTTCTCCTTCACTGCTCTTTGTTTTCAAACTCCAATGTTGTATTCAGCTCCCAGTTTGACTGTCCTCACGAAGATGGAGAGTATTTATGTGTGTGGTAGTGGCTCTACATCTCAAAAAGACACTGGTTCAAAGGAGTTTGCCCACAATAGCCATGGCTTGGATTTGCAACCAGCGCAATGAGAAACCTCCCCCCATATGCCTCCATTGTATTATTCCTCCTCTCTCCCTGTCACATACTACACTTAATTGTCATTAATTAGGGGTTTACAGGTTCACTTACCAACAGAATTACTGGTAAATGAAGATAGAAAAGGTGAATGACAGCATGCACAAGATGGTTCAAGAAGCATAAATAAAAGAGAATGGAAAATGTGATTATAACCTTTTAGCGAACAGAATATAATTATTCAGATTTCAAAAGCAGTCATTGGGAGTCGAAGTCACTTTGATTGCTTTGACATTATAATGTTAAGTATGTTAATAAATGTGGCACCAGACCCATGTTCTAGACCAGAGCAGACCTGTATGCTTCTGTTAATTAAACACATTAAAACTTGCAGCTGCTTTTGGTCAATGAAGTTAACCATAATTACTTTTAGTTTTCAAAACAACTGTAGTGTTAGTGGTAGATTATTATAACACTTAGTGTTTTCTGTCCTACCATTTGGAAAACAGAAGACTCTAAAACTGCATATTTTATTCCTGGTCTGGTGATGCTTTAAAGCTAAAGTTGGTTGTGCTGTAGTATTCTGATACATTTGATTTCATCTTGTTATTTTAACATTACATATATTTAGAGTTCTACATTTCGTTAAGTAACAATAAGGCCATTTGACTTGCAGACACCTTGTGTTATGAAGTAACTGGTGTCAGTGTCACGTGAAGGTCATTAACTTTGTAGCTACTGCACATGATGCTGGCGTAGAAGACTAACACAATGTTCTTTCAGCTCATGGCAATACAAAAAAGGGCCTTAACCCATCTCACATGCTTAACCTCAAATGAAAGGAGTCAGTCTACGATGTGCTGTAGTTACAGTGGTAGAACATCTTAGATTCAGTAGTAAATCTAGTGTCATACATCTCAAATAACTACACCTACAGAAAGATTAGTCTTTGTCCTGACACCAGTTGTTTTACTTGTGTCTCTGAATTAGTAGTAAGTTCCGCTTACTTGCATATACCCATTAGTCTTACAGTGAGATTAGTTTTATACCAGAGGTGGATACTAATTGTCTTTACCCATTATGTAAGTAAATCAGGTTGGAAATTGCCTGTAAGTACTGATGTTTTTGTACCTTTTTCCCTAGATTTGCCAATGGAATATAATCCATCAGATCATCCTCGAGCCAGCACCATCTTCCTTAGCAAATCACAAACTGATGGTGAGTCCTGCTCTATTTTATTCATACTTCCATTTTTACCAAAACCCATCACTGACATTGTCTCACTGCTCTGTTGCAAATAAATTTTGAAATCTGATGTCTGTAGGATCAGTGTATAGTTGTGAACCCTCTGGGATTATATGGATTTCTGCATGAATTGGTCATAAATGTTCTGATCTTCGTCTAAGTCACAACAATAGAAAAACACAGTCTGCTTAAACTAATACTGCACAAACATGATATGTGTTCATGTTTTTATTGAACATAACATGTAAACATTCTTAGTGCAGGGTGGAAAAAGTATGTGAACCTTTGGCCTTAATAACTGGTCGACCCTCCTTTGGCAGCAACAACCTCAACCAAACGTTTCCTGTAGCTGCAGATCAGACCTGCTCAACGGTCTGGAGGAATTTTGGACTGTTCCTCTGTACAAAACTGTTTTAGTGCAGCAATGTTCGTGGGATGTCTGGTGTGAATTGCTCTGAATGCTGCCACAGCATCTCAATTGATGCCCCTCCACCATGTTTCCAGTGGGGGTGTTGATGGTTGTGAGCTGGCCTTTTTTTTTTTTGTTTAATGTTTTACTTATTGTAGATTTGTCAACATAAATTTTACCATGTGCCAGAGATTCCTGTGAGTCTTTTCTGACGCTCTAGGATTCTTCTTCCCCTCATTCTGTGCTGTGTCTCAGTCATCTTTCCGGGACGACCAGGCCCAGGGAGAGTAGCTACAGAGCTGAACTTACTCCATTTGTCTGTTTTACCGTGGACACATGAACATCAAGGCTGTTACAGATACTTTTGTGACCCTTTCCAGCTTCATGCAAGTCAACAGCTCTTGATCGTAGGTCTTGTCAGAGCTGTTTTGTGTGAGGCTTGGTTCACATCAGGTAATGCTTCTAGAGAACAGTAAACTCAGAACTGGTGTGTTTTTATAGGGCAGGGCAGCTTTAACCAACACATCCAATCTCATCACATTGACTGGACTCCAGGTTGGCTGACTCCTGGCTCCAATTAGCCCTTGGACAAGTCATTAGCCGAGGGCTTCACACACTTCTTCCACAATGCACTGTCAATGTTTACATATTATGTTCAGTAACAACATGAACACACATCTTGTTTGTTCAGTATTAGTTTAAGCAGACTGTGTTTTTCTATTGTTGTGGCTTAGATGAAGATCAGAACATTTATGACCAATTTATGCAGAAATCCATGTAATCCCAAAGGATTCACATACTTTTTCTTGCAACTGCACACTCGTAACTCGACTATCGTCCTACTTCTTCATCTCCATCTTAGGCAGACAGAGGTGTGATTCCCCTATAGTTGGAACACACAGCTTTTATTTACGTATTGAACCTTCCAACCATTTTAATAAATACAGAGACTGTATCAATATGTAGTGTGTGTTCAGTTCAGACAGCTTGCGCTCTCTAAGTTTACTGTCAAGTCCAGCTGCCTTTAATTTGCATAGGTAATCATCTGGTTTCGCTTTTTCACTCCGTCTGAGTGAGGGGGAAAAGGTCTGTTGAGTCTGTGGCATACAGGTGCAAAACTAAGTTTTAAAATTCCTTCACGTTTTGTTGTAGTCACGTGTAGTAACAACCCCCTTAATAATAATAATAATAATAATAATAATAATGGTTATTCTACCACGTAATTCTCATACTTTGAAACCCTGTTAGATCTTTACTGTGCTAGTAGGATACTTATGATGTTTTTGCTTATGTTGTGTCTTTGCACACACTGAAAAAGAGGGGTTCAGCTGCAGGCAGGTATATATTGATCCAGTGTTCGGTGCTGTGAGTTTATTAGCCTGATCACACATCCATGTGAATATCTGCTGGCCTGTTCTCTCAACACGGAGTGCAGCTGATAAATTAACAATACAGAACATTATGAATCTGTGTCGACAACTTGGACTTTGTGTTTTTCAGTTGCTGTGCCGAACAAAAGAGGTAAGCACGACTGCGTGGTCTCAGTAAGCAGGCAGCGTTTTGGTCACTGTGTGTTTGGGCTCAGCTCTCCGTGTAATCTGCAGCTTTATTTTGTTGCTGCGCTCGACCTGTGTCATCTGTTGTTTGCAGAATATATGTCCTCACTGCTGAGCTGCTGATGTCATTGTGTGTGCGTGTGTGACTCCTGTGTGCACGTCGGCCCATGAAATGCGTCTTTGTGAACTGGGCTGTATAGTGCTGATTCCTGAAGGTGTCAAAAAGATGGGAAGTGCCAGACAACTCATTCTCTGTGACTGTGTTTGTGAGATGCTGCGTCTGCTCCAGTTTGCTTTGCCAGTGACCTTTTCTACTTGTTCCTCTGTGACAGAATTATGCACAAGTGTAAATGTAGGCAAACAGCTCTGAAGCACAGTTTTGTGTGTGCGTGTCTATTCAAAAACAAACCTCACTCCTCCAATACGCTTCGTTTTGGTGTCAGTACAGGAGAAGCACCCATCATACATATGGTTTCCTGCTTTCATTTAACGGGTAATCGGTAAATCGGCTCCATAGATGTGATTGTAACTTAGGAATATTGATTTTATTTCATCTATAAGACGTTACAATATGACAAATGAATATCGAATTGTTCAGGTGAACACAGTGAATGGTTAGGGTCAATTAATGAGTTAACCATGAACAGATTAACAAAATCTCTGCCCCTTGTTAGAAAGTAGCTTTTCCCACGTAAAGTAGTTTCTGAGTCTGTTGTACATCACTGCCCCTTGGCAAAGCATAAAGCATCCTTCCTCAGTGTGGTAGTGGTTCTCAGCCCGACACCCCCAAACTATTTAACACACATATATGGCATGAGAATGGATGACTTTTAAAAGCAGAAACCTACAGCTCGAGACGTACACTGTATTTTATGGACTGTGGGAATTAATCAGAGCATTAGCTTGCGAGTGAACAGTTGCTGTGAGTTAAGTTAGACATAGTGTTTCAGTGGCGTAGGTTTGATGAAGCTGGAAGAGGAGAAGGTTTGATTGACACTTGCTGGACCTCTATAGCTGATCATAATTAGCTGTTTCTCAGTTATTCGCAAAACTGGATTTTGCATAGCAATTCCCAGTGTTCCCAATTTTATAACATCATATTAATATCTGTGTGCTGCTTTGCTTTGTGTGACGCAGAATACAAAAAATCAAACCATATGTAAATGACCTGTGACTACTGTAAGTATGTAGAAGTTACCGTCCCTGGACAAATGCTGCTCCCTGCCTGCCGGGGTTGTGTACTGCACCGACGGGTCTGTGGACGTGTGGCACCATCACAGCACTGACACCTGTCTCTCCACTTTTCTTTCTAGTTCGAGAAAAACGGAAGAGCCTTTACGTTAACCATGTAAGTAAGAGAGAAGTATGTCAAGACCTAATGTAGATGTTAAAGTGCACTGGGCTTATTTGGTTATGTTTAAGGTTTACTTCTTCATTTGCCTGTCCAGTACCAGGTGTTACATTCATGGCTATGCAGCTAGTAATTTGAATTTCTTGTATTTATGTCTTCAATTTTATTTTTGCAAGTTCACTCACATTTTGGAGAACAAGGTAAGGTTTTTAAAATGGCCCTTAAATAACTCCAACGTTTTGTCATTGTTCTTATCCAAAGTGATTATTTCATGTCTTTATGTCTCATAACCTTAAGTAATTGATGTGTTTAAGTGTAGTTAATTGTCATTATTTACATATAAAACATATAGTAGTAATAGTTTTGTTACTTTGTGATGTGGTTCCTTTCTTATTTTTAGTGAAGGACCGGTTAAGATGTTATTTTAAAGAAAGTACCTTTTCTGTTTTGAAATCATCAGAAATTTATTGATAGTAGTACTGATTTGAAAAAGATTTTTAAAAGAAAGTCCTTCACTAAATACAACTTTGGATGTTCTGATAACATGCATTCCAGCCTGTCACGTTGCTTTCTGCTTTGCTAACATTAGAACATAGTCAGTTTGTGTCCCCTTCTTGACGTAGATGTCAATAACTCTTTTGGCTGGTATGAAGTGAAGTCACCAGTGGACAATAGTTTACTGTATAAGTATATTTGTGTGCATGAAGTATTTATCTGTGGATTCCAGCATCATCTGGGCACAATGAGACGGAAGTACAGCTCATGTTCCACTATATTCCTCGATGACAGCACTGTCAGTCAACCCAACCTTAAATACACCATCAAATGGTAAAGTCATAGCGCAAACACTTTTTAGTCTTGTAATGTCATGTTGCCTTGGATTTTAGTCTAATTCTATGAAATGTGCTGTTTTTGTTTTTACAGTGTAGCCCTCGCAATATACTACCACATAAAGAACAGGTACGATCCTTTTTTTATTTGAGGCAATCATACATAAATGGCTCCTTGAACAGATGCTCTAAAATCATACTTTAAATGAAATACATCTCAAACGGTCTGTGTTGTATTTTAATATTTTTAAAAACTCCAGTGTTCTTTCCCTGTTTGCTATTCCAGAGATATTGATGGAAGAATGTTGTTGGACATTTTTGATGAGAAACTGCATCCACTGTCGGTAAGGATTTATTTTATGCCCAAGTTGTAGAGCTGTCTGAATTCATTGGCAAGACAAACGGCACAAGCTGATGAACAAATAAGCTCATAAGGATCTGATAATGCAAATCACTGCAATCAAGTCTGAATCCATTTGGATCATTTTGCTGTAATTTAGTTGACTTTTTATTGAATCTCCATACTGAAATGTAACTGTAACATTTCCACTGCCTTGAAAGATCATACAATCAAAAGCCCTAGATGAGCTGCTTGCATTTTCATTTTAGTAAAGAGTTAAATCATATTTCAACACAATATCTTTGTGCTTAATTTGATGTTATGTCTACTATAGAAATCTGAGATTCCTGCTGATTATGACAAACACGACCCTGAGCAAAAGCAGATCTATCGCTTCGTCAGGACATTGTTCAGTGCTGCACAGCTCACAGCTGAGTGTGCAATCGTCACATTGGTGAGTATAAATGTGTGTGTGTGTGTGTGTGTTTCGGAAATGACACTAGGAGGGGGTGTTGCTTCATGAGTCCTACATAATGCTGCAGATAAGTGAAACAATCTAAATAAATGTGGCACAAATGTGCTGCTGGGCCCATTTTCTCCAAGACAATTAGTAGCCATGCTAAAAAAACAACATTTAAAAGGCTTTTATACAGTTTCTGACCCAAACTGTGATTGGATCATCCAATTGAGGTGACATCAAAATATATATTCTTGATTATAAAAACATTTAGGATTTTAATACTGTCAACGCAGCAGCCATGTAAGGAAACAATTGTGTATTTCAGTGCTGCACTCTGACGCAATATCTACCAATAACTGTTGTGTGTAATCAAGGACAAAGCAGTAACTTGAGCCCACATTTGGTCAACGTTTGACATCTCTGGGCAATTGGTGGGAGTGTGGTCCAGACTTTTTTTGCCTTCCCCAGTTGGCAGGGCTCTCTGTGTGCAGTTAGCATAAAGATGGTTGCCCCCAAACACATACTGCTTGGTAAGTGGCACGTTTCACATGCTGTACAAGAGCCTTTGTCTGTAGTTGGCATCATAGCACTTTTGCTTCTGAGCCAACAGTTCAAGTTCTGTTCTTATCATGCAATATGATGACAAACGACTGCATCGTCTGTGTCAGGTGGATATTGAAAAGTTCATCGTGGCACATTTCTTTTAGCCTTCACGAAAAGCTGACACAACACCACATGCAGTGAAACTATGAAAGAAGAGGATGCCACATGACATCTTAGGGACCTAACTTATGCACCATTTACCGAACTGGTAGGCACCTCAGGTCTTCTATACCTGCGTCCTGCCAAGTCTTTAAAACATTGATGGCATCTTAATAATTTCAGTGTGACATTCCTTCTAATCTGTTGCATAGCTGCGTACAAAGGGCATAAACAAATCTGGTATCAGCTTTTTGTGGTTGCAAGGACTTAAGCCTTCCAGGCTAGTTTGTTGCAAACTTCCTGCTTTCCGTTGGTCACAGTCACCATCTTGTCCAGACAACAGAACTACTTTGTCGACTTTACAACTGGCACATCTTGTCAATTCAGGCGTCGTTATTAAATTATATTACCACAGCTAACTAGTTGCTGTACACACAGGCCTAATGAACATTTGGGGCATTAAACCACGTATCCCATGCTGGGTTTTATAGTAATGATGTAACCCTGGTTGTGCTTTGACGTCATTCTCATTAACAGAATATCAATTACATGAGATTATTACCCGTTTTTAAGTGGATTAAAACATAAGTCGCACATGCTGCTCTGTCCAACTCAAAGTTGGAGTCTCTAGTAAAATAAAAAACAAAACAAAACGTAAATGTTGGTGAATAACTAGTAGCTAGATTGAATTTTTACTGGCTCCAGGCAAACTGTTATGTCAAATTACATAGGTGGCTCTAGAGCTTTTCTGAACATGTAGGCCCTAGGTTTTATGCATGCCACAGCTAGTGCTTGTAGCACAATGAAAGATTCTAATGAAATATTAACGTACTCTGCAGCAGTTAATGATAGTATGCATAGCCACCACTGCTTTTGATGTATGCTGTGCTTTTGTGTAGTTTGTCTAGTGTAGTCTTCATATAAGTCTTATCAGTGTCCAGTTGTGAATGGTCCTCGTCCTTCTCACCTGTCCAGAAATGCCTCTGCTCCTTTTATTGTCACTGTGCTTGACACGTGTCCCTGGTGGCTGGGAACTGTGGTGTTTATGACTGGCCTGGTGCTATGGTTTTAGGTTACTGTGCTTCCTGACAGATGCACACATCCTTCATCCTTCATCGGGAAGCAGCAGTGCTCAGATAATGTACAGTTCAATACATTTTTTATGAGTTTTAAATGACTATTAAAACTGTAGGCTCTAGGCTTCTACATCTAGACTACGTAATATTACTATATATAAGTTCAGGGGATTTATTTTAGGCATTACATATGTAGCTAGCATTTCAAACGGCCCATGTCTTATGTTAGTTTAGTTTAAAGATCTGAAACTATTTTGTGTAGGAATGAACAAAGCACAGTACTCTTGTCTGTCTGTCCTGTATTTGTCCAGTTTAGTTTCCAACCCAAACTGGTCTGGTACAGTGGACTGACATGCTGAATAAAACACCAGTTAGTAATATCATAACAATTATTGCTTTATTTGATGGAGGATAAAATTATTAGCTTTGGTTTCCCAATATATGGATAATTTTGTTAGAATGATTATATTTAGTCTATGTTTATGTTTGGCCCTGCAATAGACTGGCAACCTGTACAGGGTTTACTTGTCTCTAGTCTTACCCTTGCAATGAACAAACGGCTAAGATGATTAATAATATTGAATCTAGTTAGACCCTCGGCTTTAGAAACTATCCTAATTTCAAGGTAAAATAATTTCTTCCATTTGAGTTCTACTTGGTGACCATTTAAAAAATCATCTTCATCACCGACATTTGTCTACAGATGAAATGGCAGATGAACTGAGATCTGTGGTGTTTTTAAGCCACATACTCACAGTGTCATTGTGCAGTTCAGACACAAGTGACAATAGTTTGCATGACTGCAGTGTCAGTTTCACAGCACATTTGAGTTGTAAAGTGATGTAATAAAATTATATTTACAAACAAATTTTTCATGTGAAATTAGTAGGTTTCTACCATTCCTTGATGTACCCAACCAACCTCATCCTATCTGCACTGCAGGATTTAGTGGGAGATTAAAGAAAAGGTTTTATGATGGAAAAGGGTATATTCTCTAGGCATAGGCACCATATTCTAGGCATATATTCACCAGGCATTAAGTTGTCTCCGGGTAGCAATTCACTCACTACAGTTGCCATGAATAATACCAGCAAAAAGGCTATAAGGATGTATTATTAGACCTTAGATTATAACAACATTTTGAATAAATTATTCCAACAGTGAGCGGTTTTATACGTTTCATGTGCCTGTGGATTTGAAGTGCTTTATGATGGGTGCTCTATCACTATGAAGGAGATAGAGATGTATGGAAATGGGAAGAGAAGCAGAGAGGGAAAGAGCTTTGATCCCATGGGTATTCTATGAACAAGCTCCAGGGAAGCTGGATATTAGCAGCTTCTGACATCTTATTATTGTGTTTTTCCGTATGGAGGGGGTGGGGGGAGGCTGCAGAACAGAGCAGCAAACCAACTCTGCAGAGGAATGTAGGTGCTGAGAGCAGGGGTGTATTAAACACAGATTGAATGTGAGGATGTGCTAATTACTTAGGAAATGAACTGTGGTAGTTACCTACATATCTTCACGCTTTGTTTTTTTTACTGAGACGAGAGTTTCTCAGTTTCTTGCCAAAATAGTAGGTTAGAAAATGAATCACAGTGTCAAAGTGAAGTCTACTAGTCCAATGATTCCCAATCTGGCACATAAGTGATTGGTTCTGGTAACGGATAAATATTTAAGTCCTCAGTCTCCTAACCCTTCTAATGTAAAATACGCTGTAGCTCAGAAAGGTTGGGAAGCTCTGTTCTACTATATGTATGTATTTGTATTTTTCAAGAAATGGAAATCATTGACAAACATCTACTTCTCAGGTGTATTTGGAGAGGCTCCTGACCTATGCTGAGATCGACATTTGTCCTGCCAACTGGAAGCGTATTGTGTTAGGAGCCATTCTTCTGGCGTCCAAGGTCTGGGACGACCAGGCAGTCTGGAACGTGGATTACTGCCAAATTCTCAAGGATATCACTGTAGAGGACATGTGAGTCACTGCAAACTGTAAACTACAAAACTGCATTTAAAAAATATGTGGTATATGTAGTCAAAGACACACAGGTAATGGACACGCAACAGAAAGGCCTGTGGAACAGCTGCAGCTTCTTCTCTAATGCGAAGCACAGCAAGGCAACCCGTCGATTAGGAAAGACAACAATTAGATAAAGGAAGTCTGGAATCTGAACATGCTTATTGTTTTGTTGATTGATTGTACTGCTCAACTGACAAGGTCAAAGGTCAATGTCCATTAGTTTGAGCGGCCTTAATTCATTCCTCAAAACAATAATTGTTACATTTCTTTAACAATATTATGATGTCTGTATTTTATGAGTGTTGCAGGAGATGCACATTATTTTACAACAGAAATGCAATGAAAATGAAACGTTGGCTATTAGGGGCCAACTAATTAGATTTTCAACGAGAGCACAACGAGAGCACAAAATAAATTTGGTGTTATTTGGTGTAATTACTTACTTTATGAGGAGATCTAAGTTCTTTCTCCACTGTGTGTCATTTTGAAGCAGCAGGGTGCTGCAGCTTCCATGAACAGCTTTTCTCAAAGATAAAAGCAGAGCGATTTTTGTTGGAGGTACAAAGACTTGAAGGTTCCCTATTGTGCAAAATTTACTGTTTAATTCAATTCAACTTTATTTATATAGCACCAATTCACAACATCAGTTATCTCAAGGTACTTTACAAGTAAGGTTTAAGACCTGACAGAACTAAACCCAACAAATCCCACATAGAGCAGCTTTTAATTGTAACCAATCAATAAATTGTACATTTTAATAGCAACAGCGGAGGAAAAACTCCCTCTATAGAGGAAGAAACCTCCAGCAGACCCAGAGTCAATGTGGGAGAACATCTGCCTTGACCGGTTGGGGTGAAGGGATAGAGAAGAGAAAAAAGAACACAACCACAACAAAACAAGCAGCAACAGACACAGGCAGGATGGTTGGACCAGCAACTGAACACTGGAGACACACGGCTCTGAGTCTGATGATACCGGTAGATGAGAATATAGAGAGAGACAGAAAGAGAGAAGCACAACTAGGAGAGAACAGAGACAAAGTTAGTCACATGTGGACATGGAGGCATGTTAGTGGATAGAAGAAACCGAAAAGAGCTCAGTGAATGAAGGACGTCCCCCAGCATCTAAGTCTATAGCAGCTGAACTAAGAGATGGTTCAGAGTAACCAGAATTCTGACAAAGCGTATAGTTAGAGATGGTTTTATAGTTAGAGATGGTTTTAAGCCTAGATTTAAAACTAGAGAGGGTGTCTGCTTCTAGAACCTGAACTGGAAGCTGGTTTCATAGGAGAGGATCTTGGTGCTCTTTACACATTCTATTACATTTATGTGCATGTAGACACAACAAAAATTGTGTACTTCACATTTTGCTAATTAGTCCGATCCTTTCCCAGAATGGACCATTCAGAATTCTTCACCTTGTAGACATAGACTAGGTTCTTGTTCTCTTGTCACACAGCCCCACCTCAGGTTCGGCCCAAACACCCAATCACCCAAGACAAACTCAGCCATTGGTGGTCGCTAATTTCAAAGAGCTGACCTGATTGCGATAGAATCAACGTGGCACAGCTACTGTGCTCAAGGAAAGTTCTGAATCTGGATCGAAAACACATGCTTGTCCCACAATATGCAAAGGAGAATGAGGCTGGTGTAAGACAGCGAACGCTGTGGCCTGACCTCCCCTATGTCACATGTGCCTCCACAAAGAAGTACGGGTAATTTGCATACTAAGCGAGACACCTTGGACCAACATCACGGTCCAATATACTGTACTTTTAATCTGAAAAGCACAGTAGGGGACCTGTTGATATGCTTAACTTAATACTAAACAAGCAGGACAAATGTTGTGGCTCATCATCAGTGAGACAAAAGGTATCTGGAGAAAAAACAGAGAGAACGCACTGAAGCAAACACAAGGCTGTTCAGATGTACAGTAGTTGGACTCCTTCATTTACATTGGCTTCGTCACACACTCACCAAGCTGTTGCTAGACGAATTACAAACTGAGGTTATACATGTGACATCAGACATCAAAGCCCTTTCCTAGAAAAGCATGCAAAGGCTGATGCTGTTTCACCCTTGTCTAAACCCACCATTCTGAATGTCTGTTACATATTGATTACACATGAATCATGCATTGTTTAAATTGGATTTGTAAACAAACAAACATAAATAGTAACGTATAAATAAATATATGGTAAGTAAATATTTCTAATTGTTGCTTTAAGACCTCTCCTCTTGTATTCTATATATAACTTTCAGTCTTGCTGAAAATAGCTTGTGTCTGTGGGTCAACCTGGGTTCAACAGCTGTCGAGAGCCACATAAGTGGCTGAAGTAGACACTTGTCAATTTGTGTGACTCTACTCTTTGCCGTGGCTCCCACATTAGACCCTAAAGACTGGTCTGATAAAGTGTCCTGCTTTCCTATAAAGCTATGCTCTAAGCTTAGTTACACAGAGAGCAAAACAAACACAGACCCATGACGGATGGAAGTCTGGGCTTTGAGACTCCACCTCGTGACTGTAAAATAATAGCAGCAGAGTTTAGGAAACATTTTAAAAATCACAAAAAACGATGGAAATAGCTGTATGAGTTTTTTAAAAGCAGAGGGAATATGAGCAGAGTGTGGCTACTGTAAAGACTAAATTTAGCTCATCTGTCTCTGCAGGCCTGCCAATGTGTGGGCTGAGGCAAATACTGGAAACTAAGCATGTAGTGCTTCTTTCCATATTATGGTTGTAATGCATACGACTCAGTCATGACTGAGGAGAAGGATGAGAGCAGCTGTCATCACACAGCGGAAGGGATCACAGTGCTGTTAAATACGAGGCGAGGCTTGACAGTAGCATTTTCAGGATGTGGGATTAATATTCGTTTAGTGGTGACGGATCTATTCTCTTCGGTCTGTCTGTATCGTATTTACATGCTAGCACTAGTTTGACAGTTCACATGTCCTCCCTCGTTTTAAGGAATGAGCTGGAGCGTCAGTTCCTGGAGCTGCTGCAGTTCAACATCAACGTACCATCCAGTGTCTACGCCAAGTATTACTTCGACCTGCGCTCACTGGCCGAGGCCAACAACCTTAGCTTACCCCTGGAACCCCTCAACAGGGACAAGGCTCAGAAACTGGAGGTGAGCAGCACACACACAGGCAGGCAGAGTTGGACATTGATCATTTCCAAACCCAGTTTATTGTAGTTTGAGGCTGTAGTTTAGTTGTTTGTTTTTTGGGGATAAAGTGGAAGTGGAACTAGCTCTAACTGTCTCTTCCTACATTTACTTAGCCCTAGGTCCCATTTATATTCAATCACTGGCAATGCAAACCTTTTATGTTCAAATAGTTTAGTGTCAGTTCCTCACATAAATAATAGCAACAACAGAGACTGATACAACTAGAGGGATGTGAATGGCTCATATTTGTTGGACCAAAACAAAACAAGCACTTTGCACAAGAAACTGACCAATGTCATTGGTGCACAAGTGACACTAGTGTCATTTTAATGTTGAGTTACACACAATAAGAAGTAAATTTCACATTGACTTAAGTAAAATATTTTATTTTGTGAAATTCTGTTCACAAAACAGTTGAAAATAGATGGAAAGTATCTCAGCATTGTCAAGCTTAGGTCTCACCTTTACTTCATTCTGTTTTGACTTTCAGGCCATCTCACGGTTGTGTGACAACAAATACAAGGACTTAAAGAAATTAGCCAAGAAGCGATCAGTAAGTGCAGACAACCTGGTGGTGGTGCGGTGGTGTCCAGCCATAGTTTCCTAACACTGGCCATTCTGCAGTGTGGAGCAGAGGACTAGGTGGACATGTCAGACATGGTGTATATCTGCCTGGTGAACAGGCAGACTGTGAGAGCAACAGTCCTGTGGCTCAGTCGGTCTGTCTGGAAGACTCACACACCCACACAATCCAGCTTTTACTGGTCTGTTGTACATAAAACAAGTCCCACAGGCTGCCTGCACTGAACCAAATGGAGCTGAGCTTGAACCAAACTTAAACGTGCAATTCAAACTGGTTGGAATGAAAAACTACGACATGAAACCAGATGGAAATACAAGAAAGTGTTTGGTGTTGGGATAAGAAAACAGGAACCAGTTTAATGTGAAATGTTGGTGAGATCTGTAAGTCCCCTGTTCTCAACTGGCTTTTCGTGGTTGACTGATGGAAACCATGTACATTCCATCTATTCTATTCCACTAATCGGGTTGATTTAATTGGTTCTGTTTATCATTTCAGTATGTGTTTGTTATTTTTTCTCTTTTTACTACCAGATTCAAGATTATTCCAAAAAAACATGTACTGTACATTCCAGTGTCAATCTGAGTGAACACACATTTGACTTAATTACATATCATCAGTCCCAATTTGCAAAATATCACTGACTGGTCATTTAAATCACAGACACTATTTATCTAGAAAGTCTGTGGTTTTTGCCCAGAGGCAAAGCATTTCAACATGTATGAACCCAACAACACGCTGATGTAACGATGCCATCCAGCTATTTATTAAAGCCACACCCGTGCAAATACATACAACAAAGAAAGTGCGGTTGGGAGGAGGCTAAGTAGAAGGGAGGGGCGTCTATTCCGAGACATACTGTAACGTTGATCATCAATCACTGCCACTGTCCTGACCTGTGGTGCCTCTAATAAAGGAACCGTTCTTAGCTTTCTAATGGAGGAAATGAACAAAAAAGTGAACCTTACAGCACAAACAGGATCCCAACATTTCACAGCCACTAGTTCTTCAGGGTTGTTTATGTTGATGTTGTTCAGTAAACAGCCTACGTGAATAAATAAGCATTAAGTAAGACACTTTACTAAAATATAGATTGTATACATTTTGCTAAACTTTCTCTGTACAGTGTAAATACAGTGGCAAAATGCAGAAGAAGGCATAAAAAAACAAAACAAACTAAAAACCCAACTATTTATACTAGATCAGTTTTTACTGTACATGAAGAGGGCAGTAAATATATGTGAATTCTTGTTCGTATGGGAGAACTTTTAAAAGGAAAAGAGAAATATTAAGATTTAAATGGGAGACACCACTGAATATTTTGTAGTCTCTTGGTGTGATGATTTTGCACTGCAGAAAATGCCAATTCATTATTTGTGACATACTGCATAACATATATACATAAATCTGATGAGGCTTGTATAAAATACTTTTTTTATTTTACTGAAACATCGCCAGGTTGACATGATTTGTTTCTCATGGAGAAAAGTGGCATTTGAAAGCACCACAAAGACTGTATTCAACAGCCGTCCTGTACGTTTTACGCATGTGGAAGGAAATGGCTCTGACCAGCAGGAGGCTGCAGGTATTAGGTCTGAAACTGAAACCAAACTCGGTACCAGTTTGCAAATTCAACAGTGAAACGCTAGAAATCTGATGTCATCATACAAAGGTTGGCGACTTGGCTCTGTGGGCTTTTAGGTTAAGAGAGAAATATGTAAAAGGCAAATGACAAACACAGCTGTAAGTCGGGTGTGTTTGGTCATGTGTGCTCCGAGGCATTCAGGGGCAGGATACAGTGTAGGTCATCTGTGTTTTAAAAGCCAGGAATAAAAACTGAAAAGAGCTTCAGCTTGATGTAGTCACCAGATGGAAAGGCCTGATGCCCATGCAATAAAGATGATTAAAGGAATGCAAGAACACTAAAGCAGTGCTTGTGTCTTCTTGCACCTTAATTAAATAATTCATATTATTTAATATTCTTCTATACATGAGTATTCATTTCGTCATCGGTATGAAATTTGACTTTTGGGCTGAGAAGTGAAATCTTGCGTGATTGTCTCTGTTTTGAGCCGACTGTTTTACATTTACACAAAATTAAATTTAATACCTGTCTCAAGTTATTTTTAAATAGGAACTTTTAATTGTGGATGTTTGCCTTATAATTAACCAGACTGTCTTTCATTCCATACGTGATTGCTTTAAAACGTCTGTACTGCGCTTTTCAGACATAACCTGAAACTAAGTAACAACCAGAATCAGAAAAGCTTACCCCTGATTTAATACTATGTCTTATATTGTGAACTTCATCTGCAACTGTCACAACTGTGCTTTAACTTATGTTGGTCGAGGATCCGTCAGTCACGTCCAGCACCGAGTATGAGAGTTTTGCCAAAGTGACACATTTCTCATGAGCACATGAAGTACAACGAAAATATCGATGGAGCAAAAATAGAATAGAACACTTTAAGAATTTGTCTTCTGTAAACCACCACATTCAACTTGGAATTCAAATCAAATTCGAAATCTGTGCCCAACTTCGGGGACAAAAATAAAGATTGCCTTTAATATTTGGAAGAAAAGCTATTGCAGTTAATGACATCACCAAATGTTTCCTCCCTGTAAGTGTTTGTTTGACCCTAGCAGCCTGTGTGTGGTTCTTTCTGCGTTTTGTCTTGTATTTCGTGATAAGCTGCATTGTTCGGTCCTGCAACACTTGGCTGAATGTGAGCAGGGATTAGAACCAATACAGTCCAAAAGTCATCCTGATGCGTTTATCAGCAGCCAGTAAAACACCAGGGACTCTTTTCTACTGGCAGCCACACATATCCACGCCGTAACACTGGCTCCGCCATCTTTGACCGATGATTTGGTTGCTTTGATTTTTTTTTTTTAGTTTATTTTTTCATTCTGGGAAAAGAAAATCGTCTTATTTTGTGGCGAAATCAAACGTGGCCTTTCTGTTTGCGTTAGCAAGGTGTTTGTTAATGACGGACATTCAGAACAACAACCAGGCCTTTTCTCTGTGCGAGTGGTCCTGGAGTAACGGAACGGGTCACCCAATTGCAATTTGCACCTCAAACAAGTGGTGTGTTTATTAAAATAACGAAGATTGAATGGCCACTATTTTCACAAATGCCTCGAAGCTTGACTGTGGTGGCTTTCACATGAGAAATTCTAAAACTTCGATCTTCCTCTATTATTCATAAGCCTAATGCTGTATTAAAAGGAGTTTTAAAGATGTCTTTTTTCTGCATGATGAGTGGAAAATGAAGGGTGGAAGGTAATGTCGCTGCTGTCGGGTCCTCGAGCTCGTGGTGTCCTGTCAGCTGGTTACTAGATGTGTGTCGTAGCCTATGTGCACTAAACTCTACCTCTGCATAGAGTTTTCTTTTTTTTGCCTCATTATCCTCATGACATTTTTTGTTTTACAAATTCATTCACATGGGAAAAGACCGTTTCCTATGGTAACATCAACTCAGCTACTGCAGCTGTGACATTTTTTTGATTGCTACTTTTTACAAATACAGTATTGCTACTGTCAGTGTTTCCTTCTTAGTGAGTCAGTTGCTTCTGTTCTCTGTTTGCCAAACTCACATCCTTCTCTGTTCTCTTTGTATGTTTTCAATAGGATTTTAAAAATAAATCTCCCATTCCTCTCTGAAACAATGTGTAGAAAAAAATGTGTGCAACAATAAAACTTAAATCTTGCAATAAACCTGGGGTATGTATTTTCTTCAGTCGAAAGAGCAGTTAGCAGTGCACCGACACGTCAAAACATTCACAGTGCTTTCATAAGAGCTTTCCACCCAGAACGGTTGAATATCTGGTAATTATCGCCAGAAGCCTTGCTCTAAAACTTTTACACCTGTGTGAACAGCTTCTGTTCATAGGAGGCAGAACCTCTCTACAAAAGGTTTCTGTGGCTTTTTATTTTACTTGATAAAACTAGCTGACAATGTCAGACAGTGCTGTTGTGTTAAAAGGCCACTGACTAAGCATCCCTAGTTTTTAATAGTCCTTGTCCTTACGCTGTATGGTGGTTATGAGTCTCATCTTTTTAGACAACAGAAATATAGTATGATGATAATGTTAAGTTAATAACGACTGAGGGGGGAAGTGTCAGCTGCTGAATGTGCAATCACGTACAGAGATAATACGGATAAACATGGCTCTAAAGGCTGATCATGGAGTGAAGGAGGAAGGGGTTTCCTCTCAAACGAAGCCAGGAACCGCAGCCATTCTCAGCTTCATCGATGGTAAATCCTGAAAGCAGAGATGAAGATAAGCTAATGCTCAGAACATGCAGATAATGTTTACAGGGCTCCTCTTGGTGAGACGAAGACCAAAAAAGTCAGAGCATTAATATGATCTGCAGGTATGATTTCACAAAATAAGTAATAATAAATAATTATTTACATATAATCTGTATCTTATATGTTGTCATTTCCTTTATTTATCATATTTTCATTATAATTGTAAACGGTTGAAACTGGGTAGTAATGAGAATCTATGTTTAATCAGTAATGTGAAGTGCATCAATCTATTACTGTATATTTAATCTGTTATTAACTGAATTAGAATAAGTAAGCAGACAGTGGAACATGCTGAAGAATTGAGCAAAGCAATTTAGAGCGAGCCAGGGGGCTTGTTAAGCTCCTGTAATGACGACCAGGGGCACAAAAATATCATGTAATGCAAGGACGGCAACGTGTTTCTGGAAGCTCGGTAAGAATAGACACACAATGGGCCTCGCTCCTGTCTTCTGTTGTCTGAGGACAGACAGTTGTCTGCAGGGACCAGAGGGAAGAATGTTCGACTGATGCCTGACGCGTTACGTCCTGGAAGCCACGGTTTCTTCTGTTCGTCTTCTAGAGCTGGAAGGGACAGAAGGGAAGAGCCTGGACAGGGAGTCACTTTCCCCTGAGGCTTGGAACTGGCTTGGACACATCTTCAGGGCTTTAAAGGCTGGAACTATGGCAGCACTAAGCGTTTCTGACGTCATCTTCATCGTTGTCAATCACAGCATCACGTTGATGGGTGAGTTTAGACTCGCTGCTTTCTAACGAATGCAAACAAAAACATCTTGTAGTCGAAAGTACTTTTGTGTGGGTTTAACTATGAATGGTCAGATCTCAGGCTGTTCGCGTGAAACCTGCAAAGCGAACTGCTACAATAAACTTTACATCAGGCACTAAGTCATGGATTTTGGACCTTTCTGCAGCACGTTTCAATGATGCTTTTCTTTTCAGGGAAGATGTGGCTCATTGTGTGGGTCTTCCTCCGCATCCTGATGCTCATTTTTGCTGGTTACCCTCTGTATCAGGACGAGCAGGAGCGGTTTGTGTGCAACACCATTCAGCCTGGTTGCGCCATTGTTTGCTATGATCTATTTTCTCACATCTCTCTCTTCCGCTTCTGGGTGGTCCAGCTCATCACTTTGAGTCTCCCCTACGTCATCTTTATTACCTATGTCGTCCATAAGGTGTCGAATGGTCTGAGCGTGGATCTTAACTCCTCTGGTCATGTCAAGAACCACCGGGAGCTGATCAGTAAGATGTCTGAGCAGGGAGGATGGACGTGGGGCTTCACGGGACCATACACCCTACAGCTTATTTTGAGAATTTTGCTGGAGGCAACATTTGGAACTGCTCACTATTATCTGTTTGGTTTCTCCATCCCCAGAAGGTTCCTGTGTCAGCAGCCGCCTTGCACCACCCAGGTGGACTGCTACATCTCCAGGCCCACCGAAAAGACTGTGATGCTCAACTTCATGCTTGCTGTGGCCGCTCTGTCCCTTTTTTTAAACGTGTTGGATTTCATCTGCATTGTGCAGTGCTCCCTGAAGCAAAAATGCAAGAGAAAGGTGGTGGTGGAGAACATATATGAGGAGGACCAGTGCTTTCTCTCAGCTGGAGTCTGCAAGGGGACCGACACCTCTGGCTCCCTGGCTCAGCAGGATGCAGAGCGAGAAGCCGGCTGTTCTGTGAGTTTCAGGAAGAGACAAGGCAGTAAAGGTTCTTGCAGTGGCCAGGAACCACCTTGTTTGGAGATCTCCCCCCTTCCTCACACTCCGTTGCCTTCAGTGTGCAACAGCAATGGGAACAACGGCTACTCTGTTGCCCAAGATGAGTCTCAGGAAAGGGATGGCAGTGGAGTGACTGTGTGTCCCCCAGAGCCACTGGGCACGCCCAGGTCCTTTTGTGTGAACAAACGCAGTCATCTAAAACCACCACCTCCCCCCAGACGCGACATCGGGCAGGTTCCGTTGGGGTTACCAGGTCCCATTAGGGGTTTTTCCACAGTAACAACAGTCAGAAGGCCCAGTGCCTGCACGCTAGAGGATCTGGGCAGTGGCACGGATCTGCAGACCAGTAATGAAGAGCAGGAGAAAAGATCACAGTGGGTTTAGTTATGTCAGTATTGGGTCTGCTTTGCCTAATCATAGTAATATTTTCTCTCCTTTCTATGCTGCCATCGGGTCACTGTGTTGGAGAAGTGAGTACTTTCCAGCATCTCTAAGTTGCGTCACGAGTTTGAGCTCTTTTAGGACTGGACTGGCATCCTGTCGCAGACCTCAAATCCAGATCAGTGGACACCTGTTTGGTTCCTTGCTGGCTTCACCCCCTGCTCCCCTGACACCCAGTTTCTAAACAAAGACAGGCCTTGACCGGTCCGTGTACACGACCCCCACCCGGACTACGACCCTTTCACGTGAGGCAACCAGACACCTTTTCCATTGTCTGCAGGTAATAGGGGTCAAAGTGGACACACGAAGCTTCTCAGTCCTGTTCTTAGACGGCTCTGTTTTTGGGAACAGGACTCCTGCATCAGATGAAGGATAACGTGCAGCCCCCCTTAGGCCGACATAAGCTCACATCGTGATTGCATTCTGCTTGAGGGGTTCTGAGTTTATGGGGCAGCTTGTCGCTCTATTTCAGGCCCTCGCAGGGCTTTGGAAGACACACTCGCCTGTTGCACTTCAGGACTTCTGCTCTGTGCTTGTTGTGGCTTTACCTTCATCAGCGTTCAGGCAATGCCGCGATGGTCCTGTTACTAAAACGTTTCCAGCAGCTCTTTTACTCTGTGTGGTTTCTTCAGTTCCCTTGACTGTCTTCAACACTTGATAGTGAGATTCTCACAGTAAATCAACAGCGTGACTGTTTTATCTGTAGCTGTGTAGCTGAGGGGCCGTTCCTGTGGAAATGGATAGCTTTTGATCTTCCTCCCTTACGTCTCTTTGAAGGTAACAACAAAAGCTCCCAGCCTCATCTCTCACCTAGAGAGCTGCGTCCTGGCTCTAGTAAAGGTGACTATAGATTTTCATCAGACCACAGCAGACCCATTAGAGCGGCGCCTTCTTCACACGCACCGTGAAACACCTGGTGGTTATAAATGGTGTAAAACTGTGACCTGGGGGAGAAACTGATCTCAGCTACTGGGTTGATTATTTTTATGTTACATATATAAAAGTGTGTTTTTTCTATAAATCAGTTTTCTGTTGCCTTTCAGTTCAACAGTAGTGTTGTCATTTATACATAAATACACTGTGTGACTGCAACCATTGAAGCAATCAGCCATATTCTAACAACATGCCTTTGATGGTACTTGGTTAATTCCGGCCTGGAAAATGGACGAGACCATGCAGGAGGGATTAAACTCTGTGATCAAGACAGATCAAGTAACACTGAGCTGTTGCAGTAGTAAAAGAAACACACGATGTAAGATACTGTACAGCTGCAAGAAAAAGTCAGTGAACCCTTTGCAATTACACGGATTTCTGCATGAATTGGTCATAAATGTTCTGATCTCCATCTAAGTCATAACAATAAAAAAACAGTCTGCTTAAACTAATACTGAACAACACAAATATATGTTTTCGTGTTTTTATTGAACATAACATGTAAACAACAGAACTGTTTCTATGAGATTTAATCATAATTTGAACCTGTGAAATATTTGATTCCTATGAAGGGAACTATAAACACCATTACATGGAGCTTTTAAAAAACACCTTTAGACAGTTACAATAAAAACACATTTGATTCATTGTGTGTCCAACTTCTCATCATGTGAGAACTTGCTCAGTGGTGCCAATCATTTCATCTGATACCAGACCTTTCAGTGTAGAATGTTTAAAGAAAGCTAAATAGGTTTTAATGTGTAAATCTGCACGTTGGCTGTGGATTAAAGGATCTATTACAAGTTGATCCATGATTACATTCGAGACTTTCTTCTGGGCTTTTACTGAGCTGAACCGAGGAAGTGTTGTTATTATTTCAGCTATTTGTATCTGGAAAAAGAAACACATCTGTGCAATGGCTCCCCCGTGTGGACAGGATCCTGCATGACACCTCCAGCACCATTCAGTTTTTAAAATTCAGTGTGTTGAACCTGATAAAAGGTATTTAACAAACGTAAATGAACATACACAGTGAACATCTGGGTGTAATGATGTTTGAATGAGTATTCAGGAGAACTTCAAGTGTTTCCTAAAACGTTTCTATGTATAGACCATCGTTAGACTTTTTATCAAACACTAGTTCAGCAGCTTCTTGTGAAGAACAAACTTGAAATGAACAGCTTCATCCTAAAACTCCCTCTTTTTTATTGAGTGGACTCAATATGAGCAGGGATCTGAAAGATCACAGTAGTTTGTTCAGAAATTACATTTTAAGTGACATGTTCATATTTTGAGAAACATTTGCCCACATGATATCAGTCTAAATTATTCTTTTGCTTTTTGCAGCGATTTTTATGACATGCCAAGTTATATTATTATGATCAAATACATCATTTGGTAAAAATATAAATCAAAGTGAGGCGTCTGGTGCAGGTAAGTCCGCCTCCATGGTGAAACCGCTCGGAGGTGTTTTTGTCCACGCTGACGTCCTGTTTGAAGGTGTGTGTGTGTGTGTGTTTTAGCTTTTTTATTTCTGCGTGACTCCAAAAGGTCGCGTCTTTTATTGTTCTGCTCCGTAATTATTTCTCGTCACAGCCAGGGCGTCGCTGCACCTTTAACTGCTGTATGTGCTGCAGCTTTTTGGGGACTGTGGCTTAATGTGACCGTGTCCAGAATGAATGTGGGAGAGCACTTGGCGCTTCACATGAAAGAAACATACTTTTGTGTATGTGTCACTCAGAAAGAGAATGACTGAGGGGACACAGTGTTCTGCCCCAGAGTGTGTGGGGGGGTCTTTGGGTTGGTAGAAGCAGCAGGGGAGCACTGTAAGGACTACTAAACCACAGAGGCTTTGTTCCTGTGCCAGTGGGGAGTTGGACATACGCTGATATATTGTTAGGCTCATTCATGCTGCTGAAGCGAAGCATTTATTGTATGTGTGTGACACAACATTAATTTTCTTTTTCTGCGTTTGTATTTAATCTCTAGACTTTAAAACAGACATCAGACACATAATAGTTAAAGTCGGGGATTGAACGTCCTCCTAAAGTAAAAACCTTTAAACGTGCAAAAGCAACAGCGACGTCCACGTACACGACAGAACTCAGTACTGAGCATCAGTGTTCCATCGTCTGGTGTCTCAAATGGCCAGATGGGAAATGAGGGTCAGAAGTCTCATCATTTATCTAAATGGGCCACAGAGACTCATGGTTGCTGTCATGCTGTGTGTATTTCATTCACTTTGTACAATACGTCCAGGACTCATTTTCTCACACTGCTCTTTTTTAATTACCATCAAAATGCCTGAACACGGTTTCTCTTATTATTTAATGAAAACCAATACTTAAATTTAACGCAAATTACAAGAGACAGACATTTCCCAAGTGTATGCAGAGGGTCAAGCGAATGAAATGAAACCTCTCACCTCTCCACCCTCTTCTGTCTCTGCCTCTAATCAAATAATTTCATTCATGTTTAATAGGCAGAGGTTTTCAAGAGCTTCGTCTTGCTCTAATACCCAGATCCAAAGAAGGATTCGAAAGGAAGAATTAAGTTAGAGAGAGACAAAGAATTAATGCATTTATTAGAAATATCTGCTTCCCTGTAGGATGGTTCGGGTTCATCACAATATTATTGAGAGCAAAAATATACCATGACAAAAGTATTAATACTGGAATTAGAATCTACAGTCAAGGTTTAACCAGACTTTTAGATAACGTGGCTGTGAAGGAGCAGACGTGTGAAGTTGCGTTGTTCTGCTCAAACACAACCACTAGATGGAGCCGCACATCACTGAGACTCCAAGGAATTATCAAGACACTGAAGTAACATAAGTCCAGATCAGTGCAATGTCGTTTTATTATAAATGTATTTGAGACATTTACCTTTACGCTGAAGTGAAGCAACTTTTGCAGAAATACTAGCTTTATCATCTCCATCGCCTCCTTTGATGAACTTTACACATGACGCGAACTCTCCACTGATGCACTTCAGTCCACCTCAGTGATGTGGACACGTTGGCCACAAATCTCCCAACACCGAGAGCAAAGGAATAAAACGTGAACAAAGCCGTCGCCACAAAGCCAACTGTCACATCTAAGGGATTGTGTGCTGGGTTACACTGTGTCATCTTACACTAGAACACTGGGCTAATTGGAACAAAACCAGATACATTTGTAGCAAATCGCCTTGATTGGGGAGCCTTAAGATGAGAGATGATGTGAACAGACCACCTGTGGGGCTTTCATTGCTATTTCAATATCATTCACATCAAGGCCCCTGCACTCAACTGACACAGCTTGAGTCCAGGGGGAAGATGTTTCAATTCAGGCTCTGCGAAAAAAAACCCCAAACACAAGACACAGGGGTTCTGGCAGGTTTCAGGTCTGACAAATTAAAAAAAAAACCAAAAAAACGAATAGGAGAGCGGTTCCAAAATGCCCTTTCATTTTTAGGATGTCCATCAAAGCACCCAAATTGGAGATGTTTAGGGGGAACCCTGGCACATCAGACAGACACTCCTTCTACACTTCTACTTTATTCAGTGCTCTTAAAAAGAAAGATCAAAGTTTCTGCAGATGAAAAGAGTCCGTTCCCTGCATTTATACACCCCCTCCCTCGCTTTTGCTAAATTAAGAAAGCAGGCTTCGGCAGGCATGTGAAGAGGACTTAAACAATTATGGAGATGCTCCAACTCAACCCCTGTCTCTAATTACCAGTCTCTGATGGTTAAAAGGGCTTCCTTTCTAGGCAGGACTCTGAAAAGCTGCTATTGCTGCTGTCCTCAACACGGTGACCACAAAATATGCCTGCACAGGCTGAGAAAACACCAGAGTTCGCTCGCCCATGAGACACCACAGAGCTACACACATCTGTAATTTATCAAAGGTTTTATTGTCAAAATAAAGGTCATATTTACTTTCTCACAAAAAGAGACATCTACACTTTGTACAAATTTACAATAGCTTATAAACTTTTTTCCTTTGCTCACAAATGTACATATTTTACAAGATTATTTATATAAATACATTTTCAAATTTCAAAATCAATAACCCGTAAGATAAATGGGCACAGTTAAGGCTTATTTTAAACCATCTTCGATGGAAATGAATTACACATGCTTTTCTGGCACTATGTAGGTGAAGTGGTGACACAAAGCCAAACTGCTCCATGTGTGGACACTCATTAGGAACACAGCCTTCTGCCAACAACAGCCCGATGCATACGAACAGTGGTGTGAATACCTGGTACATCTTTCAACATCCTGGTGATTGGGAGCAAGGAGGTGTGTGTGTGTGTGTGTGTGTGTGTGTGTGTGTGGGTGGAGGGGGGTCAGAAGTATTTCATTACTATGCAAATGTCTTAAGACGCAGAGTGATGGGTTATCCCTCAAACAATTAGCAGTATTCATAAGCTGTTTTTGTTTCCCCATTCAGACCTGGGACAATGGCATCTGCTTTGGGCAAGACACGGAGCTGGCCGTGCCTGACCTCCAGGTCAGCCCGGTGCTCACGTCGCTGTACATGGAGCCGCTGGTGCCTTTACTGCCCCAGCAGCACCTGGTGCAGAAAGTCCTCCAGGAGTCCAGCGTCTTTCCCGACCAGATCCACACTCCGGACGTGATGCCCACCAGAAGGCACATGAAGTACTTCAGCATGAACACGGCGTAGTCCGGGCTCCGACGGTCCTGCTCCAGCAGGCAGTTGGAGCAGTTGTGCGTGATCTCCCAGCTCTGCCTGTTGTGCTGCTCGTAAAAGTAGCAGGCGACTATAATAGTGGCTGGCACCGTGTAGAGCACCGTGAATATGCCGATTCGAATCATCAGCTTTTCCAGTTTGTCCGTTTTGGTGCCACCTTGTTTAATGACGCTGCGGATCCGGAATAAGGAAACAAATCCAGCCAAGAGAAACATGGTGCCGATGAACAAATAAATCACCAGAGGGGCCACGACGAAGCCCCGCAGATTGTCCAGATTCTGGTTGCCCACGTAGCAGATGCCAGCAACCGAGTCCCCATCCACAGAGCTAAGCGCCAGGACGGCGATGGACTTCATGCTGGGGATGAGCCAGGCGGCCAGGTGAAAGTACTGGGAGTAACTGGCGATCGCCTCGTTCCCCCACTTCATCCCGGCGGCGAGGAACCACGTCAGGGACAGGATGACCCACCAGATGGAACTGGCCATGCCAAAGAAGTAGATCAGCAGGAAGACCACGGTGCACAGCGCGGGGCCGGTGGTCTCGTAGTGGATGTGCTCCAGGTCAAACTCCCGGTTGCAAGCCACCTTCTCGTGCCCAGCGATCAACCTGACAATGTATCCGGTGGAAACAAACATGTAACAAGCGGAGAGGAAGATGATGGGTCGCTCCGGGTATTTGAAGCGCTCCATGTCGATAAGGAAGGTGGCAACGGTGGCAAAAGTTGACACGAAGCACAAAACGGACCAGAGTCCGATCCAGAACGCGGTGAACGCGCGCTCGTCGTGCGTAAAGTAGGGGTTGTGGCACGGCATGGCACAGTTGGTAATGTGTCCCGTTTTGACACGGTTGTAAAGCGGGTGACGTCCCGTGTTCACCGGCACCATGGGCTCCAAACACTTGCACCCGGGCTCACATGGAGCAGCGGGCGGCTTGTACTTCCCAGACGCACCGGGTCTGCCGGCGCCCTTGCCCGGGTGGTTGGTGGGCTTCGACAGGACGGGGGAGACCGTGGTGGAGTCGGTGTTGTTGTAGTCCATGCACAAGACCTCTGGGTTGCCGTTCACCGGCAGCAAGTCGCACTTCATGCGGTCCGGCCAGGGGAAGCCGTACTGCCTCATAAGAGGCGCACAACCCGCCCGCGCTCTCTCGCACACGCTCCGACACGGCGGCAGGGGCTTCTTGTAGTCTTCCAGGCAGATCGGCGTGTACATGCTGCACAGGAAGAACTTCAGGTCCGGCGAACACTGGATTTCAACCAGAGGCCAGAACTGGTGAACCTCCAGTCCCGCCTCGTCCTGCGTGTCGTGGTTGAACTGGTTGGGCATGTAGGTGTAGTTGTAACCGACTCCCTTGCACAGCGGCACGGCTATCTCCTGGCAGACGATCTCCTTGGCCGTCGTGCCGCTGGATCGGGGCAGGAGAGCGAGCGAGAGGAACAAATAAATCCCAAGCGGGTCCATTTCCCGGGCGCCCCTCGTCTGCTCAGGTGCAAACAGCAATAAATCCTCCGCCGGTTAGATTTTGCGCTTCGAGCCCATCTCGCCTCTCTCGGGGTCTTGCGCGGAGTTGCAAGCAGTGTGCAAGCCGTGATTACTTTCGGACGCGGAGGAGAAGGTGAGAAAGCGGCTTCAGGGCGGAGAGCAGCGGCCAAGATGGCAGAGAGGAGACTCGTCTGCAGGCTGCGCTCGATCTCCGCTGCCCGTGCTGCTGCACGGTCGCTCCTAACGTGGGCCTCGGTTTCCGTCAACACACAATGGCTGCGACAAGTCAGCTCGCTCCACCTCAGCCCTGGTCCCTACACAAACCGACAGCTTAGCGACGAAGCTCGGCAGATATATACCCGACGAGCTACACCCTCAGCGGCGCTGCTCCAATCGCAGGGAGGCAGGGGTGTGCGCCCCCGCCACGAGTCGCCCCAGACGCGTTGATACGTCGTCATAATGAAACATGTTGGCGATTATACCTGTTCACATATATGTTAATGCACATGAATATACCAATTAAACGACTCCTGTCTGTTTAACAGTGTCATAATAATATTAACACACACCAAACGCGCCTCCTGGTGTGGACAGTCACGGAAGACCTTGTTTCACGCTGTGGCACATTATTACTTACAATTACAATCAAATGAATTTCTTTGCTTTACAGAATAGGATCGTTCTTATACCTTTACGCTAGGTCATAAGCCATTCTGCTGTTTATCAGGTGTGAAAATAATGGATAGTAATTAATGAGTGTGACAGATGAAGTTTTATTGAATCAAGCAGCTAGTTTAGTTGAATACAAAGTGTCTAACGAGACAAAGGGAATGAAGGTATTGATGGAGATTGTCTGGGTGCGGCTGACTATCACTCACTGATAATACTAATTCATAAATAATGAAGAGAAATAAATGTGTATGTAACCATTTCCCCTACATATCGCAGTGAAACAAAATGCAGAGAATGCACATCAACCACAAAAGCTACAGATAAGGTTGTTCATGTGTGATGTTAAAAAGCTAAGGCAGCTTTAGGTACTTTACCATCAGGACTATTATTATTGGCCCGTTCAAGTAGTTGATCACAAGCCATTTGTTCTTTCATTTGACCAACAAGTGGGATGTGTTCAGTCCCCCCCTGCGACACACACTCACACACACAGGGTCCACATTGTTTGGGTGCACGGTCAATGTGTGGCCTAGTGCAAACAGAATTCTTCCTCCCAGAACCTCAAACTACGTGTCACATGTCATTTTAGTTAAGTACCGTTGTGGTTGGAACGAGACCAGGGCTTCATCAAGACAAACGAGTGAGGCTGACAAGGTATCTAACAAATGAGCTGCATTTCAAATTCAAACTACTACTTGGGCCAACTGACGTCCACGTTTCCCTTTCTATACAAACTAACAAGAGGAAGGACCCAGATGCTCACACCTGTGACGAACAATCTCAAAATCATTTCAAAGAATGAATATTATTAATACAGAATGTCGCAACCACTGAAACCAATGAACTAAAAATCATTGAAGGACAGTGGAAACGAGTTCTGACATAAAATAACTCAAATCACTGCACATGGAAATAACTATATACAGTAAATACAAACGCAGAGAAAACAAACCAGTTAGAGATAAAGATGAACCAACAGACTAAATAAAGGTTACAGACAAACAAGCACCTTTATAGGAACCAGACGCTTTTTAAGACAAACGACTGCAAAGGATGGAAAAGAATATAACATAACAAACCTGCTAAGGTGCGTGAGTACGACAAGACCTCAGATACACAATATGCGAACCAGGTGAGAAAATAAAATCGAAAAAAGGTGCCTCCACAGGGCGGAAGTGTCACAGGCTGAGCACCAGGACGGCACAAATGAATGAAGTGACCAAAGAATGTGCACAGAGTTAGGTTTACATTTGAGTCTCAAATTGTTGAAATATACTAGTTTTAAACAAAGATTGTGTTCTGTATTACTGTATGACTCAAAGGAAGCCTCCTCACGGAGTGAGATGTGGATGCTCAGACTAATTACAGCCTGGACAGGTCGCCAGCCCATCACGCGGCCACATGTAGACACAGACAACCACTCACTCTCGCACTCACGCCTACAGGAAAACCATGTGGAGCACAAACCACACAGAAAGACACAACCCTGTGGCTTCGTGTTGTCAGGAAGAGCGTTGACCACTACAGGGGTTAACACTACTACTTAGGTGTGTGGTCTCATCCTGCGCTGGGTGGAGTCAGACATGTTTTTCACGTGGGGACCCAGAAGAAAAAAAGATGTCAGACTGTCAAATCATGAGGACTGATGATAGATGAACATCTAAAAAGTTTTTGAAAATGTGCTATCAACCCTACATTCAATGTACAGTGTGACACGCCATAAACGTTTACTTTGTACAAGAGGACAGAACGAAAATATGCTCCACAAATCAAAGGATTAAAGAAAGACGTGATGACCACTGAATAAAATCTACCAGCACACACCGAGATCCAAAGTTAATGTGTTCCATACAGAGCTCCCTTCTGTATGTCAGAATCAAGTGCTGCCCCCAAAGAAAGGAAGCCCATCAAGTGTGACTGCTCGCCAGATTCTGGACTTAACTGCTTAGATGCCGAGACAGAGATATGCTAATGAAACTTTATCTTGTAAAGGAAAGCTTCGAGGAGATTTAGCCAATCTGCTGGACACAATTCCAAGAGCCTCGGTGGCATTTAGCGGGCTCGCGCTAACCCGGGGCTGCTTGTTAAGACTTCATTAGTTGTGTTTGCTCGGGCCTCTTCTCTCCAAAGAGGTGGAGGAGGGCTCCCCTGACTCTGGCTTCAGCCCCACTATAGACACTCCATATGGGGCTTGTTTGCTCACGGCTGGACTGGTAATCACTTTCAGGTGAAGCTGGAGGAGATGGAGCAAAGCTGAGGGGATTTTGTGGAGAGCTGGAGAGCAGGAAACCTCCCCCCAGCACTCGCCAATCCCTCGTTCTGCAGGGCTGGTGTTGAGGTGACAGGGCATAGAGCATCTGCCCTGTGAATTAGCTCACCTAGGAGCTATTACCTTAACAAACAGAGCCAGCCCCTCCAATAAGCCTACTGCTGGGAGGACAGACAGGAAACCCTGCCTTACAAGCACTGTCCTGGGAATGTGTGTGTGTGTGATAGACGAAACTACAAACTAGAGAATGAAAGTATGAAAAAATCAAAACTTTCAAATAGGTAGATGCTTAATCAAAATGTTTGATATCTAATTATCTGAAGAATGTTTGAAATGAAGGGTTAATTGTTCTTTTATGAGTGAAACAGGCACAGAACCATGACATCACGGTAAAGAAGAATTAAAAAGCCAAAGCTACATTTTTTTTTACAATGTAGCAACCTAAAAGTTCTATCCTAGTAATATCTTATCAATCAAAATGCATTCATTGCCATGGCAACACCAGTAACACCATACAGATCAGTTTCCCTGAAAGTGACAGACACCATATTAACCCCTTTGCATAGATATTTCTACTGGTGAAATGATACAGCATGAAAATACTAGTGTCCTTATTTGTGCAGCAAATCACCATCATGGCTGCTCTGTCCAACCCTGCACATACTGTCCCTTTAGTGTCAGATGATCAGACACCACACGAACCCCGGAGCAATGACAACAGCTCGGTTGCACATTTGCACCGTTCAGACATGGACTGTCGTTCATAAACGTGAATGTGCTCCGTGGTCTCAACAAAACAGATAAACACGCACGTTCCTGGTGCTATAACAGCCGTCCTCTTCCTAGCGCCGCCTCCCTGCGCGTGGCACACTGTGAAACAGATGGTGAGGGCAAGGATGACCACCAGACAGAAAGAGCGAGTGATTGAGCAGAAACCAACTGGGCAAGGTAGGGAGGTGCAGAACTGGCTCCCACCATGGGGCGAGCGAGGCAGAAACCCACAGACAGCAGATGTGTAGGTGACAAACGACCTTGTGGAGTTTGCAGCGTTCTTGGCACGCTCTGATCCCATCCTCGAACACAGCCCTGCCCCGGCCACCCTGGGCGTCCCGCACTGCTCATTAGCGATTCCATCAAAACGCGTTTATTGCTGCGAACACAGACATTATCATTTTGATAGACTGTCAATCTAGGGAGCAGTTCCAGGGTCAACCTGCAACATCTGCAACAAGCTGCAGACATATGGAGGCTGTCGATGGCGTGTAAGCGAACACTCAGATAGCGGGACACACAGATCACCTTATCAGTTACATGCATGCTGCCGCCGCCTCTCTCCACAGGCCACAGCGCCTCTGGATCGCGACAAGCTTTACTCGCCATGTCATCCAAACACTCACATGCTCTATCTAGCAAAGTAACTGTTACGAAATAGTAATGACTGCATATCATACCCATATGTCACAGTATGTCCCCAGTCCTAACCCTTCCTACTAAGATCTAATTGGTCTGGAAAAATGGGTCCAACCTGTGTGAACTGTGCATGATCACATGTCTGACACAATAGAGGGGAAAGCAGAATAGTCAGATCTAAAGAATCTGAAGCGTGGACTCACTCTGGAACATACTCTCTTAGAATTTGCTGGTAGGCCAGCGACATTTTATCTAGTCTAGTATACGCAGTAGCTCCATCACACAACCAATGACACGCTGATCTTTTAATCCACTGTGGGTCCATGCGTGCCACGAGCAGCAACAGTGAGAAATAAACGCCCTCTCGACGGCGCCTCCCGCGTTCTCAGTGACTCCATCCCCAGCAAATTGGATCAATTGGTAATTGGATCAATTGAAGTGATTGTGGTTAGGTCAGGGGCTGGGCTGAGCTCCTGGGAGGACGCTTTGTTTAGTCTTCCACTGACTGCATCAGACGGGTGAAGAACAGCTTAATAATCTCTCCAGGCAGTGATATTATGTGTAAATGGAGGGAGGACACGTCAATCAGCCAGTGACACCATCAGCATCTCCAGACAGCGCCAGTGTGTTTAGTAGCTTGCTAAGCTAATAAACATAGTGGTTGTAAAGCACATTCTTGCTGAAACACATTTATTTAGCGGGTTAGTCTTTGCTTTTGCTTAGATAATGATTAAGTGGGATTTGCTGACTGCTCTATGTAAAGTTTTACCAAATGAAATACTACGTTTACGAAGGCAAAGTTACCGACACTGATAATGACATAAGACTTACTCAGCTGGTACAACACTCCACATGTGTGTTAGAGCTTAGTTACAGGTCACATAGTTGACCTGGTTGCAAAATAACTGTGCCGTGAAAGTAACAGATTTTCTCAATAAGTTGTCCGTGCATTGCGTCAGAGCATTGTGAGCAAGACGAGCCCTGGATGATCTGGGTACGTTTCAACACGCAGCAGAAGTTGAGGGGAGGGGGCAGTGAAGTGGAAGTGAGAACCTCCCCTGAGCTATGCCGCATGATGTCTGACTGACAGGCTACATGCTAAGCTCCCCCAAACCCCTGACCTCCCTCTTCCACCGCTCGGTCACTCTTGTCTCCCCTCCATCTCTTTTTTCCAGTTTTTTCTCATTTTCTGAGGGGGAGGAAACCTGAGGAGGGGTTCGATCCAGGATGGAAGGGCTTCAGGCTGGAACCTCCACTAAGGGGGGGTTGCAGGAAAACAAAGGCCATTGTATCCTGCTCTGAGCTGGCTTGAGACAGACAGACTCCTGCTGAAAATAACACAGGTTAATGCAGCAGCCAGCGAACCCAGGGAGAGCGTGGGGTGGTAAGGTGTACGTATGCTGAGTGACAGGTGAATAAACAATGACTTAAAGCCAGCTAAACATTCCTGAAATGACTACGGCAGAGGAAGAAGAGTAGTGATAGAGTAGTGATCCTCTTTATGAGGAGTAATCTTGCACAAATTCAAAACCGACAAACCACATAAGAGGACTTTAAAAGCTCACTCCAGTCCCCATTTGTTAGAGGAATCAGTATACTTTGTGTTTGATTAGTGCGTCTTTAGCGCTGAAGGCGGAGGCTTGAGTGACTGAGGCGCTGGTCCACTCGTGTCCAAACACCGAATACCTGCAGCAGACAGTGCAGAGCCACATCTAGCTCAGCACGACGATGTCATTAATCGATAAACTGTGGTATTTGTACGTTTTCCTTGATTCATTGTGTTTTACTGGAATTTATGGTTTATTTAGACACCAAAACTCCTGAATGACAGCTTCTAGAAATATTAGAATCCATAAGAATCCATTCTTCTTATGCAAGCACACACTGTGTGTGAACTGGCTTGTCCCGGTTTCCAGGATTTATTATAAGCTAAGCTAAGCTAAGAGGTGGACCAATGTAGTTGTGACAGTAGTAGAAATTTCAATTCAATCACTGAACTGTTGGCAACAGAAAAGTCTAGTCTGGCCACACTTTACTCACCTTCGCTTCACGTTTGTGTGTATTTGCTCTTAGTAAAGCGTCTACTTCTCAACTGGAGCCTGTGTTTGTTCATTGTGTTCTGAAGGACACAGGTAACGTGTAACGTAACCAAAGTGTCACCTCGTCCCCTATGAGACATCCTGAAAGGATCAACTTGTGGATCAGTATCAGTCTACCAATCTATCTGTAGGAATCGTCTGCTGTTAAGGCTCCATTACATTAAAATCCACTTGCATGTGCAACACTGACATTATTTTCTGTATCTTTGAAGATACAAATGTTAGACCACGCAAAAATATCTAGAGATGAGAAGATATGCACGGACATAAAACGACTCAGTACAATCACCATCTGTCCTCAAAGACTCTGTGGACAAATGCATTAAATGTTGTGTAAATAATGTGCTAGTTTGAAGTTTGAGTCTTCTTTATTTCCTTCATTTCCTTCATTTTGTGTCCTTTTCTCTCCCACCTCCCCGACCATCTCTCCTCTCTCCCCACCTTTTTGGCAGGAGGTTGAATTCTAGATTGAAGGCGGTTTTATTTGCTGAGCTCCCTCTGCAGATCGAAGTGGCCACTGGGACAGAAGCTTTCCTGTGCTGGGCGCAGTAATTGTGTCTCATTAAGTCTTACTGTAATCCTGGGTAGCTAAACAGGCTACGCAATTAGGGGGCTGAGCCCTGAATAGACTGGCTAATCAGGGGACAAAAGCTGAGGCTCAGAGGCCATTAGGCCTGGAGGAAGAGCTTCTATTGTGAGGAGTGGTCTGCAATGCCTTCATCTTCATCCAATACGGGCGAGGAAGAAACCTTAGTAGGATTATTTCACTTCTAACCCTTTACTGCTCTGTTCATAATAATGTGCTTATAATACCTTCAGCTTTTAGCACAAATACAGGCTACATCCTGCTCAGGATTATGCAAGATCAACAATGGATTTCCTGACCGCAACGGACAAAGACAGAAAATAGTGTTTCCCACACTTGGGTCTGGTCGACCTTTTTCTGGGTGTGTAGTTAAATAGCTTAGACGCTTATTAGGCGCTGGGAGAGTCTTGCTTCTTGCTGCCCCTCATCTGTTTTTGAAGTGTCCCTACAGCCTGTATGTAGCCCCGACCTGTCTGCCATCTGGGAGTAGCAGGGACCATAAGAAAAAAGAAGTTAACATCATCTATCCCGCCCTTCTCTCCGCAAGCGTCGTATTTCTTCCCTATTAATCACATTGTCACACAGCCCAGACAGAGAAAAACAGAGAGAAGTCTCCCGGTCGTTAGAATTAAGCATTGGATTATTGACATGCAATTAGCTCGCCTGTTTTTGTGGGGAGACACAGAAATGACTGCTTTAGACATCAGAAATAAAAAAATGGGTTCGCGAGGAATAAATGCCAGCAAAAAGTTGGAAAATCCTATTAATCACATAATGAGAGCACTAAGCCTGCTCTCGTTTAGCTGCGTTTCATGCCGTGAGCAGTTGCGCCTTGCACTCGTCTGGTCCTGCCACCTCTGGATGACGCTGTGAATCGTGTTAAATAATAAATCACGCGTTTATGTTTGTATTTACCGATGAGCCTTCTCATAACAACCGAACAGAGTCATCACTAACTTTATTTGCATTATTCCATCATAACTCAAAGCGTGAAACTTTACAAATAAACAATATTCTGGGCGCAGTGGCTGCATTTCTTCCCACAGTCCCTTCCAATTATGATGATAACTGCCGCTGTAAGAGAATAGCAAAAAACATTAACTGTTCTTGTTATTCAAATACACATTGTGGAGTCCTTTCAAAACAGGAGGGCAGGAGTTTGACAAGCTGTTTACGCTAAGCCTAAGTAAATCAAATTCTGACTTTGCCTTCTCTCCCTATTAATCTCATTGTGTTTACTGCTAACGCTTACCACATTAGCATCTGCAAGGCCTCGCTGTATTTACTCTGTTCGCCGGCTGAAAGCCAAACAGGTACTAATCTAATGCAATGAGGGTAACCAGCTGTATAATAATACGTAGCGGGCTCCTAATCTGACACAGGCACAGATCTGGTGCAGGCACAGTTGCAGGTGAGAGTATTAAACTGACAGAGGATGTGGGTTTTGCTTAAGTGAATCATTTTAAGCTGTAATGTTTCTTTCCCTCCTGGGAAAGTGATGCGTGGCAGGGAAGGAGAATAGCGATGCTGCCTTTCAGACAACCACCAGACACCTTGTAGGAAGTAATGGTTTGGGTTAGATTCCACAGCTGCTTTACATGGAGACAAATGGAAGTGGATCAGGGACGGTGGCGTCCTGCCAGAGTGAAATGGGAACGATGTGATCGTGTGTTTTGCATGTGTCCTGCTACAGTTCCAGTCTGCGACCACAGCACTTGGCCTCATTCGTTGTATTCTTTGAAGGGATACGGATAAAGCGAAGCGTCCTGACAGAAACACAACAAATCATCCCAGTTCTTAGTGGCTTGACTTAGTTTGACACTGTGTAAAGTTAAATGATGTGTGTACGTGAGAGCGTGAGCAGCTTTTCAGCACTTCATGCCTGTGCTTGATTTCCTTCCATCTGACGAGGATCAGACATAGTCCAGCTGCAGTTTGCCAGGTCTGCTGAAGTGCTGAGAGGTTCTAGAGTTTGGAGACTTATACAGTCTCAGTATTCCAGCGTAATTATGGGGATAAGCTATTCAGTCTGTGGTGCGGGCCTCAGTTTCTCGCCACGGCGCATGGAGGTTTGATTTGATTTGATTGAACTGGACTACACGCTCTGTCCAGGTGAGCTCCAGGGTTTCTGCAGCTCGTGCATTAAGCCTCCACGTCCTCATACAGTAACTAGGCCAATTTCTTCTCTGAATTATTGTCATAAAATCTATCTGAGACAAAATGTGCACTTCATGAGTTCATATGAAGCTTTTTACATTTAGCTTCAGACAGAATCATCTGTGGCTGTGTTACATGTCAACATGCTCAGAATAGACTTAGTATCTTGAGAATTACTTTTTTTTTTTTACAAGAATTTACAAGAAATTATTATTCACTAGCTGGTTGCCATTTTCTGTTTTTGTTAGCTAATTTGAGGCATTAGGTTAAAATGATCCTTGACTTAGTTGCATAAACGCAGGATGAAGCCTGTGCTGTGATTAAACTCTTAACCTGGATCCATTTAGCCCAGACTCATTGCACCAGAGCAGATTAAATGACGCTGAATGAAGTTACTGTGGAGGTTTATTCCCTGAGCTTAGCCTGGTCCAGGGGAGGCTAACATCCAGGAGAACTTTCACAGTGCCTATGTTTTATTTCATATAATTTTGCATATTCAGCAGGTAATCGCAATCATTGTCGTTTGTGTATAGCATAGGTTTATGGAAATTGCTGCTCATACCATTGTGGTTTGATGAATATTGCTGTTGCTAAATGATTACAAACAGCTGATGAACTTTCAGTCATGTCTAATAACGAGGCTTTGTGCAGTCTAGTAGATACAAACTAGGGTAAAGGTTCATCAATACTCGCTTGCAGGATTGCTCTGGTCCTTCATCGTGCCAGGTGCTCTGCCCTGCTGCTCTCTCTCACTCCAGCCACCTACAGTTTTCCTTCACTTCACTGACTATAAATACTTTGCTTCTGCCATAATTCTCTGCCAGATCTGCCTTTTCATGTCTAGTCAAGTTCAGTTGTCAGAAAACACTGATCGTCTTCATAACCTGCCTGTTTATTCTTGTTCAGATTCTAGTTCTTCTCCCTGTTTTCATGTAGGACGTTTTTGTCTATTGATGTTTTATGTCCTGACCATTAAAGGTTAATGGCTGAACCTTATTTCGGTGCCATGTTGATCAGCCCAGTCAGGTTTTGTTCTGTGCTCTTTGGTTCCAATCCTATTCAAGTTTACCATGATCTGCTGTTTTGGTGATTGTTACACACGTTTTATATTTACGTCATCGTACTTTATTGGAAACAAGAACATCAATTAGCAGCCTTGCAAAATGTTCTTTTACTTAGCTTTGACCTGCTGACATGTTTGTTGTTAAAGAGGGACACAGATAAATTATCACATTATAAAATAGATTAACAGTGTAAAACTATTTAGTTCAAATGTTCAAATTTCAAGATTTCTCTGAAACACTGCTTATGAAGTAGTAGTAGTTCTTCATATTTCTCTTTTTATATATTATATATTTGACATCTTCCTACATATTATTGATATTCCTGCAAACATAGAAGTTTCAAATAATTTCTACACAGTTGGTGCGGTTCTGTCCTGTTGCTGTTTATTTCTGCCATTTGCAGGAAGATTTTTTTCCTCTTAAAGGTTATGATTTCCTTTGTAAAAAACAGTGAGTGTCAGCTACAGCGCTCAAAAGAAAAGAGTTGTTTTCATTTTCTTCTATTAATAATGTTTTTCAAGACTTAATAATTTCATTATTAAACTGTGTTTATAGGCAAGATTTGTCTAAATCGGTGGAACGTCTGTTGTACGTTTTGGCTCTTTGAACTACTTTAGACTTTGGGTTCCTGAATTGCTGCCCCCCCCCCCCCCTGCTTTCTTTTTCAGAGCGGTAACAGTATATAACATTTTTCAACAGTTATACCACCAGACATGTAAAAACTAACAAACAAAATACAACAGTTGCATATATTTTGGAATTAGGAAAGGTGCTAATTTTCCTAAATTGGCAGTCAACAAAGACGGAGACTAAAGATATCTGTGATTTAAAAAACATATCCTGATGGACGACACTTTTGACTTTACAGGCAAACCAAACAGAGGCTGCTTAGAGTTTATGTTTGTAAAGAACAGTTCGGCCCTCAGACCTCCAGCGGCGCCTTGAGTCTTCTTCTGTTTGTGATGTCACTTCCTCCCTTTAAGGCTCCAGTTTTATCGTCTTTGTTGGTTGGTACTGGATGTTTCTTTGGTTGGTTGTTCATTCTTTTATTTACAGTATCTGTTCTCTGGTCCTGTGAGGTTCTCACAGGTTGTTGGTTCTAGTAAGTTTTCAGTGTCCTATTAGTTTTACTATGACAAGTCAACACAGTGTTGGTGAAATGACTGATTAATTTCCACCATCCAATACGGAATCGTTCATTCATCTGATGGCTCACAAAGCCTCCAGGAATCAACATGTTGCGTAGACTGCTTCTCCACTTCCATGACATTTTACTGCTAAACCTGCCAGACAAGGGAAGTGTGTTGAGTATGTACGAGTCAAAGAAAGCCACAGGCAGAAGAGTGTCACTACACAGCAAGGACAATAATGACTCAACGGGATTAGACAACCTTCAACTAAGCTCCAACATTTGTGAAAAATGCTGATTTGACCCAAGCAGAAAAACCGTCAGAATCAGAAACATTGAATTCCTCTGCTCCTGTGTTGACACGTTGATGCTCAGTTGTAAAGATGAAAGTTTTACAACATTCTGTCCAGCAGCTATTTTAATGAACATCCTTTGTGTTGGCCTGGCCCAGCTGCATCTGGGACACGGGGAGTAGCCTCGTGTGTCTGACGCCTGGATTTAAACTTGGCAGACGGGAGACTGGAGCAGAGTCGTAAGAGGAGCCACGTTAATGGGAGAAGGAGCAACTGGGCATTATTACATCTCCAGGGAGTTTCCATTGATTTTAACGCGCAGGTCCCTCCCTCAACGGATGCATCAGCTGCGTGTGAGCTGCTCTGCTGTCTTTCATTCCCAGCGCTGTTACAGTTTAACCTCCAACGGATCTTTATTTCATTTTGGTTCTATTTAATGTATTCTCTTATATATATATTATTGTAAAACTTATTGTGTTATTATTGAAACTCTTACATACCTTACAAATGTATTTCCCCTGAAGAAGTATCTTAGCAGCAACATTGTTATTGGATGTTGGTGCGTAGCTTTTCTCCAGTTGGCCAAAACTGCTACGTTGTATTTTCTATGAGTGTAAACTGACACCACCAACGTCTCTATTATTATTTATTTATATATTATTGTTATTGATTGATGTTTATAGCTTGACTAAAGCTTTATATAAATTAGTTGTAATCACTATATTGATTTGCCATGCTTAACACAGAACATACCATGGAATTACTTTTCTTTTTTCTAAAAATAGAATGTATTTTATTTATTACTAACATCACCATTGATTTCCAAATCTTTTAGAAACCTCAGAAAGCTTAAGAGGCAAAATGTAGGTTTTATTTTGAAGGCCAAGATGTTTCCCAGTGGACACATCCATTATACATTTTTGTTTCTCACTACAAAATGTCCTGTCTTGATGAAGGCGATCAACCACTTCCACACAGATGCAGAGGGGATTTTTAAATACTAGTTCTATAACGCAGACTAATTAAAATTCCACAGTAGTCATTAAATGCGAGGGTTAGTTTAGCAGAACATTCACGTTTTTACTTTAACTTTTAACTTTGTCAGTGGAGTAGTAATAATAAAGACTTTTAATGCATCTCAAAAATCCTTGAAAAGTGGTTGCAGACGGCAGGTGACCACCTGTGGAGGAACAGTAGTGTTTAGGGTCAGACAACAAAACTATTCTATTATTCTATTCTATTACAGACAACATAGCATGAGATGACATGAAGAGCAGTTGGTTTAGATGTTATTTATTGCTAAGTTTCCAATCTGCCAATATTTACGGATGCATGTTTTTTCTCTTGTCTTTTACACACAAGTGCACACAGAGACTAAAAGAGCTACAGATTAGGTGCATTTCTAAAGGTTGCAGCGTAATCCCTATGGTGAACGTTAGCTGATTTGTGCGTGGTGTCCATTTACATGTGATTTGTTTTTCGTTCGTTGTGTTCATGTTTCATGTTGTGTCCTACTTCAGTATGAAAAAATGAACGCGTTAAAGATTAATAGGAGTCTCAACGCTTGAGCTCTGTGCTGCTTTTTAACAGTTCACTGTGTAAATATTCGATCCCTGCACCTTTAGTTGCATCTTGCTGCTTCCTGGCTTCCCTCTTTTCATTCTTTCATTCTCTGCGTCTCTGATGCCCAGGCTTCTGCTTAATTGGCATTTCTGTTGAGCTTGTCGGAGTGTGGAACAACAGAGTTTCACACCTCAAATACAGAATTTATTCATTATTTCGCACACGGTTTTGTGACAGCAGGAAACATTATTAGCCAAGCTAATTTAAGGGGTGACTAGCAATCCAATTAGCTTTAATTGGAGGCTGACAGAACCATCTTCAGAGGTAACCTGTGCTGACTCCAGCCACCGCTGTATCCTCACACCGCTGGACGCCTTCCTCCTCCCGACATGGATGTTGCCGTCGCCTTGCAGACGTCTGGGTCTCGAGTCAAACTTCTGTAATCAGGTAATAATGAGACTGTTACATTATGTATTATAACAGCGGAGCTCTATTTATTTAGTGGAGCTGTCTGTGAGAGGCAGCTCAGGCTGATTCAGTGAGGCCCTCACAAAGCACAGAAAATGTTAATGAAGAGTTAAAAGAATTCAGTCAACAACTAAACAGAAAAGGGTCATGAAGCTCACACTGAGCTCCTACAGTAAAGAGCCGCTGTGTCGGGTTGTAGGATAGGTGACAGGCGCTGATCCGCCCAGAGGCAGGAGCGAGTGGAAGCACCGTGTCTGAACCGCAGGGGGTGACACGTGAGCCACGTGAATAGAGGGGTGACGACTGAATTTAACGTGAAAACTCAGGAAAATTCTACAAATTAAAAAGTTTAAAATCAACTGTGGGAATGTCAGCCAACAAGTTCAGCATCGTGTGAGAACAATGAGAAATGTTCCCACAGGGTGTGATGGTTTTTATCATGTCAGTGGTGCAATAAGTCAGTCAGTGTGTTCACCAAATGACTCAACCACACACTCCCTCAGACCCCCTTCCCGTTATTTTAAATGCTCTGTACAGTGTCCTAGTCTGCCCAGAAAGGTGCCTTGATATAAAATTACAATGAAAATTATTATTATTATTATTAAGGTTGCCCATCACAAGGTTTCCAGCCTTAATTTGCTGATCGTTATAATCATGCTCAGCTTGGTTCGGATTTATTAAGTGATTAAGTAAATGACCTTTCTGCATCGTAACACGAAAGGCTGCAGGTGAGGATGGATACATTTGTAAAATCAAGTTTTACAGCAAAATAAACTGTATTTGTTTAATTAATTACATCACTGAACTGACCTAATCCATGTGTCCCTGCATCCAGTTCAGCAGTTGAATAGGTTTTCACAAAGCCTGCACAGGCCCACAGCTGATTCAAGAGCTGCCTTCATAATCCACCTCTTGACAGGAGCTGATTATTAGGAAGCTGTTAAGCATAAATTGTCAGGGCAGAACTGTGGACGAGAGCTGGTGTAGTAACTCTGTTTGGAATGCTGTCATTCTGCAACTATAGCTCTGGCACAAAACTATTTGACCTGTGGCAACAGAGCGTCTAGTTTACAGTGACTATGAGATCTGGTCTAAACTACATTTGTGAAACAGGAATAGAGACCGTGGCCATTTCTATTTGCTAATATAGTTTCTCTGCCTGTAATTACGATGCAGTTCTCATTGTAATTCCTTTCACACATAGGCACAATCAGCTCCTTCTCTGTGGCAGCGAGCAGACAGACAAGCTGTCAGAGTTGTTATCGTGGAGACTTCATCTCGTTAATTTGGTGGATGGGAGCATGGGTATTTGCCCTATGGAAAACTAAACACACACACAGGGTTTCTCCCAGCACCGCCCCCACCTCCTCTGCCTGTGAAGAAACCAAGCAGGCAGCTGGGCTCACACATAGCCTGCAGTCATATCAGACCCAACAGCCTGGCTGGAGTCAATATGACTGCGGGCGAAAGAAGTGGTGGTGGAGCTGGTCCCCCTCAATCTGAGACCTGGCTCAGGCAGCAAACGCTGAGTGCGCCTGCCTCCTCCCCACCGCTTCCTCCTCTCCCACACAACCCTACGCACATTTCAAAACTTGCTCCCACTGAAAGCATCTCTAGCCTCCGATACCAGCTCTCCTCTCCCACTTCACCAAATCAAACCGCAGTTCTCACTGTGGGGCAAAGAAATCTCACAGCCTGCGATGATCTGACAGCAGATGCCTTTTTCCGCTGCTGCTGACCCTGCGCACCGAAACAGGGAGGGGGAAGGTAAATAGAAGCGTGGATGCGGACTAGAACTACTTTCACGGCTGGAATTTGCCTGTTCGGTTGTTGTGCCTCATTGTTGCTCCTCGACCCAAATGTTTACCTCCTCACTTCCCGTTTTGTAATTTCAAGAAAAGTTATTATAACAAATAACTTGCGGAGCAGGGGAGCATGTTGTGTGTCAGCCTAACATCCTCCCCAACAACGACACAATCAGTGTCTAACGTCTGTAGATTCCAGTGAACTGGTGACTCATACTAACACAGTCAGGCACAGTATTAATGAGAGACACATAAACAAACCCTGTGACCTCACCACAACTCGTGACTCAAGAATAATTAAGAAATAAGAGGATCCTGAGAGGCTCGTACCTCTTCTGTATAACTAAGTGTGACCCCCATTTATAATGAACACACACGCACACCTTGCATTCTGTGTATACAAATGCTCTCGACAGCTATGCTTCGACATTTTAAAGAGAATCCACAAACACACAGCGTCGGTGTGTCAACAGTTGTGTCAGGCATCTGTTTCTGTCTAATGTTCCCAGAGGCACAAATCCTCTGACAGAGGTGCATCTAGTTTCCTGCAGATGCCTTTAAAATGACAGCGTTTTGCCATCTTTGCTTTACCAAAGGACACCATGCAAACCTCACAGTGTCGTGACGCGTAGGCTTGATTTGGCGAGTTTTGTTTTCTTTCTCATATTCACGCCTTGGGTCTTGGATCAGAAATGGAGTGGTCCAGATGCATAACAGTGCCTGACAAGCAGATGTAAATGGTCTCACCTTAGTTTTTATCATGAAATAGTGATTTAGTTAGTTAAAATGTGAATGCATGTTTTTAATGTGACATTCCATATTACAGCAAGAGCTGAGGGAAGCAGCAAAAGTTAAACCACCAGCTGTCTAATTGTTGAGACATTATGAAGGAAACGTTAGTCATATTTTATTAAAATATGACTTTTAAGCACCAAATAGACTAATAACTAAAGTAACTCAAACTCTGCGTAAACGAATTTCACCTTTAATATAATATCAGGGAGAGAGATTTTCTGTAGGGCCTAACCCCAAAAGCTCAACTGCTGATCAAGTAAAACACTGACATTAGCTGTTAAATGTGGGAGGGTAAGACCAGGAAATATGTTAATGAAATTGTTTATGACATTGTACTTTTTTCCTGCATCCCAGTGCATCAGTCTCTATATATACGACGGCAGCATCATAGCATGTCCATTAAACTACGTGGCTACATTTCACAGCTAGTCATCTGCTTTTTTTGTATGCATGGTTATGCATTTCTGATGTGCTATTATATTATATGATTATAATTTTCAAGCACTGTAATTTAGGACACGGCACAATCGAAGGGTTCTAGTCCAAAAGGTGAGAGTCCGTTTGAATAGCATTACGAGATGCCTGGTCCAGTGGCATAAAGAGAAGGATGGATGCTGTGGACGATGGTACTCTTTAATCTACATTATGAAACTTCTGTGCTTTATGTATTTTACATTGTCTGTGGCACGGCATGTTTAGAGACCCAGTTTTGTGTCAGAGCTGATGTTAATTCATGATCTGAAACATGTTTGATACCTGAGGAAAGGCGACTGTGGATTCCTGTATTTTTCTGCTTAATATTCTTGCTTTGTTTCATGGTGAGTGATTTTAAACCTCGATGTCTAGACCACATTTTGAATGAGCTCGACTATTTATTTATACAGAGAAAAGCATTTTATGCATTTATGTTATTACAGTAACTGACATAATTGGTGAAGATGACGATCAATGTAATTTCAGTGAGCAGGATGCTTCCCTGGGCAGGTGCTCTGGGCCTGTCCCTCCCCAGGGACGTACTGGCCTGGAAACACCTTGGGATCCCCTGGAAGGACTGAAGGAAAGGGTTCCCTCCTGGCAGCAGCCTCATATTAAATGAATTCTTGGCAGAAGAAGCAACTGAGAAATATATCCAACAATATGTCAAATGAAAGACCAACGTTAACCACAACTAAGGATTTCATTGTTCAGAATGTGATGCGAATAAACAGCAGCAGTAAGGTGATAAAAGCGACTTTTGCTTTTTTGCTTTCATTTCTGTTCTGGTTCAAATATCGGCGACGGTGGATTTGTCTGTGATGCTGACGTATTTAAATGAGCCGTCTGTCTTTCACTAGGTGAACGGCTGAAGGGTGTTTTCAAGACCCTGTGATTTTAATACCCACGTTCATGTTGCGCTCCATCGTCCTTTTGTTGCCGCTCCACACTGAGCCCCTCTCTCAGCAGCCAAGAAAACAAAAAGTCAGTTATATGGTGGCGATTGATGCAACAGGCATTTAGTAAAGCGATTTCTATGGTAATAATCCTCCGGAACATTTTAATTTCCAGCATCAAAAGGATAAAAATGTAGTCTTGTTAATTAGTGTGTGTGTGGAACCTGCTTTAAAGGACTTGAAAGCCTGGAGGAAAACACAGGTTGGTGCTACACGACATCTCTCTGCTGTCAGTCAGCATTACGGCCTGGTTGTGCCTCTCGCATTTCTTGTTTGTAATCTAAAGCGCCGTCCTTTAAAAACAACTCTTTTAATTACTTTTTTAATCGGAGCTTGGAGCTAGATTTGAATTCATATCAATATCAGTTTGAGATTAAAGTGCTTTTATAGTCGATCCCGAGGGCTGTTCATGCGGATCCTCCAAGATCACGAGGAAAATCTGAAAACCTGTGAGACTTTACACAAAACAAGACTGACTTTAATGAAAAGCATTTTAGCTACAACTATATGATTTGTTCTCTGTTTGAAGAGTTCTCTTCTTTTCTGAACAACACCTGTTCCCTCCATGGCAGCCCCAGCTCACTCGTCTTTTTCCGCTTCGAATTAGAGAAACCAAGCACCGGGCGGCAAATATTGTTTGAAAAAGTAAAATGAATGAATAAATGGATAAAATAAGGGGAGTTAGGGGTTTGGTTCGGGTGCGGGGGGAACAAAATCAAAGCGAAATCATCAGAATGCGTACTTTCAGAGGTTGCGGCACATTGAACTGAGCAGGCCCAAATCCCGTGAAAAGAAATGGAGACAAGCTGAATGCAAATTAAATCCCCCTCATTCCTGCAAATATTGTCTTAGCCATTAGTGTGGGCTTGACTAGAAAGGAGTGGTCCCACTCATTGTCGCTCAGCCAGGGAGAAGTCAGGGGAAGAATTCTATTCAGTGGCCGTCTTGGGGGCTCAGTGCACTTGGGCACTTGTTTGGTACCATTCAAACGCCACAGACCGTGGCAACAAAGGGAGCTTTCAGCGTACCTCACTGTAAAAGCATGTGAAAAGAAAAAAAGGAGGTGGACAGGAGGGAAAAGGGAGGTGGTGGTGGTGGAGGGGGCGATGCCGCACTGGAAAAGTTTAGGTGTGGGTCCTCCGTGACACTGGGCCTCTGTGTGCGGTTTCATTGTTGTTTAGTTTTGCTAGGTGGGACGCTGAAGAGCTCCCTCAGCGCAAGAAGCTGTAAACACAAACATATTGCTCGTCTTCAAGCGAGCTAACGCAGCATAACTATAAATTGAACACAATCTAGGCTACGCTGAAGGACCAGAGCGTGCAGCGCAACCCACTGACTCACTCACTCAAAGCGTCTCTGCTGGGAAAACAACGGAGAGGAAATATTATAAGCAGATCTGGAACATTCCACCTGTCCTCTCTGCTCGTGTGCTGTTCCTGCATTTAGAGCCGCTCTCGTTGCTGGTCTTTCGTCATCAGGCAGGTCTGATGTGTTCTGTTGACCCGAAGTGGCTTTGATCAACATGCACAGAAGACAGGTGCATTTGTAAGGCAGAGCACATATATGGAGGCTCTCCCCGCTTTCATTCACATTCCTGAGCCTCCTGCCGTATTCATCCGCTCTCAGACCGAACACGACTGTTCACGAAGGGCTTATTTGTGTTTGACTCTATGCGTAAACGCTCAGCAGTGAATGGCCAGTCGCTGCCACAGACCTTTTCCGCATTACCCAACACTGAGAAAGACATAAATGCTCCCATGAGGCTGAAGGAGTCAGTAAAAGTGCACAAGTTCGTTGTTGTTTGTAGAGGAAGGACCCAGCTGAAATATAACTAATTCTTCCTGTTTGTTTTCTTTCTCGTCCTCTCCTCCCGCCGTTGGACAGATCGTGGCCAGCGTCAACCCATTCATTCAGTCTCTACTGACAGATGCTACAAGCCTTGGTTGATTTTTGAACCTCTGGGAAACACTGAGCTCCGTAGCAGGGTGATGTGTATTTTGGAAGACTTTGTTGATGCTGGACTACAGCTGCTTGGTTAAAGTGTGATGAAATGCTTTTTCTCCATTTTGTCAAGAAGGAAACCTGCCAAACTGGTTCTAGAACAGACATTTTAGGACCCAATTACATAAACATGCATGGAGCGCTAACACTTTGTTTGAATGCCTTTATTCTTTTAAAAACACACTGTCAGAGACCTGAGCAGACTGACTTTTGCATGTCTCACCACAAATGAGCAGTTGACCCCTGTCAGTCACTTTAAGCACGTCCTGCATGTACAGTAGTTTAACTTTCTAATTACAGTTTTGCACTGGCTATAATCCCAGTTAATTTAAACAATAGTGCGTATTGACTCAAAGTCTTCAGACATATTCTGAAAAATAAGTAAGTAAAAGCAACATTTGTGCAGGTGAAGCCTGATGGGTCAGAGTCCTGCTCACTGCGGGGGGTAGTCAGTGACCTGTGTGTTACTGTTATGTCACTGTACGGAGCAAAGTGCCCTGAGAAGCATAGTCGGATTCTTAAAGCTCCTCGTTGTGTGACTGAACTGCAAACCTGCCTCGCTGATGCTATAAATATGCAATGTGTCACCAGATATCAGTTTTATCGTAACTGACAGAAGTTATGACCAAAACTAAAATGAGACCCAACTTATATAAATACAAATTGTGCTTAATTGATTCATTGTGAGTGGGACTAGTTTTAAAGGCGCTACCAGCTTTAAAACCCACCTACTTCCATGAAAATGACTTATTTCTAAATATGCCTCTGGTACAATGTGGAGGAGACACACCTGGTCATATAAGCCCGGCCATTATTATCTCTGTGTGTGTGTTCGCTCTCTCTCCACTTCAGCTTGCTTGACTGCTGGCCTCGACTATTTCCCCTCCCGGCAATGAAAGGATTATTTCTGACATGTTTAAAGAAGTAGCTTTGGCTGCTGTGGTGCAGAGGATGCAGGCAGTGAGACACACAGACACGCAAATGCACACACGTTCCTGATGCCAGCCACGACTCTGTAACCTCATCCCCCAGCCGAAAAAGCTGAAATGAATCTTTGTGTGTAGTGATGGAGGGAGACGAGGCAGGAAGGCTTTGAGCAGGAACTCAGGCTGGTGGTGGTGTTGGCCAGGTCATCATCACTGCTTGATTTGAGCAGGGACTTAGTCTGGCGTCATGAAGCGGAAGCACTAGACAGGTAGGCTACAATATTTATGACAAACACACGGCTTCTGCTGGTTTTCTTGTCTTTAAGAATATGAAAAGTGACATTTATGAGGAATACAACGGTAAACACACTCTGCAGCTCCAGTTTCTTCAGTGTTTCCAGACTTCATTTGTGGGGTAGATTTGTCGGTATTGCTCACTTAATCACTGAGGTTGTGAGAAAGCGCCTCCAACAAAACTCTGTACTTGCGGAGAAACGAGGAGAATTGTCGACATCGCACATGTGCTTTAAACTGTTTAAAAAAAATCCCAGATAAAGAGAACAAATAGCAGGACCAGAAGTGTCAGAATGTGCCGAGAGGCCTCCTCATTCTTGCTCTTAAGTTGACGTGACCGAACACGTCGCGTTTCCCTGGAGGCTCTACTACTTCCACCATGAGGCAGACGGGACACGGTCTGTCTACCCACAACCCCTCTACTCGTCAGGTTTTACACGACGTTACAGTGCGACTGTAAATCAAGGGGAGATGAACACAGAGATGTTCAAAGACGTTCACAGCATCTCATTTCTCAGATTCACATGAAAGGGAAGGTTAATTGATATTTTTCTTACTGTGAACAGTGGCCTTTCAGGAGTTCACCTACTACATGGCTTCATAAATAACAAGTAGTAAGACGCCAGAACTGCCTTGATGGTCTTCTTTTGCTCTCATTCAGAGCTTGGGAATGTCAGACATGGACACTGAAATGCTGTAACAACCTCAGTACGACAGAGATGAAACATGTAGTGGCAATCATGGTTCTCCCTAATCCTCCAGGGTTGGAAGGCGGACCTTCCCCCAGAGCCACATCAGGCTGCCATCGGGTATCTGTGCAGAGCATATGGAAGCAGAACTCAGCTTGGACCAGGGGTTCAGGGGGCCAGGATGGACGTCTCTGCAGCTGACTTTTACATTTCAATGTCACTAAAAGCGTCATATTAATACTATTTAAATGTAAAACTGCTGCAGTCGCATTTTTGCTGCAATTATGGGAATTAAATCAAGCGATTTGATGTCTAGACCTTATTTTCAATTTACAGTGTAGTTGCCAGTTATAATAAAGGTTAGAGTTACAGTCAGACCCAGATGTTGTCTTAGTTGACTTTAATACACTGGACTCCAAGGACTGCAGCTGCATGTTCACATTATATGATGAACCTGCATTTTTGTCAAACGCAGCCCTCAGGTTATGGAACGTAGTAGAGTTACATGGTTCATTTTAAAGGTTATAAAACCACTACTTCAGTATTCAGTGTACGCCCACTTTCATAGCAGCAGGGAAACGTGATTCACAGTGTGTAGGAATACAGAAGAGCTAATTAGAATAAAAACATGCACCTACACACGTGACTGCTCCAAAGGAAGAGCGGAGGAAAGTTTAGTTTATTTCGTTTATCAGTTATTAGTTATGAGTAATTATGTTCCTCTGGACACGATTTGCTGGCGTGTGAGACGCCTCCTCCTCACGGTGTCCTGATGTTAACTGGATTGCTGGAAGTTATTTATTTATTTGCTTTTTATTATGAAATGCTGCAGTTTATCTATCCAGCGTCATTTAATATGCCATGAAAAGTGGCCTGTAACCAAAAGCAGGACAGTACATAGAAGCCAACATTCTTCAAATGTGTTGCTGTTCATTTTTAGAGGTATTTTATGTATCCACTCTTAGGTTATTTTGCTTAGATGTGAACTACACTAAGTGTTGCTTTCCCACCGTATTTGTGACTGATTATTGTTGTGATTATTGTTCTTACTATGTTTTATATTTACATTTATTCTTATTTATATATATAGCGGAGATTTACAGTGCATGTCTATGAAGGTTCTCAGTCATTCTGGTCGATCTTTGTCAGGCCAGAGCTGAAGAAGACTTTTGGGAGGAAAATGAAACATCTTCATAAAAAAAAAAAAAACCCTGAACCTTTAAAAATAGATAAGCACATTCTGCAACATGCAGTAATCTACATGAGTGTGACTCCGGTTGGGTCAGTAGAATAAAAACATGTCTGGGTAATATTCAACAGTTTAACACGCTACAGTAGGTTGGGTCACTACCTACTGAAAAAAAAACCTACAACGTACACAGGATATTGGTAACTGGCTGATTTTATTTTCTTAAACGCCAGACGCCACTGAGTGAGGGGTGCAATTCATCATAAAAATGTACTTCTGCCAACTCTCACACGTGGGAATTGTCCAGCTCGGCGGATTTGTGCTCATAGCTCCATTGCTGGTCACTGACATTGAGGAGAACTCGAGAACTTGCCAGAATCAACACTTTTGAGGAGGGTTGTTCTGCAGACTGTTAATGCCTTGGCCCTCACTGAACATTGGAAACGCTGGAAATCATTGAAGAGCTTCTTGTAAAAACACGCTTGACTAGTGAACGCTCTGATAAAATAAAGGGAAGAACCAACTCATACCTTCAGCTGTAAGTCTAATGATCTGTCTGCATCTCTCTGAGGTCAGTGCTGCTTTAACAACCTGAACCAAGGACAAATTACATGTGAAAACACAGAAAGTGTAGTTGAGTGTATCAACAGTTACGGTGGAGCAGACTGAACAGGCCAGATGTCTGTTAAACAGCTGGATGACAAGAATACATGACGAGAAGAACAGGTCTGTAGGAGAACAGGGGGAATCTGAAAAGCAAAACCTTCTGTCCAGACAACGACTACTCTAGTCTCCAGCATGTGTCCTGTGACTCTGTCATCGTCTGGCTGCATTGTTTTTGAACAATTGGCGCTAATTTGCCATCTGCTTGTGGTGGCCTCTGTTGCATGCGAAGGCCATTGTGCATCACAAGGAGTCCACTCAGGGAGCCGCCGATGAGACCAGAGAGACAAATGAGGAGACAATGAGCTCTCCGTGTGCCGGTTCCCCTCCACTTCACTGGAATAACTATTCGTCCGGTCATTCCATAGACTGTGTCAACTTTGCTTTCAAGCCAGATTTACACAACAAATTCGCTGGTTTAGAAACATCACTTCATCTCAACGACACATGCATGTGCCCACAAGGCAGCAAATAAAACTCACAAAAAAGTACACAAACGTGGTAGGAGTTCACAAGCTGAATACTAGCTTCACAATTAGAAATAGTGCAGGTCATAGTGATACAAGTCAGAAAGGAGGCATATTCAGTCATATGCATACTGTTAAAGTAAAAGACATAACAATAACACATCTGTGTTTCTTTTGGTTATTGCTTGGTTATTGTACCTCAGACGTTCCCTACCTTGGATCACTGGTCTATCACTGTGGATTACCTGGATATGAGGTTATGAGTTAGTCTCTTGATTGACTACTGTGAATATGCTACTGTGTTTACTCCTGCACCTCGTTGTTTCTGTTCTTACCTCTTTATGTTGCATAATAACAATCAACTTGCTGCCCATATTTTTCCACATTAGTAACTTTGTGTTATGTTCATTGGTGTGTAGCTGCAGTGTGCTGTAGAGCAATAGCCACTTCTCCTCCAGGTCCAACTTTTGTGCCTCCTTGCCTTCCTCCCCCTCTTGCTCCCGTAGTTCTCTCTGTCCTCTTCATCTTTGGGGGCAGCACATAGTGATGTCACAGCAACTGAAAAAGCCAAAACAAAGCAGTGCCTCTCTTTTCTAGCTTGTTTCTCTCGATTGCACCCCTTTCTCTAACCCCCTCATCTCTCCCACATTTTGCCGCGTAGCACCCCCCCACCAGCACCACCACCACCATCTTCTTCATGCCAATCCATTTTTCACCCAGGCCTCGCAGAAGTTGAGAAGTGGTGCTTTCTGTCCACAAATCAATAGGCCTTACTCACCTTTGAATCAGGCTGCAGAGGCAACAGCATCCCTGTATTTGGCTGTTCAGTCTGTGATGGGTGGGTTGGTTGGAGGTGGGGGGTTGTTGCTGATACAGAAGGAACCCAGGGGTGCTACTGTAGCTTGCCTGTCTAATGCATTATTGAGGACTGCATCTCAGCCAAATAGTCTTATTAGCCGCTGCAGACAGGGAATGTGGTGGAAAACACAGCTGACCACAGCTGAAACCCGACGCCTGTGAGGTAGAAGCTGGTGTTACTTTGTGTGGGGATGCTTAGAGCTTGGTCTGGAGGGACTCAGTAAAACTACAGTTGCATTGGATATGGCCTGAGACAAATAAAAAGTGACAATTCATATTTTCTTTTGAGAATATGATTTGAAAAACATAATATGAGAGCATGGGGGACTGGCTTTTTGAATATTTGAAATCGTGTTGATTCACATCAATATGTAGTTATCTGTGAATCTTCAACAACCTCCTCATTCTGTGGTTGTACTTTTAAAAACATGAAACTGATTCTGTCAGGATAGTGTGAGTGAATTTCCCCCCCAGTAGTAGTGGGAGTATCGCAGTGTGTATAAAGGCAGCGAAACAGTAAAAGCACAAACGCAACCTTTGCCTGCTCTCATATTATTGGTTTACACTCAAAATGCAAACACTTTGTGACTAATCCAAACAAACGACACGACTTCAATCCTGTCAATTTAGTCTAATTGGCTTGTAGAATGTGCTGGAGCGACTGACAGCGTCCAACCAGCAGCTCTTCAAAGATCTGAATCCTGCCGTTCCACACGCGTAACGAACAGGGTTGCTGACATGCAAACGGCCCTTTTGTCTAAGCTGGATCACTCCCTCTTTGTTAAAACATGAATGTTGATACATGTTGCACAGGTGTTGCAGTGCCGGGATTTACATGTTCTGCGCAAGCCTCACTGACACCTTGATAAAGTGAGACACGACTTGGGAACACAGGGAACCGTTGCCATCTATTTAGACAGAAGGGTCATTTTAACTTGGCCAAAACGAAAGCACATCCAAATGTATTATGCCTGAAATTCTCTATGGGCTGTGGACTGTATTATAAATGCACAAGCTAACTAGGCAGCCTGAGACGTGCTGAGCACACCCACCTCTCCTGTAAGAGCCCAGATGGGTGTGAAAAGTGAAGTCACACACCATTCGAGACTAGCGGAAGGAAAATTCTTCTGCCCTTTGCATTTGATTATTTGACCCACGTGTTTATGGATATTTTAATCTCAGTTTATCACCGTGGACTTGTGACGCCACGGCTTACTACCACCTGGAGGTTACGTGGAAATAGATGGATGACAGCTGAAACTATGGAAAGTTGGCAGGTGGGAGGACGTTCATTATATCCATATTCATTCATTTACGTTTACTAGTGGTAGGGAATAAGGAGGAATGACTGGTAGAAACCTCCAGCAGAACCAGGCTCCGGGCAGGTGGCCATCACAGGGTGAAAGCTGAGATTCCCTCATCCATCCATTTGCAGTGAAGTAACCTTTTGGAGTTAGTGACCATAGGCAGTAGTTGGAACATACAGTACTGAAGACCGACCGGCAAGTTAGGACTGTTGCCTAATGGCTCAGCACCATCTACAGCACACGTCAGTGTCCTGCTTCAGTTTACCATTACTCGAACTCACTCCCACCCTGAAGAAAGCAGTCCACCATTTTCTGGCAGACAACCATGTGCTCAGACATCGGCCCTCACCCTGCCTCACACTCAGCTGCAAACTGCCCTACAACTAGAAGCCATCATCTGCAGGAGATGCCAATCTGAGGTTCCCAATCCAGACACGGTTTCCCACTGGCTGCGAATCAAGTTCCTGTCCATGGAAACCACAAACAGCACCAGACAAAGACAAACCCTGGCACAGGCCAACACCCACTGAGAACGTGCTTGACTTATTGCCAAGGATACAAACTCAACCTTCGCTGACAAGTCAGACTGCATAGCTGCTCACATTAGTTGGTCGTCATTATCCTCACATTCATGTCACATTCGATTACCTCTGAAGTGAATGTAGTGGTGCGCACCTGGGGCACCTGCCATTTACAGCTGCAGCGCTTTCAGTTCTGTCAATTAGATCACTGGCCCGCGACACAAACGCTCAGTCGCACATGCAGGGAGATGTGCGTGTCGCTTGCTCAAACACAACTAGATCTGCTGCTGGAACTTTGTGTCCTCTAACAGGTTGTTAACTGTGTTATGTTATAGTGACAAAACAAAGGCACTTTTGTCGACATCCAATGATGGAGAAGTTGCCTTTGTCATGAAGTCTGTTCGCTGCGATACTGACGCAGATCATTGTCACTGGTTTCACTGTATTTTACACGTTCAGTGAGTGACCTGACATGAAATAGATGAATAATTTCTAAAGGCCCGTCAGAAACCGGTGAGTTGTGTTCTTGATGTCCAGTACAAGCTGGCTTTTCTTTTACGCACTGGATCACATTCCTACGCACGTCTACCGTACAGCTGCCAGTGTGCACACATGCCCTCATGCTGAACCCAAAGTGACGTATCACTGCACACCAGTCCACGAGAGGCTGTTCTTCAGGGAACGGATAGTCGTCATGAGCCCTGCTGACCCGCTGCTGACTTAGAGAAGGCCTGTAAAACCATGACTGATTTGGAAATAAACCTGTATGATGGGAGCAGTTTGTGGCTGGGAGGGAACTAAAATCCTCACAGGGCAAGGAAAACCAAGTAAACCATGACCGAAGTGATTTGTACCTAAAATAACGTCGCTGGGACCCTAGGGTTGCTATACAATGTAGGGTATATTGGATTTACTTACACTTCATTTACCCTGAAAGGCCACCAAGACGGGTGGTGGTAGAGGGAGGGTCAAAGATGGGGATCATAGCTCCATTTGCAGATTGAGGGGACAGGGGGAGAGCTCTGCTTTTCTGTGAGCACTGATGCAAGGCCAGCAGAGGACAGGCTAATAACTGTGGACGAGGGAAAGGAGAGTCCGTCTCGAAGCCAGTGGGACAAGCACGTCTCGACTCTTTGATCGCATCAGATTAGCTCAATGTCTAGTTTAATGTCTGTCATCCTCGTCCTGAAGTGGAGAAAGTAAGCGACAGAAAGTTTGGTTATGTGACATAATGTGTGTAGGTGTGTCGTTGGGGATCTGTGCTCAGAGCCAGAGGTCCAGCTGTATAAATGCATCAAGTAGATGTTAATTGGTGGGCTGCACATTCTGCCACTAGTTGAACTCCTCGCCCCCGACTCCCTCCCTCCCACTCTCCTCCTTCAAGAACAAATGCCATGTTCCTACCATCAGTTATCTGCTCTGCTGACAGCCCCAGTGGCCCGTGGAAGCCTCCCCCCTGCAACTCGTCCACTCCAGGAGGAGGCCTGTTTACACAGCGCTCGTTGGGGCTGCCCTGCGCTGCCCTTACGACCTCTCCCTTCTGCTTATGCCCCTTCTTCTCTCCTTTCCCTCTTTGTGCTCCCGCTTTCTTTTCTGCACTTCAGTTCTGTCTTGGCCTCCTCTCAGTTCTCGGGGGAGCTTGCATTCTCGTAACCCACCCCTCTGTAGTCCTCTGAAGCACTCCCTGTTGAACTGCCAGAGGTTAGGGGTTGGTGCTGTTGTGCAGGAGCCCAGGCAGTGGGGATGTAAATCAGTCATGGATTTTACTGGCCTTCCTTAAGTGAGCCTAAGTGCCATGGTGGGTCTCAGCAGTGGCTGCCCCACATTTGCAAATTATTCAGAGGGAAGAAGTGACTTTTGTTCTGCTTTTAAACACTTGTTCTAGTGATGAACAGTCAGTCAGATATTTTCATTGGAAGTAGAAATATAATGTCAGAGTATAAGTACAGTACAACGTATTTATCGTATCATCGTAGTAGATGTGAAATTTCAGAAATGTAATTATTTAGCTATTTTGCTAAAATGTGATTCAAAACACTACATTTGTGAATCTACTGCTATCAAACTACTGTCTATCAAGTATAATCATGCAGCCCTTTAAAGATACTGTGTATTTTGACAGCAGTGTTTTGAGCTAAAAGTTTTGTTAAGGACACAATTCACAAATATTATTTATGACTTTAAAAACTTGCACAAGTGCGATTTGCTGGGTTTTCTATACAGTTGCAGTTTAGAATTTTGTATAGGTTAAATCTTGCTGAAGAGCCTTGAGATAACAGTTGTTGGGAACTGACACCATATTCTGAATCGAACTGAATTGTCCAGATGCTTGAGCCACATCTCGTCTGCACCCTGCAGCAGAGGGAATTCGCCTGCTTGTGTCTGCAAACCTGTCTATGGTCAGCGAGATCAGGAATGCAGATTGAGTGGTTAATCAAGGGTGCTGCTGAAAACACAGCGGACTGGTACCAATCCCTCTGTCGATGAATCCTTCATCACTTGTGAACAAGACCCTGAGATACTTGAACTCTTCCACTTGAGGTAGGAACTCCTCAATCCGCATCCCCCAAGGATCCACCACCCAGGAGAGGAGCTGTAGGGGGCAGTGGTCGATGGTAAAGGCCTTAGGGGCCCAATGAAAACAGAAACTGGCTCTGGATACAGATAATTATCCAACAGCAACACTTTTTAATTCAGTCTAATGGATGCGCAGATATCAGTGTTCCACTGAATATGTTAAGGATAATATGAACCATTATATACCATTTTATGTTAATATAATGAAAATTATTTATCTTACGAATAAACGACTATTTAAGATGAGCTGACCCAGAGTTAGTCTCACATCCTTCTGGTGGCTCCACCCTGTTCAGCCATGTATTCCTCACTGTTGCTACATGCGGCTGGCAGCTGAAAAAAGCGGAGTTATTTACATTATATTCCTTAAAGACATAAAGGACACCGCTCAGCTTTTAATTCTTATCAGAGGGATTAATTTTTGGCCATGGAATCCCTAAAATGAAAAGGAGCGTGTCGGCATCATCCAGGGGCACAAGCTGCCTGGGAGGACGCTCGCCAACACTCCCACAGATGGATCATCTGACGAGAAAAGACGTTGGGCTGCTCAAAAGAATCCAGGAGAGGGTGAAGGAGGACAAGCCTGAGCAGGAGGCAAGTTTCCTGCACTGCATAGTTGACCAGGAAGCACTGAGTAAATCTAATGTAAATATTAGTTCATCGTTCGTGTGTCTGTGGGTCGTGCACTTGGGTCCTCAGTTTGTGAGTGAGGGCGTAGGCTCTAGGTTGAGCTTTGGCGTCACAGTGTGGTGCCTAGCGCCACTGCCTGTGGGTTCAGGAGTACCTACCTTTGACTTTCCATTTAGTAAACTCGAGAGTTTGTACCACTGACTTTACCGTCTAATGTCCGCTGGTTGCGTTTGGGGAAAGTATGTCAGCGAGTTTGGGAGCTCAAGCAGGTGATGATCTCATTTTTGAAGCTACTTGAGAAGCTGAGCTGAGACACAGATTGTCATGTGATTTAGCTTTTGCTGTGGACATACTGACACACATGAATGAGCTGAACGTGAAGCTCTGAGGAAAGACCGGTCTGTGCATGGAATGCACACAAACGTCAGAGCCTTCAACCAAGCGGACTTTATTCTCAAAGCAAATGTCAGACAACTCATTCGCTCATTTCCACACACTGGGAACATGTGAACGCATACAGGAAATCACCGGATGCCCTGCATGAAGAATTCTGCTGTCGGTTCAATTTAGCAAAGATTGTGACTTCAGCTGGTGTCATGTCCCTTCTCACAAGACCCCGAAACGGCGCCACAGGAGATGCAGTTGGACCTGATTGATCTCCAACGTGACACTGTTTTAAAGTTCAACTCTCTTAAAATGGATGAGTTGTAGGCTTCATGAAGCGCAGCCAAATTTCCAAACATCCAGAAGATGGCACAGGATGCTGGTGTTGTTTGGCTCCACGTATGTGTGTGAACAGACTGTTAGTGTGATGAGCACCAGTGAGCATCCCACCGATCCCAGATGACTGATGAACTCCTCAGGTCTGTTCTGAGAATTGACAAAACAAAACTAACACCAGACTTCGATGCACACACAACAACACTGTTCCCACTAAAAAGTGCATTAACACTGTAATGCGTTTTTCTGTTTCTGTTTGATATGCATGCATCTTGTGCTGATCCGGCCCATCTGTCAGATTTTAAAAGTCAATGTGGCCCCTGAGCCAAAACGTTTGTCCACCCCAGGGGCCGCGTTCCATTTAGGGAGCTTCTTGGATAATTGTCTTTCACTGTGTTTATTGCTCTGTTGGCACAAGATCAACAGATTCATGCAATCACAGCCCGATTGTGTGCATGCAAAACTATCACAATGATCTTGGTTCAACTCCAAAGTGTTTTGTGTGTACATGTAACTTTGGTTGAGGTTAGAAGTCCATTACAAGAGCCAGAGAGGATAACGCAGGACAGGATGAAGAGGCAGACACACACCAGAGACCACGGCAGCAGAATATGCAGGATACATATACATACATATATATATACAGTGAGAGTCATCGAGACAAAACACAATCTGGCAGGATATAAAGTCAGTAAAACAGGTTTGTGTAGTTGGATGATCACTGAGAGACAGAAGAGAACAAAGATGTGAGGATCAAAACTGAAAAAAAAAAAAAAACAGTTACTACCATAAAACCCTAAAAGTTTGCTCACATCTACATAGTGAAATATGAGTCAACGTATGAATTTAGCAAAAAGGAAGGAATAGGTTTGGTTCTGGACGTTTGAATGAAGGTGTTGGTAATAATCACCCACAACAAACACTAAGCTTTAACAAACCTCCTTTTAATGTCCTACATACTTCAGTCCCTCCACACATAAAATGTGCTTTTCAAATTGAAGAAGGTCCACACACACAAAAACAGGTTTAATTGGTTTAAATGTTTTGCACTAATGGTCCTAAAGTGTAACAACTGGTATCACACAGTGTGTTTTTGACTTACTGCAGCTGAGCTGAGTTGGAAGCAAAATATACATTATTCTGACAGAAATGTATGACGTATGCATGAACATAGGCCTAATCACCCAGAAGTCCCTTCCTCAGTCTCCCACACTTTTATTGTAAAATTTAAATTACATGTAATTTGTACTTAATTATTATTTGTGTTTATTTGTTTTCATTCCAGAGGGTTTTGACAGGATCCGACACACGTGATGCCTTGGTCACGTTTCCTACATTTTCCCTCCTTATCTACCTATTCGTCATTTCTCTGCTTGTGTTTCTTCCTTCCTGCAGCACATTGATACACATTCCCTCTCAAAGTCTGCTTAAGAGATCTGGAGAGAAAGAAACAAGTGTGTGTGTGTGTGTGTGTGTGCGCGCGCTTGAGACACAGAGTCTGGAAATAGCAACGAGGACGCTTGCTCTGCTGTTTGCCTTCCCAACTTTGATTTGACATCCTAATTGCCACATGGAGAAACAAAATACTCTGAGGTTCCCCAAATTGAAGTCGACGTTGAACCGAGCAGGCTATGTTTAGCGGCCGGGGCTATCTGCAGAGGGCCTACATTTACTTTCGCTCGCTCTTTCTTTCTCTGCCTCGGTTTCTGTTTTTTCTTCTTCCTGAAGACGGAAACACGGAGACAGAAACAGAGAGAAGATTGACTGGAGGCACAGGAGGAAAGTACGTAGAAAGAGAGTTAAAGATAGAAGGAGAGAAAGGACGAACTGGAGAGACAAATTGGAAGATCACTGCTTTTTATGCACCCTCTAGTGAAACTCCGCAGCCAGGCCGAACACGCACAGACACACAATTACTTTCTCTTCTCCTCTATCCACCCCTTCTCCTGTCTACCCCTCCCTTACTTTGTGTTTCCACACACCCTCTAGCAGCAGCAGGCAGCCCAGGCAGGTAGCTGACAGGCAAACTGAAGCCTGGCAGACTGGAATAATTACATGTGGCTTACTGCTCGGAACATGACAGCTCTACCTTTAATTAAGCCCAGAGAATGTATTTTCATCACCTGCCGAGAGCTCCCAGCCTCAACCAGCCTGCTTGTTGTCCACCACGGAGGGACACAGAGCTGTAGGATGGAAGGTTAGAGAAGGGGGAGCAGCAGTAAGTGACACACAACCGCACACACACACACACACACACACCAGTGTCGATACAGCATCAACCTCTCTCAGATGATGCTTATTAATGAGCACCAAATGTGATTGGCATGAAGCCTTTCTGCACTAGTCAAACAGTGAAGGGTAAAAAATCAAAGAGGGTGGAAGCTACACGTAGAGTAACAAACCAAAATACAGACAATTAACCTCTGAACTCAGCTTCAAACGGCCCACTTTTCACATTTTTTTTCTTCCGCAAAGCAAGGAATAAAATAATACGAAAAATAACTCGCCTGCAGAAGAGTCCATTAGCAGCTGATGTTCTCTCTCTCCTCTCATCGCTTCACTTACTAAGTGTAAGAGGTTAATTATGAAACCGACCTTTACATTTTAGCCACAACTGGGCAGGAACGCAGGACATTTTTCATACGAACATCCCGTACATTTAGGAAATCTCAATTTACATTTAGAGTGACTATTCTCCTGCTGGAGTAGCTAAAATACGTCTCCTTCACTTGCCTCTTGCAAAAACGCTTCCAACCAAATACTGGAAAATAAAAACACGATGCGATTGATAAGTGTGAAAAAACATTCTGTGGCCAAATGGTTTTTAACATGCAGACTGGATTCAGCCAGCGATTGGAATGCGTGAGCTCGGTATTGGAGTATAGATTGAGAAACAAGGTCAAGGAGGCATGAATTAAGGGTACAGATAATCTGAGGGTTTACTGGGGCAACCTTCACAGGCTTTCTTCTCCTGCTGTGTAACCTGCAGCCGCTGGCGTACTCCGGGCTCACATGGCAGCAGGGGTAAACATACGTGTAAACACTCATACTTTGCACAAACACACCGGCAGTCACACACACGCATAATAAAATAATGTGAGATGCCCGAGGTCAAAGAAATGGAATCCAATGAAATACACTGAGCGAACGACGGAACCGGCTCCTGCTACTGCTACTGCTTCCTCGGTGCTTGTTGCCGAATCACAGGCCTACGGAGGAAGATGTTCCTTTCAGTCGGTGTATATTTCACGTTTGCATTGTCGATGGCCCTTATCGTGGGTTAAGATGCACGTTGCATCTTTTGTGTGGAGTTTGACTTTACTTGAAAGTAACACGTTGCCTTTTTGCACACAGACACAAATGTCTCTTTCTTAGTCCTACTCGCCGATTCCTCAGACGAACACTCAGGCAGCTTGGACAGACTAACATGTCGGACTGGGATCCCTGAGTAGAGAGGACAATGACTAGGTCAACAGTATTCCTATTAAAGAGGCAGCCTCCAGGCAAGCGGATTAGCCTGAATAGGCTGAGCTCCCCAGGTACAGGATTTGGTTTACATTAGCCAGCTTTGCCCTTGGCTGCCATTGCTAACTACTCTTCAGGTCTTGGTGCAGGACCTTTTCCCCTTTCATATTAAGGAAGGATAAATTGACATTACACTTTGGGCCACAAACGTGTTTGCTTAGCAACTGTTACAGCAGATGCTCGGCGAAAGCAGTGCGAGCAAAGAGAAATGTCTCACTTTCCAACAATATCGTGTGCATAACGGTGAGTGGGGCATGTAGCTTGGGGCAACGAGACCACTTTAAATTTTAAACACAATCCCAGCTTTGCCTCATTTCAATGCAGCACAGCTCGAGGTAGAATCAGAATGCATAAAATTGACTGCATGAAAAGATAATGTATAATAAATGTATTCCGCATTGAGCGCCACTGGATCGAATCATTGATTGGCGGCGGAGGGCCCTAAACATCCTTGTTTCATACATATTTAATCATCCAACAGTGGCTGGATCTGCTGCTGTGGGACTGTGACAGATGTCCATTAGTTTGACTCTGGACCACTGGAAGGGAGGTCCTGGTAACCTGTGTGTGTCCACCATCTGGCTGACTGCATGGCAACCAAGTGGCCCCTCCCCTGGATTCTCACTCCTGTCCAGGATGTCAGGGCTGAGTGAGGAGCACAGATGCCTGCATGTTCCCAGCATCTCTGGGATTTTCTGGTCAGTGTTGACAACGAGTTGGCAGCATGACAGAGTGCTTGAAAATACACATTTATTTCAAAGAAGACATGCCATATATAGATAAAGTGACACTAAACTTTATTATCTCCTCACATTTTTCTATATGATATTAAAAAGACACAATCCTCAAAGTGACCCACATAAGTCAGATGATTCTGTTTGAAAAGTAGAAAGTCATTCATAAATTGAGCTTTACCAGCTGAGGCCAGTATCCCCTTGGGGAAGGACTTCCTGTGGTGGTCCTGACACCAAGGGCAAGAGAGGGATTACACTGTGGCCTGCAAATACGAATACTTTAAATTCACAGACTGTTACAGACTGACAGATATGGACGCTCACAGCTTTAGTTAAAGCATTTGTTGCCAGCGTTGCCTCAGTTTGTGACATTTTCCTTTTACACTGTCAACAGACGTATCTGCAGTTGCAAGAAAAAGTATGTGAACCCTTTGGGATTCCATGGATTTCTGCATAAATTGGTCATAAAGTGTGTTCGTAAGTCACAACAATAGGAAAACACAGTCTGCTTAAACTAATACTGAACAAACGTGTATTTTCATGTTTTTAGTGAACATAACATGTAATCATTTGGTACCTTGTTTATTAGAGGGCCTTTGTTTTTTTCATGCCATGTGGAGAAAACGATTGTTCCCAGGATGCACTACGGCAAGATGCCATCTTGGTTGAATTGAGTTTTTCCCCCACCTGTTTGTCTTTTATGTTGGGACGTGGGAACCTTTGAGACTTTTTGTTGGCTATTAAATGTACGTTTGCACAGTAAATCGAAGGAGCACTTCACCACGGTGGACCTGGACCGGGTCCCGGACCAACTCAACCTCTGTGCTGGGGAAGAGCCTCTGGTGTGGACACCCAACCTCAGATTCGTAACCTACGTCCCATTTTGTTTCGCCATACTTGGCTTCTGCTCCTCTGGGAAAGCTACTTCAGCGCTAGCTCCACCTTGACATTGACATTTAATCTGGTTCAAAGTCTGGAAATACTCTGTCTTGCAGTTTTGTTCACATCAGTCACTGAAAACTTGAGTTGTGGTTCTGGCGTTGCTTGTTTCTCAGTAAAGTCCAAATGAATTCGTACTGTAGATCAGGAACTGTTCAGAATGTTCGACTCCATTCTGCACGACACACTGTTGAGGTTTTCCATGAACCGCTGCAACAAAAATAATGTGCTCACAGGGTATAATTTCGTCTTTTGCTGAAGGGCCGTCATCCAGGAAACAAAAGGTTAAATTCACTTCTGCAAAAACCATATAGTAATAAGCTGCATGGAGAAATATGCTGTGCTAAACAAATTCTTTTATTACCAATCAAATCTCAGTGTGAATCATTTTCATGACCTGTTCCTTGTTAGAAAATGGTTTGTGATCTCCTTTGCATCTCCCGTTCAAAGGAAAGATTTAAACACATGCCTGCGTTTGTCCGGTAGAGATGTGGAAAAACGAGGCCAGCGTACCGGGCCCCTTGAGTGCGTTACTGAGTTTTTGCTTTATTTTATTCCCTGTTAATCAGGCACTGCCAGCCAAGGCAGGACGCAAGACCTTTCGAAACACAAATTAAAAGCCCCCAGTGCGTCCCGTCCGCTTTTACACTAGCACATCTGCCGTAGAAGCTCCAGAACGAAAAACAGTGGATTTCTTCCTTTTGCATGTGGCGCGTACACTTTTCAAAGGCACAAAGTTCTTCAGACAAGCTCCCGTCTTTTATTTTTCCTTCTTGGAAGTGGTCGATGTCTTTGCGTCGGTGCGCTGCTTGTGTAGACTTTGGCAACGCTGAAACGCACGAATAGCCTTCCCACCGTCTTAATGACTGCTTACATGTCTCCTGTACAGATTAAAAGTTGTTTCTGGTGTCGCCTGGAGGACAACTTTCTTGCGTGATTAACTGTTGATTAAGTGTTTTTTTCCCCTGCTCATTTTGTTTCGAATTATTTATTGTGTTCCAGCGCTTCAAAATAATGCAAAAATAGTGGGTGCAGGCTTCACAGAAAAGTGTTTGTACTGTAGGTTCCTAAAGGAACTATAGCACTATCTGCAGCCAAATGATGACTTTTATGTAAATAAAAGGGGCTTAACATTATGTGCATTAACATTATTTACGTTAACATTTTGTTACGAGCTAAATACTTTAGTCAAAATGGACTGAAACACTGGACAAAACTGCCACAGTGGCCTTGTGTACACTGGAGGTCATGATTGTTGTGTTATCAATCAAGGTACCTGGTTCATAAACGGAGACGTACCAGACTAAACTTTTGTGGTGTCTTTGGTGGTGAACACATCAGATGATGTTTTTTTTTCTTTGAGTGTATATAACGTATGTGAGTGCAAGCCACATGTGCCTCACCTGGTCTCACACACACATCTGACAGTGAGACCATCCTCACGGTCAGAACACAGCTGATGGCTGAACCAGCAGCCACACGCTGGAGACACACGGCTCTGAGTCTGATGAAACCTGTAGATGAGGACAGAGAGGGAGAAAAAGGCAGAAAAGGGGAGAAAGTTAATCACAACCACGTTAGGGAATAGAACAGAGCTCATGTCTTACAAGTCACTAATTTAATTTTATGATTGGTCCCAGGAAATGATGGTGCCCTGTATTTAACTTTAATTATTTTTATAATATTTTATAATTATGCTTATAGCCACATTTGTATCGTATTATGTACATAGTAAGATAATTTGTGCTTCATTTTAATACCAATAAATCTAATTTGTGCTTTTTCCCCAGTCAACTGTAAACAGCATTATTTTCTTAAAATCAGGGACCGTGCTTGTACAACATTGAGAAGAAAATCAGTCAAGAGCAAGATTTCCTTGCAGATTTCTTTTGTACTATCGCGCTGATTTCCCAGGTGGACTTTTTGTGTTGATTGACAATCACATAACATGATCACTGCCAAAACGCATCCTCTCAACATAGTGCTATGTAAATATCAATTGACCAGGCGTCTTTCACTGAACGTTTGCACTTTCCTCAGATCGGCCAGTGGACTGCTCCACCACAAACCGTCACATTATGCTGTTGTTTTCTTTGGCGCACGGACAAAAATTTTAAACCATGCAACCAAAGAAAGTAGTGTGGGAAGTTCAAATGGTATTGTCACCAACGCCTCCACTCCGTGATTGTTCTCAAGGGGCTTGCATGTACAGACAATGCAGGCCTTTCTTGCTGTGGTGCAGATGGCAGTGTAAAAAAAAAAAAGAGGCGTTCTCTGCAAACAGCAAAAACAAATATACGAACAGTGGATCCTCAGTCCATATTTTCTCCTTTTGGGCACTTGTTGTCCCAAGAAGATCAAGGCATTTTGATGATGATGAGTTGAGGAGGTGGTTATTTGTGCTCATTCTGAAATGGAAAACGTGTTGGAAAAGGAAACGTTTGTTAGCTTTTGCTTTGCGTCTTACTTCTGCTGACTTTTGGAACTTTTTCTGAAGCAAATTCATTAATGTACTGTGTATTATTGTGTGTGATATTACTGCTCATTATGCTTTTTAAATCTTATTATTTAAAGTTTCAGGTTAATATAAATGTGTTTTCTCGTTTTACATTTTGTTCTCTGTCAGTGGAATTTGTTTGCGCAGCCAATCACCACTGTGTTTGGTCAGTAAACAGTGCAGAGGCAGCCATCTTTATTTGGTTTAAGGCAAATTGGCTAACCTTTGGAAGTGGCCGGTGCTGGAGCTAATCTCTTCTCCAAGAACTGTGGGCATTTAGTGGTTCAGAAACATATCTCACGCGTGATGCAGCCTTCCTGGGGCCTAATCCCTGGGTGCTGAAACAGCTGCAGCAGAATTATTTCCAAAGTGCCTGAAGTTGTGGAAACAAGGCAGAAGAATTTGCTCATGATAACATTGCACACAAATGTTTTTACATGTCCACACACATTCATAAAACGCCAGAGCCCCACGTACAGACAGCGAATAGAAAAAATGCAACATCATAATAGAACAGCAAATGACGATTCATGTCACACAGTTTAAGAAGGTTCTGGAAGGTCAGAGCCCAGTACATTAGTACTGTTTGCACACGAATACAGTGCACTTGCTAATTACAGGAGACAAAACGGATTGTGTCCCGGGTTCGATTCCCGGAGGCGACCGGGGGCCCTTCTGTTCTCCGTGTCTGCGCGGGTTCTCTCCGGGGCCTCCAGCTTCCTCCCACAGTCCAGAGACAAGCAGTTAGGCTGATTGGAAAACTCTAAACTGCCCGTAGGTGTGAGTGTGTGCGTGACTGGTTGTACGTCTGTATGTGTGAATGAATGAATGAAAACTGATCATGTAGATGGATTCTTCTCCTTTGTTGTCCTTCCTACTGAAATAGTTTTCAGAGGCCTGTTTTGTGACGTAGGGTGTGTGTGAGTATTTCACATCTGTATGAGAGAGCATAATTCTGAATAATGTCCCTAATAGCCGCTGGTGCACTGTGACACAGAACGACCCTGTCACTCCTACTGCGTAATAAAACAGCCTGAGGTCAACCCATCTGCACGAGCTGGACGTTTGGCTTCAGAATTACATCTCGGCATCTGGTATCCTGTCCCACACACTAACACCCTGTGTCCCACTGAGGACCTGGACGCAGTGCTTTGCTTCAAACCCAACCAAATCACCAATGGCTAGAAAGGAAGGGACGCTTTCCATGTGAATTGCAGGTTGAGTAGTAATATGCGCTCAAGCTACCGGGCTTCGTAGCATACGGGCGCGTTAGAGAATAAGCAGGGCGAGTACTTCTGTTGGAGTCAAGATAATAACCTGTAGCAAGATAAAATTAAATGGATCATGGTGTGAAAGAATCAAAAAGAGAGAATACTCTTAATATCCATGCATCTCAAGCTTGGCTAAGATATTATCAACGCTGCAAAGGCTGTACTGCACCGAGGTTTACATGAAACAACGAGATTAGTTTTTACTTAACAGCCTCTTAAAGCTCCATGTTGAAGTAATGATATTGTTTCTTTTCTTTATCTAGTGCTCAGGTGCGACGAGCATGTGATTTGAAACATCCTCCTCCTTGTCACTGAGCTTTGTCAACTGACTCCTCACTGATTTACCGTATCGCATTAACCAGTATTGTGACACAAATTGGCACATTATGACAACACCCACTAGGGTTAGATGTTGTGTTCGCCAAACACTGACCAGTTCCCCTGTTTTTCACTCCAACGCTCGCCCTTTTCTCTATTCAGCCCATTATGTCACGGCCCTGAACCTGCTAAACACATTTGTAAGTGACAGTTACTGCGTCTCCCTTCAAAGAAACCTTGAGATGTGGGTTTTCCTCGCCTAATGCGGCACCTTTAGCCCTCCAGTGGAACGAAGAGAGGAAGGTTCTGGGGGACAATGGTGGCTTGTTTGAGGGACGGCTAAGAAGGGGTCAAGAATCAAAATGTAGAGGACATTAGCAGTCAGCAGATTGATACAGGACCATTGATTCCCAGCTTCTTTTACCTTCCTCCTGGACATGATCTGCATTACAAATGCGAGTTCTGTCACATTGGTCTTTTTTGGAGTCATAAAAGACTGGGGAGGGTGTCTGGGGTTTGAAGCAGAGATTGGTGGGTTCCCACAACACACAGACCCCCTAGACTCCATAACCTTACACCCCTCCCCCCCAGAAAAAACCCTCTGCTACACTCCACCTCCCCGCACTTGTCCCAGAATCCCACCACAGCTGCCTCTGCGGTCTCCCAGGACGTCTCCACAGCACCGAGGAAAGTACAACAGGCTCATTGTTCAGTAGGGAGGAGGCTTGGACAACTCTGCTGCTCCTAGGTGCATTGTCTCCTTTAACAAGCCCCGTAATGTTTAAAAGGGGGCCGAAGACAAAGTTAGTCCTTTGCTTTAAAACAAGCCAAGTCATAAAACAGCTCCCTTTGCGTCGCTGTATGCAGCGTGACCACAATAATTACTTTATATTCTGCTGTGTAAACTCAGCTACGTGATATCTCAGCATTACAAACATCTCAGCTGAACAGCTGATCACAGCTCCAAACACTTTCTCACCGACGCTATAGATTAGAGATGAATAGAAAACAGGCTATAGATAAAATGAGCTCATTCAACACTGTGGAAAGTCTCACTCAGGAGGCAACTGTTACTTAGAGCATTTAATAAAAAATGATAATAAAATATTGATTTTTAATTGTATAATAACAATAATTGGCATCAAACTCGCAGAAATGTCAGGATCAACGACAGTGATTGTTGAAGAGGACGCCGCTTGTTGGTAACTTGGTCACTGACTGCATTTTGGCACCAGCCTTGTGTTTCAGTAATCAGTCACTGTCCTTACTGTAAGTTTGGCTTTGTTCGTCCCGCTGCAGCCTGATTAGTAGGAAACAGCTGCTAACAGTGTGTTTATTTACCTAGTTACTGAGTCCAAGTCCAAACTAAAAGAGTTGTGTGAAAATAAAAAAGAAATGAATTCAGGAAGTGCTGACGGTGTCCACCACCAGTCAGTGGAAGTGATATGCAAATGCTTCTCCACAGTCGCTGAGCATGTCCTGTCATGTTGCTGCTGGCCAACACGACACAATTAGCCCCGTCCTTCCAACTGTTGAGCCACCGTGCTACGGTCTGGAGGCAAGTTAGCATTGCAAATGAAATGAGAAGCAGCATTTCCAGGGGTGTCGTCACAAATTAGTGTCGCGTGATGGGCACAAATGGCCACCGTTGCTCAAGCTCCCATCTCCAGTAAGGGCTGATTTATTCTATGTTATATCTGTAAGACCAGGCTCCGAGAATGAAAGAACACGCTGCAGATACAGTTGTGAGCTTTTCTAAATGGATTTTTAACAGCAGTACCAGCGGTTATATGTGTTCTGTCTGCTAAACAAAACAGTTCACACCTCAAATGCCAAGTGTATATAAAAAGCTCAACTTCTCTACGATAACATTTCTATGGTGTAAATTCCCTTTAAATCCATTTTCTGTTCCATCTGTCGTTGTCACATTCCATTCTTCCCTCACTAATGAACAACATGCCGAGGTACTTGACCTCCTCCACTTCAGGCAGGAGCTGTTCCCTAACCAGGCCACCGTTTTCTTTTGAGAACCATGGCCTCAGACTTGCAGGTGCTGGTGCAGTGCAGGCTGAAGGTCCCAGTTTGATCAAGCTGAAAAGCAGAGATGAGCAGAGAAAACTGAGACGCCCCCCAACCAGAGCCCCTCTGGCCCCTGGCTGCACCAAACATTCTGCGATGAACAGAACCTGTGACAAAGGCAACACGAGTCCGTCCTCCACAAAGCAAGGAAGGACAGGGTGGCACGTCATTCACTGACTCAACCTTCTCACACAATGTTTGGACAACGAGAAATGAATTCTTTTAGCAACATCCATAAAAACAACGCAATGTATTCTTAGCTACTTCATTGTTTGTGAATTGTTAACATTGTATGAACCACAACATCTATAGTTGCAAGGCTGAAGTTTCACGTGAACCAATGCAGAGATTTTTTCTTTTGTTTGTCTAATGAGAGTGATTTTAAAGAACGACATTGAACTACACCTCAATTTCAATTGTAAATATCCTTCACATTTTAAGGGCTTTTTAATTGGCAATATAATTGTTCATGCATTTCAACCATAAATTACTATAATAAAAATAAACATGAATGAATCCTGCATGAATTCGACTTTGGACTCTAGCAGCATGTTGTTGAATGTGGTTTGTGGCGTCATGCATTGGTTTATTGGAATAACAGCACATGTAGGGGTAATTTCGCTATTTTACATCCTAGCACTGCAGGAGACACAGTAAACAATTGACACTGTTTATTACTGAGGGTAATGTAGGAGTTGAAAGTGTCTTGGGAGCATGTCTGGGGGACATTTCAAAAATACTGTATTCATAGGCATTATTTTGACTGCATCAAAAATTCAGTTCTTCACCATTCACAGTTGCTGGTCTACTGTTTTTAGCGTTCAATCTCTTCTTAAGTGTCCCTACAGGTAATACATCAAAATGTATGAATTTCAGCACTGTGGGATCACATATACATTTATTTATAAATTTTAATTCATTGAATTAAAACTGCTTGAGTTTACTCATATGTCCATGTGAATGTGTAGAGTAGTGTTTATTTCAGTCTATGGCAGTGACACATATTTCGTTTGCTGCATCGGTTTTCTCTAAATGTTTGTGTTCGGAGCATTAAGCCTTTAAGGTGCAGTGTCACGATCCCGGCCTGGCTTTGCCTCCAGCCATTCCCGCTTGATTGTCCCCACTGTCTCCCATTACCAGTCTCATCACCCAACTGATTGCTGTGCCAGGTCATGTAATCGTGTTTTTATGAAACGGTGCTAGAAGCGTTTTTGTTTAATGAGGAGAGTCATGTTTTGTCGTACATCCTGTTATTTAAGAGGCCTATGCTATGAGCAACCATGTCATTTAGAGTCTGTTGTTGTTCACTATGTTTGTGAGCTACCGACAACAATTATTCACATAAACTCCACCTTCAGTAATATTCACGATCCCACTCACCCACGTGAGCTCCTTGGTGTGTCCGCAGTATCATAGTACGACATGTAGATCGCCACCTACAGGTCGTTATGATGTATCACAGGCTGTGTGTGAGAAGACACTGTAGAGCCTGACACTAAAGTACATCAGATACTATATAATAAGTTAGTTTGATGCAATACCTGCATGAAATGAGCCACTGCGTCAGTCAGTCTTACAGGCTGCTGCTGCAGGCTGCACTCAACTGGAGATGTCGTCAACTCTACCCTGTGGTTTAACATTTACCAGCATGGGACAGAATCCCTTAAATATCATCAGCCACTGCTGCAGAGCTTCGTGTAGCTCAGCCAGGGAGAGTCATTAGTGATTAGTCCATAGCTTATTTTTGGTAATTTCTACTTATTTAACACGGTTTTGTGTGAAGATTTTGATAAAATTTACTATCGACCTCCAGTGAGTTTGATCCCATTAGCACATTTGTATCCACAGCTCAAGGGATGCGTTTTGTGTATGTGTGCGTGTTTGTGTGTGTGTGTCTACGTATTGATGTATTGCAAAGAGAGAGAAAGAATGAAAGAAAGAAAGGAAGGGAAGGTGGGGGATGATACAGGAGGCTTCCAAGGCCACTGCAGAGCAGGGTTCTGAGCGTTGCATCAGGCCCATGTTTATTTCATAAACAGTCTCCCCAGCTGTCAGTCTGGGTGCGATAGTATATACCCTCCATATCCCCCCCTCAGCTACCCACTGGAGTAAATAAACAGCATCACACCTGCGAAACTGGGAATTGATAATAAGAAGCTACTTAGAGTTTAGGCTGCAGTTAGAATTTAATGCACAAAAGCGGATGCCGTGAATTCAAAACATATTTTTATGTTATTTATTTATTTATTTTTGCTCATTGAAAAATCAGTGAATAAAACCAGGGTTGAAAGGGCAAATAGGCACATTAGCCCAGACATAACAACTAGACATCAATCAGCAGCCCTCCTTTACTCAGCTCTGTTGGTATCTAGCGATGAGGGACGTATGACTGGGGCGGACACCGAGGTCTAAAGGCTCCGTCCCCCAAGCCCCAGCGTCCTTTTCACTCATGCACAAAAACAAATGCTCGGATCTTAACCCGAGGCTATAAAACCTACTGACTGTGCACGTGCTGTTTACACTTGGAGAAGGCAGCCATTTATATCCCACTGAGTGTTATCATGACATATCTGCTTTTTGCAGTGTAAATGTGCGTGTGTGTACTTGGTGTGGTTCGTCACACTGCCTGCTGGTCTTATGTAAATAGAGCTGTCAGCCACTTGTTATGGCCCGGCTGGGAGTCATCAGAAGGGCCTGGCAGGGTCTGGGTCCCTGGCCTCCAAGTGAAGTTCAAGTCTGCCCAAATCCAAACAGAGCAGGAGCAGAGGAGGGGTGAAAGAAAACAGAAAAAGCCAGGAAGAAAAACAAATATGGTGGAGGTGAGTGTGGGAGGGAGGGTAGGATATACTGTTACGAAGTAAAGACACATTTTGGGCGGATTGGGAGCTTGTAGCGAGACAAGTGCTGTAGGAGTTGAGCTCAAGATGCACTCGTTGAGTTTAGCTTTTCCAGACTGTCTTCTGCTTCTCCCAGTCTCACTCCTGTCACTCCAGTCATCATCGTGGTTTATCATTTTTGCACTCTTGGCCTCATTATTTTTCCTTCCTGCATCTTTCCGTTATTTTGCCCCTCGCTTCCTGTCCTCACCACATTGATTGGCATGAACCAATTTTTAAGACTTTAATTTACAGTAAAACCCAAAGAACACACACCCTCCAACTATATTCACATTTGACGCCAAAAACTGCAATGCAGTATAAAATCAATCATAGTGAGGGATGGAATCCATTATTTGAATATAATTAATGTTCGGGATAAATCTGGGTTCCTGCGCTTAACGTCTATGCTTTCATTGCTTCATAGTGAAGTTTTTGTAAATGTACAGAATGTGTTTTATCCATTGTTTTATACATGTTCTTTCACATGAACTAAACATGTTTATGTACTTCTGGATCACCTCTGAGACTTCGAGGAGACACAAGAGTGGGAGCAATCAACGCATGACAATGCTAAAATTCTGCCTTATAATAATTTAGTATAAACCTTTGAGTTGTATTTGCTATTGTATTGGTTGACACTGACTGTGTTGGCTTCCTGAGTGAGACCTGCCAGTGGTGGCGATGAGTGAGCTTATTTTCAGACAAGCATGTTGTGTTTTGTTGGTGAGAAAGCATCTGAGCTAAGACAGAGTAGTTTCCGTACTGACAAAAACTGGTCAGGTTAGTTATGATGGCAGTCAGATGGTTTTGCGTATTGAATGCGACCTCATATTTGAGCTTCAAGCAAGAGACTGTGTTTCTGCCTTGACTTTCAATCATTAGTGTTTTGGGACAACAGTTCTCAAGGCTATCAGCAATTCAATTATTTCTTATATCAAAAATGATTCAATTTAGATTTTTGGTCAAAACAACACACTTTATTTCCCTTTGCATACAATTCTCCCCCAAACCTCCGAACCAGCGTTTAGAAACTCTGCTAATTCTCATCAAAGCCCTTGATGAAAAATTACAAAAAACTCTCCATGCCAGAGTGTGTGTGTGTGAGTGTGTGTGTGTGTGTGTGGGTGGCTGTGTTGGAGATTTGAGATAGTGTTTACATAGATTTTTGTGCCAGTTGATGCTGAAATTAAGACGGTGATTATCTCTCAGTCTCAGCCAGTCAGGCCTTTTGATGGCGCGTGACTACGTGAGTGTTGGAACAAGTCACGTAATATCAGAACTGACTCTGCATATCAGTTCAAAGAGTAATGAACTTGCACAGAGGGTTTATCTAGTGTGCGCTGAGATTTTTTTGGACTAGTACTATCTGATGCTGTCATCCCACCTCTGTAGAGGCATCGAAACAGCATGACACTGTCAAATGGGGCCTAAGGGGGAGATTCAGTTTGTGGTAAATGCCATCTGCGGGTATTTATTGGTTTTCCCATTTTAAGTGACTCACAATCACTGTGAGTAGTGTCTACTTCTGATCAGCTTTGGAATAATTGCAGCCCGGTGTCACGGAGCTCTGCCCCCTTTAGCGACTGCTGGAATGCAAGCACAGAAATGATCTGCCGCCTCTTTCCTGCACCGTACGTCCCCTGTCATTGCACAGCAGAAGTCCTGCCCGCTTAAACAGAGGTAATTAAATCTCCCAGTTCTCATTAAAAATACAGCTGTCTACCACCAAGCACCACGGCTCCACTAAATGAATGTAAATTCATTTCATTCTGAGGGGGGTTGCCGCTTCTCGTGCTCTGCTCAGTAACTGCTCCCGTGAAATAACTGTCCTTTTGTTTCCAAAAGATTTTCACAGGGACATGGCTCGTGTGTTACATGATTTGCAGATTGGGTGCAGTCAGGGGTCTCCAGGTTATGGCTGGAACAGTGTGGGTATTGAGGAGGGAAGGAGAAAGGTATATAGCAGATTTTTAATTGGCTTTTCCTATTAAAAGGCTCAGATGCTCCTCCAAGATTAACGCTGCAAAACTACAAGGTTAACCACTGCTTTGACATGCCATGCACATTTCCTTCCCATTAAGAAGAATAATGGTTTTGCTGATTTATAGAGATTGAACTAAAATGAAATGCTGTATGCCCTGCGGCCGTGTGATGCGCTAAGCGAAGGGGGAAACTCTGTCTCTCTGAGATCGACCACATTTTAAACCTGAGCGCTCGCGATTCGTTGTAGAGTGTGAAACTTAGCTATTACAGTTGGAGATTAATCCTACAACGCACATTTTGAGGATATGCTAAATATACAATGCATTCTAGGTTAGCATCATCACCATGCAAAATGTAATCGATGGCTTCCTGTCAGACTGATGTGAATGAATTAGTTAAGAATTATGGAAGACTTGTTTGGATAAGGGCCAGAAATATAATCTTTCTGAAGGAAGTAGTTTTCAATCAAAAATAGTATTTAATAATTAAATTTAATTAGGCCTGATAGGAGGAGGCTGCAAAATGCACAGAATTCACCACCAGCTGTAGGAAATGTATCCTGACAAATCGTTGAATATATATTTTTTGGCTCCAAGAAGTTTGTGACAATTTGGTGAATGACAGTTATGCGTACTCACGGACTAGAGTCAGGACCTTTTCCAGAGTGTTCGTAAGGCAACGTGACGATCACTACATGAAGCCACTATGGTCAAATAAGGAGATTTCATTACCTATCACTGGCATTGAGTCAGAAACAGACTGAGATGCTGATGCTGAGAGTTGCAGAGCTCTTGCGGTACATTTTATGATTTCATTTCACTTTCATGACAGGGGCATAGGGTCTGAAGATGTGCCTACCCCTTCTGTCAATCATCCAACCAAACACACTGAAGCAGATCTATAATTCAACTACAGGGGAGCTCATACAATTCATAGGAGCCACAGATTTTCTGCTCCGTTTTCTTTTCCATTTTTTCTTCTTTTTCAGTGTTGAACCTTGTTTCATTTACTTCTTAATTCTACACCCAAGGCCTGTGCCACATGGGTGGAGGTTATTTAGGCTGTCTTCAATTTGTTCCCAGACACATCCTCTAGCGTCGATGGTGGTGCCCTACTGTGGAACACGCTGGGTGACATTTCAACTGGGCAGGCAATGGCATGGGACCAAGTGCAATTCAGGAGAGTCTGTCTGGTGCACCTCCAAGAAGGCAGCCAAAGGGACCATAGAGGAGTCTGGAAACCGCAAACTACTGGACTGACTGCAGGTGCAGCAGCTGGCACCATGGAGTCTTCAATCTGAGGTAAAGTCATAAACCACTTGGAAGGGCAGGGGGTTTGATTGTGGATGGAAACCAGGTATGCCGAGGAGTTTACAGAACTCCGACCAGGATCGCAAAATCGCCCTGCAAGCTGAGTCAGTGTTTGAAAGAATGCCATGTAGCCTGAAGATGTGATTGCTGAGTACCTGAGCTGTGTCTGAAACAGGAGAAAGCTTGGGGAGAGGAATGGAGTGGGCCATTTTTGAGGTTCTCAAAAACGATGGTCATGCTTTGTTTGACCAACAAAACGATGACCAATAAACAAAATCAGAATTCACAGTGTAAAGTGTATTTAGCTAAATTGGACTTTACAGCTGTATCTAATAATGTGACTAGTAAGTGCATGTACACAGCAAAACATCTGCCTTCACACATCTTCATTTTAAATATTTGAATACACCCAACGTGACTGTATGACTTGGATAAGGATTATACAGACTCAAATGTAATGTCAGCCTGCCTCACACTGAATTTGGTAGTGAGGAGTCACATTTCTCAGTTTTTCAGTGCTTACAGTATATTAATAAATAATAGTGTATTTATTTGTTCCTGTTTAAGAGCTCTTTCAAACAGGACCAACAGTCAGGGATGCTGACAGTTAAATCTAAAAGACAACAGGCAAACTCCAAACAGAAAGGCACCTGGGCAACGCATGGGACTCAAACCCAGAACCTTCTTGCTGTGACGCATGGGGCCAACTACACCACTTCAACTAGCGCTTACTCATTTACTGTACAGTTGTAGCGTTTAAAAAGGATGCGTTTTACTGCAGCCCTGGCGCAAACAGAGCGTCAGCCATGTTGCTCGCTCAAAGAACACTGCCCATCGGGCCTGATGAAAGCTGAGCCTTTTGAAACTCTAAGTTCTTGTGATCAGTTAGCGCAATAATAGGGTGTTTCTCAAGCCACCTCAGCTCTTTCTGGGTCCAAGACTATGCTGATACCTTGGTCCAAGATGCCAAAGGGCCCCAACAGAGGTCTTGTCTCCTTTGAGGGGTCAGAGCTGATTGATTATTGTATTAGACAGAAGACTTTAATGTTCACGGGTGTTTTAACCAATGAAGAGGCATAACATAAGCCAGTGCTCCTGCAGGTGTGTGTACTGTAAGTAATCCTTGTTATGGTGTACCAGCACTTTCCCTTTCCAGTATTCTTACTAATCAAAGTACTTACAAGCTTATTAATTATGTATTTCATGACTTCTGGGAGCAGCTTTGTCAGATACTGTATGGGTCTGCAAGGGTTCGAAGCCCTTTTTACGGATGTGTGACTGGCTGCTGTACATGATGTGGAACACAGACAGCATGTTGCTTTACGTTTTCTCTGCTGGTTGAGGTAGATCAGTTGCCCTTCAGTTACTATACTGAGGGCATGGTGGTATCTACACGCTCCACTGAGGCACAGACCAGTGATGTGAGCATCACAGTTTGATGATGAAGTACTTTGATTAAGTAGCTCGTCTAGTGGGTACACTCCCCAGCAGTAAGGAACAACCAGACAGGGATCTTGAAAGATTAGCAGTTTCATTTTAATGAATCCCACCTCTCACTAAAATGGAAGGAGTCTTTTACTTTTTAGATGTAGCTTCCACTCAGCGAAGAGAAAAGCAGGTGCAAGGTGTCCAGTCAGACAGATCAATATGGATGTGATGCTCTGCAGTTGAGCCGGCTGAACTCTATCTTTAAGAAAGGAACGTCTCCTTTATGATCGCTATACTCACCTGGGGTGCGTCAGGTCAGTCACAGCTGTGTATATTTATACAGTATATTGATTTACATTTAAATGAATCCAAAGTTAACCAAAGTGCTTTACTGAGGATTCCTCGTTGCTCAGTGGATTATATCTTGTCTGACTCCCCAGACTCCTCCCTCCGTGGTAGGAGAGATGCTGAACCCTCCTTCTACCTCGACACGACGCTTCAACAGGACCTCAGTCCAGACATTGGCTCTGAGAAAAAAAACCTGGACATCCCTTCTCCATCTGCTCCCAGTCTTCTAGCTGTGATCAGTCGCGGCTGGTGCAGTAATCAACTCCATCATTCTCATTCCGCTCTACACTCTTCTCCACCGTCCCCCCTCCCTGGTCAAGTGTTTAGTCCTGTTCCCTGTTTTTACAGGTCGTTACTGCTGTGACCTGATTTTCACTGAGAGCACGGACTAGGTCATCTCCTGGGCTAGGGAACAGTTTTCTCCATAGGGTTTGTATTTTCACATGGGGTGGACTCTACAAAATGCTCCAACAGTAAATGTATCACTGCTCCAGGTGGACATTTTAAACATGTGGAAGCCAACTTTGGTTTTCTTCCGTTTGGTTTTCTGGATTCTTTTGAAATAATAATTGAAAATAAAATCAGGTCCATCGTGAAACCATGTAATCTCAGAACATATTTATCTAAACTAAGCCTGCTACAATACTATCCAACTGTGGCTTCACTTTGGTTTCTGCATCATCCACTTCAATCCCTAAAATAACACTGGGAGCCTCTGGGCTATTTTCAGATTTCCCAAATGTCCTTAGTGGTCGAGAACAGAATCTCACAGCTGCATTTGTGCAGGTAACATCTGCTCCGGTCTTCTGGTAGGACTACATTTATCCAGTAGTAGTGCTTTCCTCATTGCAGCATCATATTATGGTCAACAAAGAAAAGAAATGTACAAGTGACTGCTGGCCCACGTTCTATGACGTCATTGTAGTTGTTTTACACTTTTGCAACATGGTAACGCAACATTAAACCCACCAGCAGGTCAACAGCAGCAAACCAAAAAAAGTTGTCAATTAAGTTGTAATTTTTACATAATAATAATCCACAAACGTTACTAGCTAGCTTCTTTCATTTTTAGTTTGGTGTGACTATACATCATATTTGAGTATCAGAACAAGGTTCTATTATGATTTTACTGTGATGATTTAGCCAGTTTTGACCCAGTCAGAGGGATATTTACTACTGGTTGGTCTGGGTATTGCTACCTACAGTATTACTGTAACATACTACCTATGTGAACAGCCTCCTAAACTGTTTATGCAGAGCAGCATGCTGGGAAATGCCTTTAACTTTATGATTTGTCTTTTTTTATACTTGTATTAATTTACATGCACGTTTGTAATTTGTAATATCTTATCTTATCTTTATATAATCAGACTGTAAACATCACAGGTTAAAGAAACCAGTTAATGGTCATAGTTAATGCTAAAGAGGTGCTGCTTTGTGTTTCCTTTTACATTCAGACATTCAAACCATCATACACATACATTGTCATGCTCTTAATATAAACGTCTGTATTGGAGTTAAATAAATGGACTTAGTTTTACATTACTAACACTTCGTCGGGCAAGGAAGTGCACAAAACAGCGCCCCCAGCCCTAACTGCGATGTAGTGGAAATGCAGACTCCAGGCCCTAGTTACAGGGCTAGAGGAGGAGGACGACTATGGCTCAGATGGTGACGACAGCCAGAAAGCATCACAGGACAAATAAAGGTCAAGCTGGACAATTTACCCGGAAGGAGGTTGGATAACCCAGCTCTGCCGGACTCCACTGAAACTGGACCCTAAATCATCAAGCACATCACCTACCAGAAGCTACTGCTCCTTTGGAGTCAAAAGGTTTGTAACATAAGGCAACAGAAACCTATCAAATATGTGTGTGTATAATATAACCTGCTGTCATAGGGACTTACTAAAAATGATATACTGTGTGAGCGCCTGCTACTGTGTGAAGGAAAGAAGGCGGAAGGTGAAATGTTGAAATTGTCAGGTTAGTATAGTATAGTACAGTATATTTCCTGTAGAATTTCCCTGCCAATGAGTTTTAACCGAGTTGGTTTGCAGCACTACAGCAACAACTGTATCTAACTATACAATAAGAATTAGGGCATTATACAGTAATATTGCTGTAGAAACGACATAAATTTGTTACTTTGTAGTTATTTACAGTATTTTAGAAACAAGTTTGAATGTTTGAATTGCACTGGAACAGAGGTTGACATGAATACAGCTTTGTTTTATTTTTGAATAAATGTTCTCATACATTACTTGTTCCTTCGTTTTGTGTCGTGTATGTATTGTTTTCGGAAAAATTATTACCTAACTTGGTGCCTTACTTTATGACCTTGATTTTCTGCACAACAATGAAAATGTTTAATGTTTAATAAAGTCCCATCAATTTATTTATCTTGTAAAGGCTTCCTACACTGGTCTAGGGTTGAAAATGTAAGGGTTAAACCATGAAAGCTTTAGTTTTGATCTAACAGTAATCATGTGGTGAAACTGGTAAGTTCAGGACATTTTGTCAGGGATGCTGACAGTTAAGTTTTGTTACTAAATCTTGTTTAGTAACGAGAGGGTTTCATTATCACTTACTGTAGCTCGTGCTGGCAGTAAACTCTGCCAAAGTTAAAGCTCACAAGTACTGAAGCTCATATCCATCCATCCATCTAAGCAGAGAGCCCCACACTTCCCTCTGCCTGGACACTTCCTCCAGCTTGGTAACTTTCATCTAGTACAACTTTGTCAGCAAAGTTGGACACTTGTACTTTCTCCCTGTACTTAAGCTTTAGTGATTTCTTTAAATAGCAGTTATATCCTTTCCTATGAAATAACTATGGCAACCGTTGTCTTTTTCCTTTCTTTGCTTTGTATTGTGGGGGAGGTAGGTACTTCCATCACGTAGTTCAGGACAAACCTGAAACAAGAGCTTGTAGCTCTGTCACGGCCTCATCCCACAGGTGGGCCAACAATAGCTCCAACTGATCCAACCGGTGACCCCTGGGAGAGGACCAATCTAAATTCCTGTCTGACAAAACCCTTAAAAAGCTGCCTGAATAGGCTGTCCATCTAGAATGCAACACCCGAAAAGACTATTCAGCTAGAGAGGGTTGAATTGAGACGCTTGGAATGTGTTGCTCTTGTAGAAAAGGTGGAGCTCTGGGTTAAGGTTTCGAACTAGCTGCCTTGTAACTACGGTAGGTACTGTCAGTAACTGGCTTTTTCAAGGTGCTGGCTTCGAGACCTCTGAACTGGACTAAGAGTGAAACCCAGAGGATGGTCTTTTTCTGGTCTGTATTCTGGCTCAGAGGTGCCCACAGCCTGTCTCTCACAATTATTCAAAGTGTGACAGTGTGGTAGGGTTTGGTATCAGTGAAACGCAGGCTCCCTTCTCGTTGCCCTTGTTCCTCTCACATCTTGCCAGCAGTTCCTTCTTTCACTCTCTCTTCCTCTCTGCCTCTCTCTTGCCTTCATCAGTTCCACTACATGCAGAATCGGGGGAGCTAGCCAGAAGGTGTTTCAAGGGCTTGAGCCCTTTCAGCCTTTGACAGCCATGGCTGTGCAAATGCAGAGCTGTGACCTTGGCAACAACTTTTATATTGGTCCATTTCAAACCACAGGAGGAGGGGATGTTGTTCTTTATGTGTATGTCGACTAACTGTGTGTGTGTGTGTGTGCTTTTTAATATCCCTAATGAAAGCCTAAAATTTAAAATACCACTGGCAAAGATAATCGCGTGTTGCCTAAAACAATACTAAGCGGAATAGACACCTTATTAAAATGCAGACGTCCAAATTATTGGAAGCCTGAATCATGCTAACGTTGTTAGAAATGATTGTTTGCATGCTGAGTTACACAAAGCTGCTCCTTCTTTACCATTCTGAATAAGAAGACAAAAACTGAGAAGTGACTGTGTTGCCCCAGTAGAATTGAGTTGCACTGGAATAAGCAGACAAGACTCTCCCTCTTTCCTTCCCGCTTTCTTCTCTGTGGATAATCTTGACTCCCCAGAAAAATCCTTAAGCAGCTGGCCACAAACCTTGTGCTTGAGTGCACATGCATACAATATCTCTCTCCAGCCCTGGGGCTGTTCGACCCCCCCGCGCACACACACACACACACACACCACTCTGTTTTTCCCTTCATCTTCTTTTTCCCCAGTTCTCCTTTGACTTCCTGAGCAAACATATCTGGAAAAAGACAGGATTTGTTGTTAGGGACTGGGAGCGAGTGCCAAAATCAACACCGCTCCTCTCATCAGAGGGACCTGCAGCAAATTGGGCCTGCCTTGGATTCCGCTCCTTGGGCCCTACAGGAAATCCAGAGCGACCATTTTTACCTAAAGAAAATCTGTAACCCACAAGTGAAGTGGTAACAAATTGTACATAGTTCAAATGGATTGATTTCCTGTGTAAACAGGTAGGCCCTTAGAGAGCTGGCTCTCATTTGTGACCATGTTAGGGCTGCTGGTAGGTTTGTGGTTTCCTATACTTTGACCCACAGGTACAGTATGGAAGTCAAATAGTGAGTGTGTGTACATCTGCAAGTACTAAAATAACCTCAGCTATTGATTCCTCGCTAAACTATTGGCAGGCAACAAACTGTACAATCATATATAAAACGGGACGACTGTACTGTCAGTTCTGATTTGGTTCGCTACATGATATTGTGCTGAGACAGAAGTTAGCAGGGAAGCAGGTTCAGTCTTGTATGGCCTTGGCACATCCTTTTTCATCATTACACCTCCTCACATCAAACCCTACTGGACAGCTGCAGATGACACCTTGTTTGAAGAGTTTGACTTTTGATCGAGGATGTGTTTGATGCAAGAGGAATAAAAAAGTAACGCCTTAGTTTTTGCTGCTGTTTGAAGTATCAGGGCAACGCAGGGAAGCCCAGGTATGTACAGTACTCATCAGTTGCTATTGACTTTTTGGAAGGGGATGTGTATGGGTCAAAGCAAGGTGATGCCAAAAATACTATTTCATTTAAAGATTCCAAGAATGAAATGGAGAATGAAATGATTTATTTTTGGTTGTAAGACTACAATGTCCATCTGTATTAAAAAATATCAACAGGACTGTAGCTTGTACTATTAATGCTTCAAAACTACAGGTTTATAGAAGACATGTTTACCAAAACCAAGCCGAACTCACTCTCTAACTCATCCCGCACAGGTGGCCCGTCCGTCACAGGGCAGACAACTAGTGTCCAACTAGTCTGAGGGCCCTAGTGAGTGAAATGAGGCAGCAGTGCAACATGAGGCACCATGAGGTGCGTGACAATAAATCTGGACCAAACCTTACGAAACAACCAATAAATTCTTAACGACAAGAGTACAATAGTAAAAGAAATCATATAGTTTGAAACATCTCTCAAAATTGAATAAATGTTCAATATAAATATGGAATAAATATGTTCATGCTTCAGAACTGCTTAAACATGGAACATGAAGGATCTGCAGTTAAACTGCAACTGAAAGAACCATCGACAAAACAAAACAAAACAAAACAAAACAAAACAAAACAAAACAAAACAAAACAAAACAAAACAAAACAAAACAAAACAAAACAAAACAAAACAGGAAGCTCATAGAAATCCAACCATCTCTATATAAAGTAAGTATTTTCATTAGATGAAAGATGAAAGAGTGAAGCAACTACTTGCATGAGTAGTGGAAGGTTTTGAACATCAAGATGACTGAGAATGTTTATTACATGCAATTAAATTTCTCTACAAAACATACAGAATTGCCTTTAATTACGCAGAAATGTAAATGACAAGGGGTGACTTCCTCTATCAGGATCTTTTCAGCCTGTAAATTCCTCTTCCCTGTTGATGCTGAGACTACGCTTTCAGGACAGTTAAAGACCTGTAAGGAGCCCGGACGCAGTTTTACGCCACACTTTATTTTCCTGCAGGCACCGGAGATGAACTGTGACCCACTGCAATGACAAAGTAAATGTGTAGTTTCCCTAAGCGCCTCCTGAGGAGTCTGGCAGACAGGGGTTAGAAAAGAGGAGGTGGCCAAAGACTGTCAGCCGACTGATTTTGAGCCGCTCCATCTGTGTCTCACACAACCTGCGCGCCAGTCGGCAGTTCTTAGTTATTTAGAGATAAGTGATCTCAACGCCTCACCAACCGTTCAACTGTTCTTGTAAGGAAATATAAGTTTCCTATTGGAGCAAGGTGATCTGGTGGGAAATAACTTCTTATCTCTTGTCCCGAGGCAAACGCGATTTCATCAAGGGGAAGACAAGCTCCAGCACTTAGCAACTTAGTCTCTGAGCACATTCCACCTTCTTACCCACAGCACAGCAATGTTTCTATAGTCGAAATCTAGGTCAAATGTAGAATCACCGGTTATCTATAAAGTGTTGTAACAATGTAACAAATGTCTTACCAGGCTAGTTGGACCGTTTTCCCTTTTTTACATGTTGATTTGTGTCAGTTGTCTAAAGGAAAATATTCAGTGTTTTACACTAAGCTCTTAAAATACAGCGAACTGTTTTATCTAGAGCACGTTGACTTTGGAAGCGGTTTTTACCCACATCTGGACTCTCTTCTGCTCTCTCCCGTCATTCTGTCTGAGTGCATCAAAAAGCAGGTATGCACAACCCCCTAGGGCTCAGTGATTGAAAGCTCAGAAGGAAGGACACTGTGCCAAAGTCTTATGAAGAATGCAACAGAGAATACATATATTATTCAGATTACATTCTAGCGCTGCTGATCTGTCAACACAAAAGTGATCCAGAATTAGATTGTGTTCTAAGGTTTTCACAGGTAATGTCGAGGAAGCCAGAAAAGGCAAGATGGAGTCCCACATTAAACCACGTGTTAAGTTCATTATCTTCAAGGGAGAGAACAATCAGAGCGGCCGATCAGGGCCTTTTTATCCAATCCAGTCCAAACAGATTTCTGACAATCCCCCTTGCGTCATGGTAGAAAAAAGGACCCTCTTCTATTTCAGTGGTTTAAATGGTTTTAATGTCGACAGATTACGTGTGACCACTTCAAATATTCTGGAAATTTTGGTGCTGAAAACTACGATTTACCCTCCGCTGGGAGGCTTCAAGATGTCCGTGCACCAAGCGATTAGCATTAAGAGGAGGGGAAAACTCCGATGCAAACATATTCATAAGCCTCTGGTCTGCAATTCTTACATGGCTGTAAAAATCAGTTTCCCCTGCCTCTGTGCCATCTCTGCGTCCTTTTGCATAATTAACTCATATCAAAATGCATTTCTGGCTAAACAGACCTGCCCAGTGCCACAGGCCACACACTGAAGACAGCTCGGGGAGACGGCAGACAAAAAACCCAGGTGTTGCAGTAAGTCAGGAACGGAGCAGTATATTACTAGATGAAACATGTTCTCTAGTTCTCTCATATGGTAACGTACGGTAAATATCATACCTCATAATTATTTCGAAAGAATCATTTAACCCCATTTCTGTGTTTGGTATGGACCAGGGTACAGCTGCACAAAATGAATTTGTCATCAGGTCTAAAGCTTTTTTGGCAGGCTTTCTCAGAGTCAGCCAAGGTCCTTGAAGTGGGAAAAGCTTTCCCGCTGCTCTGCTCGTCTACATCCCAGCAGGTCCACGGATTAAATTCATGGCTGTCGTCAAAGCCCCTGACAGGCCTTAAAGGGAGAGCAGCACGCGTCCCCAGATATCACTCCCAGAGGTCTGGGAGTGGTGCACTGTGTCACTGGCAGCTGAGGAGCAAGTGGTACCAACGCAGCAACATGATATCACTCGAACGCCCGCTACGTCGCTCCGCAGCCCACCTTTCATTCTTATCACAGCCACATCAACTCGTCTTCCGTGTTCTGTCCTCATTTTACCTCAAGACAAGATAAGATCATTCTTCACTGATCCCACAGTGGGAAAAGCTACAAAAAGAATAGTCATCCTTTAAGTTGTGCATTTTCTTTTCAGGTTTCTTCACGGTTTGGCTTATAAAACTCAAAGGACGCAACTTTAAGACTTTCCTGGACAATCAAAATGTCCTACATCTCAATTGTAATACTATATATAAAGCACAGGGATGTTTCAAAAACTGAGGCAAGACAAGGAAATTACATATTAAAGAAGTAAAATGTATTTTGCTTTTTAAATATGTGATGAACTTTAGCCAGAGCCTGAGGGAGGTTGGAGACTTTTAATTCAAGTGGACCATGTTGATCACTGCCATTGTCACTGAATGTGTGGTGGCAACCGCAGAAACCTTGACAATGGGTTGGGAAGAGGGTGTAGGAATACGTTGAGGTTCTGCTCAACCTTCCATTGAGGAAACAGGGGAGCGGTATGCAAGTATGGGGTTAAGGGCTGTCTGGTCCGAATATGGATCAGGAGGCAGCTCTGAGTTACGGAGTCGGTCTGGCTGAGTCTAAATCAGTCTCAAGTTTGTTTGTTTTTTTAAAAGTGGCTAAACCGTAGTCATCGTAGACTAAAGACTAAATGTGAATCACAGGGTCTGAACAAAACCCTATTTAAGTAAACAACTGTTCCATAGATATTAGAAATTAAATATATGTCACAAGAATCCCTGTACTGCTCTCAAGAACGGTTTCAAGAATTAACACAAAATCTTCCATTTACAAATAAAAACCAAGGCAGAGATGGAAATGACGACCATCCCGACAAAAGGAAAACCAGGAAGTGGGAGTTTTCATGGCAGGGAGGATAAATGGATAAGAACCATACCAGCGATACTACAACAATGACTTTGCATTTCATAAATATGCATTTACTGTTATATACAGTTATTAACTGTATCAGCTGCTTCTCCTACGTGTAAATGGTAAATGGTCTGCGCTTACATAGCGCTTTTCTACCTATCGTTCCTCAAAGCACAAAAAGGTTTTGATCACTTTGTCAAAATGGCAATGTTACAGTGGATACAGCATTAAATAGCCTGCTACCAGCTAAAGGCTATTAAACCTGAAACACACTGACCTGATTCAAGGAAGAGCCTGGAAATACAATCAAAAAGAAGGAAAACCCTGAAAACAATGTCTCTGTATTGGACGAAGCCATTATCACTGACCAATAAAGGACATGGGACATAGCTAAATAAAGTCTTGATCAGACCATCCTGTCTGCTACATTATGTAAATAGCACCAGTGTCACCAGACAAAATACCAAATCACCTGGAACAAACTGTTCTGAGTTTGTTCAGTGTTGCTCCAAACTCACATCCTGTCAGATATATCTTTTCTAGGGTGGGATGTCTGTCATTTTTACGCTAGTAGTAGTAGTAGTGAAGGATTTATTATAAATGTAAAGAAATATGAATAGCTCTGTGATCTTATAATAATGTGATTATGTTATTACTGTACTGTATGTGCAGCCTCACCTCGAGACGTGAACTAGGTCTTGAATTAGGAAAGGCCTCGTGTCAGGCTGACAGGCTGACACAGGAGACTGCAACTGTTTATCAGTTTACTTTGATGTTGCTCAACGCTAACAATGACATCATTACCCATCATTAGCTTTTTAACAGTTTGCTGAGGCCATTAAACGTTTCACTGTTCCATAAAGTTTAACTGGGGTGGAGTAAAGCTGCTGTCATTTACCTGCCAAACAACATGTCTCCAGGTGAAGTTGAACTATTTCAATCAATGTCATCACAATACTTTCAAAGAAAAAAACGAATACACAAAAGTAGAATAATCTGATCCACGGCCACTGGTTGCAATACCAAAGCTTAGCTTGTACAGATATTTTTGTACATTGTGATATTTGAATGGTGTTAGTTTTTTCATTTTCTATTTTAGAAATCAAAGAGGTTTGGACAAGACGAGTCTCTGTTATCATCAACGTGTCTGCAAATGACTTTCCTGTCAAAGACAGCTGCAGCACAGATGCACAGCATGCAAACCAAACGCACTGTTAGCAGGTTGAACAGTTTTCACTCACTGAGACATTAGTGTTAGTGAAACTCTTATTTACGAAGTTAACCTACTTTAAAATCCTATTACAGTTAAACATTAAAAGCTTGTTTCAGTTGTTACTGCCTGTTAAGCTGTTTGACTTGTTGCAATGTGCAAATGTAACACAAATGAAAATTATGCTACAGTCATTTCAGTACAAAACATAATTTGACGAATATCCACTAAAAGCCTTCAGCAAGCGAGGACAACCCATCTCTGTTAATCTTTTCTTTATTGGGCTCCAATTAATTTCCTTTTCATTTCATGGCTCATTAGTGTTCTCTGTGTGTCCGTCAGTCTGAATCTCACCTAATGACCTGAGAGGGACGGCAGGAACAGGATCAGGATCGCTGGACGTTGGCCAAAACACACCGACGATCCTTAAGGAACCAGACGCACTGTCCGACCAGGGTAAAGGAGAAGAACTAAACCAAACCTTAATAACACGGTGACAAGAAATAATAAGAGGTCAAACGAGGTATAAGGTAAACAAGCAAATAAACAGACAGACTGACAAACAAACTAGGGTATAAAGACGAACTGACAACGGTGATATGAAAATGAAGATGAGAAAAGGCAAAACACAGCTTAGGGGAAGCTTCTGTCGGGGACTTTCCTTCTTTGTAATTAGTCATGCTTGTAACCAGATGTGGGGCTTTCACAGATTTAACTGCTACACTGTATCTAGTGTAATACAATTGTGGAGTAATTTGATATTTGTTGCTGCTGGTATAATAATGCTGCTGTCTCCATCCGTGTGTCTGAGCACTGCTGTACATTCACTATGGGGCTCAGGCTCCATCACAAACACCCAGAATAATAAATCAATCAATCATTGTTCCACAAAAGCGTTTATTAGGTTATACCCCAGTCCTGCAGAATCGGAATTTACTTACTGCTCATATTCCAGTTCGAATGAATGACATCAGTATGTCCTACTCCAGGCTGTGGTTTTCCATGTATAGGCAGGAAACGCATACTATGCTCCACTTTATGCAATTTGTTATGGACAGTTTGGCAAGTTGTGCGCTCCTGACACGTCCATTCAAGATTTTGATTGCATAGCATGCTGCTCCAAACTATAGGAAGACTGCAGCACCATCAGTTATATGACTGTCATAGCTGTCAAATATCTCATTACTCCATGTCAAGTCAAAGGTGTCTTCATATTTATGTCATGAGACTGCACTGTACGGGATATTGTGCTACAACCTATTATTTATTGAAGCAATTGTGACAGACAATGTACCTAAGAAAGTGTGAGAAGTGAAAAATAACATTCTTCTCCCTTAATAAGGCTGTCTTGTCAAACATTTATGGGACAGAAGGAAAACAAGGGCACAGGCACGTTTATTGACATTGTGATTGGTGAAGGCTGTCACGGGATGTGGGTTAGCGTACCGAAGAACAATCTGCTGTTGTGTCATCACCGGGTTGCCCCAGGTCTTCTCAAAAGAGCAGCAGAATATGTTTTGTGCTGTTTCGCATATCTGTCGTAGTGCGAGACCTCGAACCCAGGTCTACTGCCACGAGCTTGGTTATCGGTGTAAGTTGGACATACAGAACAAAAACAAAATGAAAACTGATAAGGCACTACTAGAAATCAAACATCTGCATCAAAATGCTTTTAAGAAATGAAGATGTTTGATAAAGACCTGTTATCAAGTCAAAAACCTGTGACTGTCTTGAAATTTTTGAGCTGAGTCAGCAGGTCTGTACCAGAGCAAGCTGTGTTGCAACTGTACTAATAACTATATATGAATAATGAGTCCATCCATCCATCCACCCACCTATCTATCATCTATCTATCTATCTATCTATCTATCTATCTATCTATCTATCTATCTATCTATCTATCTATCTATCTATCTATCTATCTATCTATCTATCTATCTATCTATCTATCTATCTATCTATCTATCTATCTATCTATCTATCTATCTATCTATCTATTTATCTGTCTAGCTATCATCTATCGTCCGTCCAGTAACAACGTATTTGCCATTTGCATCTTTATAGGTGACAACGTGGACTAGAGGTACTAGCAAGTATCATTTAAGAAACATTTTAATCTTATGAATAATACAGAAAGATGCACAAATCTGCCCATTAATAGCAAAGCTGAAGCTCCAATTTAGCAACTGAGGTAAACAAGAGCACACGCGCCTGTTGGTGCTGAATTATTGATACAAACTCTAATTATACAATTATCAGGCAAAGGGAGCAAAGTGTTTGAGGGGCACACAGAGAGTTGCTCTGAAAGCCATAATTGCAATCTGATGCTCATTATTTGACCCCTGCTGATCCTCAATGAACAGAGCTGTCAATGGAGGCCTGTTAACTATGCAGCATTTACATGTTCTCCGTGCTGTAAAGGAAGATGGCAGCAGCCACTCTGCTGGAGCTATCAGCTGTAGCTGCGGAGGCATGATGCGGTTGGGCTGGTAACACACGTTTCCAAACCCTGAACCCAGCCACACAATGAAAAGAGACGGTTCGCACCCAGCAAGACTCTTTGAAACTAAAGATTCAAGCGGAGAATGGCATGTCTGTGCCAGCAGTGAGACGGACTCCCCACTGAGCGCTGGGAGCTCCCTCCAGACAAAGCCAGCGCCCAGAGGTTGTGTCTGTTTACTGGTTTGCACAGCAGAGCTAGTTAAACCTCGGTTTGCCAAACCAAGATGCTGTGTTAAACGGCGAGGAGAACATGTCACATGTGAGCGTAGAGGAACAGGGAAGATGGATGGAGACGTTGCTGGCGTTGGCTGGGTTTGATGTGGAAGGAAGGAACTGGCCCAGTGACCAGGCAGCCGTCCAGTACGCTGTCCAGCTTCCCCGTGAACCACACAAATGAACAAAGTGTTTGTGAAAAGGCACCAGCAGGGGACACGGTGCACCTGGGGCTGAGTAAACTTTTACATGCTTTTCAACAAGGCATCTTTTTTCTGGTCCCACTTTGTCACCAGAGCTATAACGCACTTTGAAAAAGAACACGTTTCCTACCAGCTTGCCTTAAGGCGAGCAGAACGTTGTTTAATAGTCTGCTGATAATCTTCTTTTTGCCGACCCTTTAAGCACCTGTGTAAATATGCTACTGGAGTTTCCCCATAGTCGTGGATACAGTCGTACTATAATTTACCAGTTGTGAGATCAGTGATTATGTTCTTTTTGATTTTAGATCACAGATCAAGACAACAGAGAATAATTAGATGATGATTAATATAAATCAATGAACTATTTTCACTGAAGACATTTTTATTGTTTTGGGTTTGTGTTTCACAAGGACAACTTTATTTCTCATTATGCTCTTATATTGCTTGATAGATATTTCAGATGTTTTTATTATGCCAAAATGTGAAACATATTGCTTATACTTCTTATTTTGTAAGATGTCTGGATTGTTTCAGAGCGGTGTGTATTGGCAGGGAGCAAGAGAGGAGAGAATCATTTTAGAAATTCCCTCCCCAGGCTGTCAGTGTGCCAGACTTGGCTGAACAAAGTCTGTCCAAAAACATTTAAAATCTAATCAGGTATAAATACTGCAAAATTGAACTTCAGGTTGCAGTAACTGATGTTTTGCACTTTTTCTTAGAAGGGGAAGGGAAGACGTCATTTCTCTCTCTGTTCCAGTCTGCGTTCGTCTGCGTGCTACTTCTAAATTCATGGGTAACGGTCGACTGGACCAACTTGATCGAGTCCGTCTGGTTTTAGGAGATCAAATGTGATATAATTAACCGGCAGATGCTGTTCTGGGTCATTTGGATGAAGCTTATAGCATGTTTGAGATTATAAATGTAGACTATATGCAAAGATGCATGAATATCAGCTATATATTTAAAATGTTTCCATCCACGCCGCCCGGCTCCTGTTGGAGAAACACAGAGAGAAAAACAAGCCGATCCACATGGCCTTCCTGGACCTTGAGAAAGCATTCGACAGGGTCCCCCACGACCTCATATGGCAGTTCTTAAGATGATGGTGTCCCAGAGGCATATGTCGAATGGATCCAGCTCCTTTACACAGACGCCACCAGCACAGTGCGATGCGCAGCCGGACTCTCACCCCCTTTTCCAATCACCGTCGGTTCTGCCCTGTCTCCACTCCTCTTCATCCTTTGCATGGATACCATCACCGCCGACCTACAGCTACCCCATCCATGGTCTCTCTTGTTCGCGGATGACGTATTCCTCTCGAACCAAGAAAGAGATGAAACCCAGGAGACCACCCAACTCTGGAAGTCCCGCCTGGATGAATACGGCCTCCGACTGAACCTCAAAAAGACTGGAATGCGGGGAGCAAACCGACGGCACCATCACAGTCGAAAATGAAGAGTTGAAGAAGACCGAAAAATTCAGATACCTGGGCTCAGTCATCAGCAGCGACGGGACTATCTCCGCGGACGTCCGAGCACGAATAAATGCAGCTTGGCTGAAATGGCGACAAGTCACTGGTGTCCTCTGCGACAGAAGGATGCCCGATCGGCTGAAAGGAAAGATCTACAAGACGGTCGTACGCCCAGTCGCCCTCAGATCCGAATGCTGGTCCGCCTCTACCACACACGAACAAGCCCTCAACAGCATGGAAATGAAAATGCTACGTTGGAGCCTTGGAATCACCAGGTGGGACCGCATTATGAACAAAGACATCCGTAAACGACTTGGAGTAGCCCCAATCAAGGAGAAAATGCTTGAGTCGCGCCTAAGGTGGTATGGTCACGTCATCCGAAGCAACGAAGACTCCGTTGCCAAAACAGCCATGCGGATCGACCCAGATGGAAGACGGCAGGCCCAAGAAGCGTTGGATGGACCGAATCAAAGAAGACCTGAAGAGCGTCGGCGCATCCCCAGAAGACGCCCTCGACAGGACCAAATGGAGAAACCCTGCAATTGCGGGACAAACGCCAGGATAGAAGATTTAAAATGTTGTTTTCCAGCAGCCACATTACTGACCTCGCCCTGTTTGGCTTGATTGACAGGCGAGATCATTCTGCTGATACTATAAAAACTTAAAATGTGGATATTTATGAATAATTATTTAAACTTTGAAAAGTTTCATACTCTCCATCTCTATAGGTTCTGTGTGTTTTTGTTAGAGGATGCAGCGTTGAGATTTAAACAGTCATTTGTGAATTTACTCCTAATAAAACTTTCAGGCAGAGTTGGAGTCACGCTCTTTCCCAGCAGAGGGGATGTTGTAACCCCCAGGAGCTGGAGAAGCCGGTTCGATCGGCCTGGAGACAGTCCGATATCAGAGGAAACTTAGCCAGACAGAAATGTTTTTACCATTTCTATGAACAGTCCCATCTCTGTCCTCATTAACCTCTGTACACACACTGAGAGAACCTATAGATGGACTATTCCTTAGTCCTTAAAGCAACAAGGTTTGTCACTAAATAGTTTTCCATTTTAAATACGTACCAGTATCTTCATTTGAGCTTTTTTTGACTTCTAGTCCATGAAACACCTTCCTGCAACCACACACCAAGCGTTTTTAAACTATATGCTAATTCTGGGCTCTATTTCTGGGCTCAGCGTGTGGATCTTTTTCCACATCATTAAGGTGTAACTGGACTCAAGTGAGCGATGATCTGGTTACCCTGACATTTCTAGAGAGCCTAGAGCAGCAGCCACGTGGGGAATGGACACTGGAATTCTGGCCTACAAATCAAATATAGACCTCAAGTATCGGTGGCTGCCAAGGAAAAGCCTCGGCTTCACTTTCCTCCCAGCAGTAAGTTACAGCAAAACTGCAGGGTTCACTTTGAAGTAGAGATTTTTTCCTTGTTCTGTATATTTTACTGTATATTTTGTATGTTTCCATGAATAGCTCTGAACGCTCTTAATGATGTAGCGACTGTAAGACTGAGAGTGTGAATATGAACCTCACTCTTACTTCTAGTCTAGTGAGACTTCACACAATGCGTCTGGAGTCTGGAAAACTGCACTGAGGGTCGGGTCTCAAGTCAGGGGAATAGCCGTCATCTCCTGGAACATTTCTGTAAAAATAAACTATGATCCAGCTACTCTCCGTCTCCCCCTGTGTCTCCCCTCCGCTCTCATAACCCCTCTGCTGCATCCTTTATGCATAAAGCAGTTGTGGAAGAATTGCGCAGGGAAGTAAATCTGAAGGTTCTCCTCAAGGTTCAGGCAGTTCTGGCCCTGAGAGTGCTATCTTTCAACCTATCAGCAAAAACACATGTTCAAGGTACAGTTACAGGAGCCTGGCCAAGTTAGTTGCAGGTCACATTATTTATGACTAACATCCTGGCACTAAAAAATAAGAGCCCTGCGTTTAGCGAGTTCCAGCAGCGTGCATAGCATGGCATGTTGTCGTTTGCCTGCCAGCGTAGAAGTTACAAATTCATTTATTATTATTATTTATTCATTTACAGCAACATATAATTATTGCACAGCTGTTATAATGAGTCATACTTATAAGGGTCATTTATGAAGACTTTTAAGTGGTAACTTCTCAGTAAAATACACCACTTACGAACTCCACATCCTCATCACACGGACCTGACACTGACTCGAGTGATACTTGAGACGTCTCCCTCTGGACTCGCTAGTCTCTAGACAACTTTTGCAGTAGTTCTCCCCAACACCAGGAAGCAAACTAGCACATGTCCAGTCAGTGGAGACGCGCTAACCTGTTGAAATACCGTTTCAGGTTCAGACACAGTCCACCCTGAGAACGTTTTGCACCTAACAAAGCGTAAGAGTACAATTTAAGCACAGGAGAGCAAAGTGAGAAAATGACCTTTAAATCGCTCACGAGCCCATTACAGTCCACCGTCCTGGGTTTTAGTTAGAAGGAATGGAAACCTTACATTATTCTACATCATATGGATGCCATGTGTGAAACCTATATGAATAAAAAAACACATTTAAATAATAAAACATACTGACACTGACTGACACTGAGTATTAGCTGTTTCAAACCAACGCAGGATGACATAAAACAGCCTCTGATCACTGTAGAGCATTGACTTGAAGAAGCTATGAAGACATCTTCATCAGTTTAAATGTTGGAATGTTCAGACCTATTAATGTGCAGCGCTCTCGACTTTCACACCGGTGCAGCAAGTATTGATTAGGGTAACACACACACACACACACACACACACACACACACACACACACACACACACACACACACACACACACAGTTTGGGGGTAACACACGCAGCAGGTAACTCTTGTCAGGCTTGGGAGTTAGATGTAGGCCTGAGCACATGAGATCCTAACACAGAACACAGCTTTTGTTTTGTTCAAGCACCACCTGTCACTTCCTACTTCCTGTTCCTGTTTCCTGCTCTGCCCTCATGTCAACCACTGTCATTACATATCCAATATACAGTATAATGAATGTATAAGGACTCATCATGCACAATCTGCCTGTTGTCATGTTGGTCAGTTTGTCTTGTAAGTTTGTATTTTGTTTATAGTAGCTTAGTAAGTTAGTTTGTGTCTGCATGTGCAGAGTTTAGTTCATACTTCATGTTTTGAACTGTTGTCCTGCCTTGCAGTGATTTTGTTTTTGTGAGTTACTTTAGTCATTTAGTTTTTTCCTCTATGTGCAGTGACTTTTAGTTCTACTTTACCTTTGTTAGCGATAAGGGAGATTTGTTACTGTCGCTCCCTCTGAAAACATAAAAAGCTCCTGAGCTCTGTCTGTCGTCCTGCACAAAAACAAATCTCATTTAAACACCTATCAAAACAAAACTGAACATGATGCAAAGCCTTAAGTGCAAAAACACAAGGCTCAGATTCAGACTCAAAGACTGAATCAGAAAGAATGAACTTACAGCAACTTATGACAGGTCACGTGTGACCTTGGACAATGCAATGAAGACTTTCTCTGTCACCTTAACACGACTTGAAACCAGGACTAGATTCTGTTTAATGGAGTGACACAAGGCATCACTGTGGACCAGGCTTGACTAGTTTGATCATGACCACTGAGCCAGAAAGCTGGTGCTGAGCAACAGGGATCCTCCTCGACTGCAGTGCGTGGCCTGACATGCAGCATTTTGCTGATGTGGACCGAATCAGAGCTGACGTGGACTGACCCCAGCCGAGGCCTGGTGACAGCCTCCAACAGCACTTCACCCCTGACACCACCCACCTTAACCACACTGCTTGAGCCATCACGTGCCCCATTCATCAAAGAAGCCACACGTCTCTCCACATCAGTCCAAGCTCGACTCTTATGTATTGTAATTTGGGTCTGTTCAGCCTTGGGGGACAGCTGTGACATGCCTGGAATTGGTCTGAGCCTTGATAGAAGGAGGTGGCGTGCGAGCACCTATGACGGCTCGAAAATGGGCCAGAACTGACTGACTACAACTCAGTTGTATTAATGTTAATGCAAATAGAGATTAATAGCCAAGCCAACAATTTCAAACTCAAAGAGCTTTAAGTAGACAAATTGTCTATTATCTTAGTCTGGATGTACAGTGGATGTTGAAAATGTTGAATAGTCCACCTTTAAGGTTAGTTTTTTTGTAACAAGTAATCAAATTGTTGTTTCTAATGAAAGCAACATAAAAAAGTTATTGGCAACCACAACTTCAATATTAATACGATCCAGTACATTTTCTGTAAAATTTACATCCTGGTGGAATTAAAAAAAAGGTTGTGTTGGTACTGGTATGTATAATAATAATAATAATAATAAAGCAGAGATGAGTACGAAATATAATCCAATACTTTATGTTAAGTTGATTTTATAAACCATTTGATATATTGCTTTGAAGCACTTTGTATTAATAAAGTAATAAAGATGATTCAAGGCAGTGGCATGTGGGATAAAAAACAAGTCCAATTCATGGAGACTCCTCCCTACTTACAGGACTTAGCGTGTGCTGCTCACATGCTGGTTCCAGACACCACAGATTTCAGGCTTCAGTGGGTCAGGGCCGTTGTGATGAAATGACCCGAAGACAGACACAGAGCCCTCATCTATACATGAACTGTTACTCAGTTTCTGAAATTCACCTACCGGTCATTTCAAGAAAGAATTGTTGATGATGTCCATTTCTTTGTTCTTTGTTTAAGCTGCTGTAATATGTTACCACCTGCAGAAAAGTGGTTTTCATCTGATGTCATACTGTACAGTGAAAAGATATTTTTGACAAAGCTGTTTGCACATAGGATAAAAGAACATTTAAAATCTAAGCTTAATGTGATCGAACCTGTTACACCAGTGAAGGGATGCTGTAGGACATACAGTAGGCCCATAACAATCCTGTTTGAGAATAATCCAAACTGAATTTTGTGAAAAATTTTCACCTGCTCTTTAAAAATCACCCAAACGCAAATGATCCTTTGAGCTCAAACAGAACCGAGCACAGACTGTGTGGTTTTATTACACAGTGGGCAATTTTAGAGATCTCAGCATATTCATCTAGCTTTGTTGCCACGACACTGATATGTCAAACAGTGTGGATTAAATGCTGGATGACCTTAGAAACGGCAGATGATGGGTATATGGTATTTTCTCATTTAATTCTGGTAGAATATGTCACATATGCATAGCTACATATGAAAATATGAAGGAGGACAACATTGTCCTGAGAATGTTGAAGTTCATCAGTGTCACCTTGCTCCCTTAGTGGATCAGCTTGGTAGAACGCTGGCTTTTCTAATGGCACCGTGTACCACCAAACTGTAAATATTGGCATGTCAAGAAATTGCTGACATTGTTATGGCTCCAAAATAGAGGAGGGAGAATCTCTTGTGGGGACGTCATTACCTGATTCATTATGCCATAAACTGATCCGAGTGTGAAAGCAGGGACCAATGTTTTAAAAGTGTGAACATAGCAACAACACCGTTAAACAATGCAGAGCAAGCTGACATCCAGCTGTTTTTTTCTGTTTAGCTGCCTGTTCTATTAGAAATTAATTGATTTTAGCAAACATGTTGCTTCATTTAATGATTTAGCATTAAAGCGGTTTAAGTTTGTCTATACTTCTCATGTGTTTATTTAATGTCACAGTTAACACCAGGCTTAGTTTTATAGGGCTAGTGTGCTAGTGTATTATTGTGATCTGTTTCATTCAAGTATCTACAGCCTACTGCAAAGCTTCAGTCACTTTGACTTGTCTTGTCAGTAGCCTTTTATTGGATGACATAGTAGATGAGGTTAATACTCAGGTGTAAACGGGTTCTGGGACAGGTCAGATCGACTGTCACTCTTGGTGGACACGCCCCCACACCAGGTCTGTTTTCTTACAATACGTGCTAAAATAAGTATATTGTAAGTGCAAGACGCGTTATCTATTTGCATAATTTGTACAATGGCGCCATATTACAGTGGAGGCCTCACTGTTCAGTAGCTCTGCATTCTAAGTATGGCTTTTGAATTAGTGACACTTTTACACAAACCTCCCCCGGCTGTCATTGCTTGATAGCATCTGTTTGGGTAATATTAAGACTGGTCGGTGCTTCAGAGAAAGGAAGCCTGAAAGATTTTAGGCAAGTGCTAGTGAATGTAAACATCACAGCAATAAAGGCAACAAAGTGTGAGAAAACATGGCCTCTGTGGTGAGGGTAATTTAATCCATTTATCAACTGCCTCTCGCTGCCAGAGGCTCTTATCATCCTCATCATGGAAGACCTTAAAACAAGCTCAGGATGAGTTGTGTCAAAGAGACAGCAGCAGAGAGGGAGGGGCCGGGAAGGACGACCTCCTGTTGAGAACATGAAGGAAGACATTTTCACTGTAAGAAGGGTGAAGGACACCTTGGGGTGCTAGCCACTTAATGAAAAAAGGGATAAAACATACATTTTTCCTTTCCCTGATTAGGAATGAGTGTTGTGGTCTGTGTGAGTCGGTGGGAGGCTGATTGAATTTGTCTAGGTTCAAAAATGCAATTACTTGAGGGACAAAGATAAACGCGTTTTCATTTAGATCTCAGCTTTTACATGTAACCGTTACATGGCAAATTGTGTTCTTTATTAATGCATGTCGGTATGGTTTATTGTACGTTTTCCATAGTCATAGCTTAACAGAGTGGCAGTATAATCTCAATTAGTCAGCCCCTAGACAGCACCTTTGCAATCACCCGTCTTCATCCCTGATGGGAGTCAGACCTCCTCAGGTAGCACGGTGGTCTAGTGCGTATGTATGAATGTGCATCCCTGTGACCCTTACGACGACAAACGAGTGAGTGTTGACACACAGAAAAACCGAATGTTCACGTCATAGCTGTCACAGTTCAGCCGTGTGGTGGCAGGGACGTCCACCTTATCCTCATGGCCTGTACAAACTTTCTTGAAAAGCATAACGGGACCATATAGTGGGAGCCACAGCCACGCTGCATATTACCCAACCGTGTTCTGTGAACAGATGCTGTGAAGCAATAACAGCAACAATAAAATATGATCCAGCCCGTACCATATTGTGGACGCGCTAAGGATTATGGGTAGAGCCTGGTGGAGGTTTAAACCCTATGTGCAGTTCTAAAACATTTCATACAGAAACCAGATTCTGTTTACCAGACAAGAGTTTCTAGAACTTACTAGAAATAATTACTTTCTGCCACCACCAAGATCAAACTAAAGGACAGCTCTACGCCGAGCAAACCCCAACTAACCACTGAACTAGTGAGGAGGACACAAGTGCACGATACTTCAACCGCACAACAGGAAACACAATAACAGAATGAAAACAAACTGTGTTTTCCAACAACGTAGCAGATACAAGGACAAGATACCAACGTGCAACAGGATCAGGTAACAGATACTAACAAGTACTAAAGGTAACAGCTAGGAACGAACTGACAAAGAGAAGAACACATGAGGCTACTTAAGTACTTAACAAACAGGAAGTGACAAGCGAAGACAAGGGCAACAGAACAACAGCGGCCTCCAGGGGTTGGAGGGCCGACCTGTCCCAGACCTAGTTTGACCCCTTTCTGCTTACACTTAATGTGTCATTACGAAAACATTATCTGTGCTGTGTTATCATTTTAGTATCTGGACACCTGCCAATACGTGAAGGGAATGACATTCGTTTTTCCAACAAGGACTAACTAAGTTTGACAGAATATAGATCTGCTTCCCAAACGTATTCCTCATTATTCATCTTCTGTGAAGCTAATGCACTCAAAAAAGTAAGGATGTGTATCAACTGAACATCAGTCATAGCAGTGAACTACAAAGGTAAATCTCAAAACACTATATAGTGGATGAATGTCAAACTAATTCAATTTTAAAATGTCATGTTTTTGCATTTGTAAATTGAGTGTAAGGTAAAGTCAAAGCTCACTTCAGGTGTAGTTGTATAAATTAATAGAATCATACTTCCATTATTGAATAATAAACATAATCATGACGTTGAGTAAGCTGGATATCTTGTCAATAAATGCACATCTTGTTTCAATTATTTCCTAGACAGATGCAGGTGGAATTAACACAAGCAGGTGATCCAAGGAATAAATAAAGATAATCTTTTCAAAATAACATGCAAATCTTAATAGAACTCACGTCTTGCTGATTTATGTCATGTGTCACAGCTCTTGTGTTTTCTATGTGGCCTGTTACATTCACAATCGCACAGCAGCACCAGAAGCGCACGTTTGACACTGCCAAACACTAACAAGAAAATAATCGCAACTGCAAGTGCTAATATTTGCTCACAGAGCTGATGTTTTATTCATGGGACATCTGTGCTGCTTGGAATCAGCCCGAAGCTTTACAGCCCAAGTATCATTCAATTAAACTCTGCAAAATTAATGGACAAATCTTTTCATTTCTGTAGCAGCAGCAGCAGTAACCCAAGCCTAGCCACATAACAATGCATCAATTATCTCTCAATGCTGTATCACCTCAGCTGCCAATCACAGGATGGATCGGGGCTTGCTAGCTTCCCTGATTTGAAATATTAATACAGGTTAGCCTTGTGAGATGCAAAAATGTAGACTGGGGCACATGCTGGTACCAGAAGCAAGGCCGCAGCTTGACAAGGCAAACAAGAACCCTTAAATAAATGATGAGTCTAAAGGTGTGGAGAGGCTCCCTGACATGGATTAACCAGTGTACAATGAACGCAACCCTGACCCAAGGATTCCAGCCTCACTGGCCTCAGTAGAGAAAGTAGTACATTTATATAGCACAACGCTACCAGCGCATGGATACAAATCTACAACAAACCAGAAATCCTTCTCTTAAAGCCTTTCTCCTTGTCTTTTCCTGCCACTGGGCGCAAAACTAGACAAAAGACACAAAACAACAAGAAACATTTGCACTGACAAGTTCACCCCCCACTTTATGAAAGCAGTAAAAGGAGGGAGAGCTGTTCTAGCGGACAAAGAGTGAACCACAGCACAGAGACGCATTCGACTCTAAAGAGACACTTTGAATGGGAGACAAATCTAAAACGTGCAGAAATAGTTGGCTGATCTGATGGATTTTCTACTTTCTGTTGTAAAATATATGAATGTCCTGGCCTTGAAAGTATCTACAGATCACATGCTACAATTTCCTGTCAAAGACGTCTTTATGTACAGGTGGCTGTCAGTCTGACTGGGTACAGTAATAATATGTGGATGTAGACAGTAGAGCAGAGAACCTAATGTGTCATATACACTGCTGCTCTTGTATTTTCACTGTAGGCATCTAACGTTTTACCTGGAAAATCCTGTCTTATGTTTAAACAACTGCAAAATTTTAAAAGTGATTTGAATTTGACAAAATCTCAGGATTTGTACTTTAACGTGTTTTTACTTTTTAACAAACAACAAAGGTGTGCCATGAAAATGTACTTCCTGTTTGTACAGGATTACTCTCCCTTCATTAGACCTTAGCTAAACCTCCCCTAAGCCACAGTAATGGGGTCTTTTCTGACTGTTGTCATTAAATTCGCTTCACCCTGTACATCGCTCGCAACTAATAGCAGAGAATATCAGTGGGAGATAAAAAAAATCAATTACACCTTGCACTTCTGTGAGCGTGTCAGGGGCTTTTCAGCATAGGAACCTAATTAAATTAACCTCAAAGGGAGCAGCCAGGCCACTCTGTGCACGTCCGGCGATTAGCGCATGTATTTATTAAAATGGGCCAGACAACCAGTCTGGACGAGACCCTTTTCCCCGCTGAGGTCTTGTTTGTGCCAGAGTGAGACAGCTAGAACTGCTGCTCCACACTCCTGCACTGCACAGAGAAGTTAATTAGTTGTGAGTAAGCACACGTTTTCCAATAGAGTCGGACATAAATGGTTTGGTATGGCTCGGAACTGTGTGGCAGAAGAGAACAACCAGCAGTTAAGCTTTTGACCACGTTAGTGAAATGTCCATATCCACATATATTAACAAAAAAAAGAAAAGAAAACCTTTTTAACCAAGTGGTTTGTGTTACTGTATAGAACTGTGGAAGATCTTGAAGATTCGGCTATGCAGCCCTTATTTTGAAGGGCACATTTCCAGTGACAGCTAGAACCTCATGCAGTAACTGAACCCATTAACTGAATTCTCCGGCCTCACTTACTCTGTCAGTACTATTTAAACCCGGATTGCTGAATTGTCTGCAGTCCTTCCAGCCTCCATCATCCAAGCCGACAGTCTCATCCATGTCTGCGTCACCGTCCAGCTGATTCCAGGCGTCATGTAAAGTCACCAAGCTCATGATTCAAGTACTGTTGTTCACCAAGTCAGGATTTCATGTGGTTTTTGCTCAATCTAAGTCTTGTTCAGGCCAAACTTTCATCATTAAGGAAGGATTTAAAATTATAAGCAGTCCAGAAAGCAGCGTCTTAGACCAAGCATGTTTTTGTTAAAAGGATTCATGTGTTGTCGTGGACCCAGTAATTAATTACTTTTTTGACATAGACGTGTGATGACATTGTTTGTTCCCAGCAGACTTTCCTGCTGTCGGCCATCTTAGTTGTATTTTTTTCCTCTTACCTTTTGTGTTCTTGTTTTAGTGTCTTTTTTATTCTGGCGTTTTCGTTTCGAGGAGTTTTGTATTTTCTAAATTCTAATCCTTGCTCATCTAGTTCAAGGAGAAGTCTGCTGATAGGAGAACAAAACACAGTGCACACAGAAGGTGGACCACAGTCCATCCCCTCTCAGTTGGAAGTGAAACTTCACCGCCCAGAACATTCTCACCGTTTTCCAGCATGTTCCTAAATTAAACCTGTTCATGCAAATGAGGCTGTGTTTCTAACAATCCTTTGTGCACATACAAGTTTTCTTGCTTGCATCTTCAACTCCTTCATACACACAAACAACAGAAACAGAACATGGGATGTAACACAATGATGCAGTCAGCGTGACCTAAACCAGAGAAGGGAAACAAAACAAAAAAATTACAAAATAATAAAGGTCATGAGTTCAGAGCCCAGCGCCTCCTAATCCCCAGACTGGGCCTCTCAAGAATCTGCTGCCATAGTAGGTCATCAGGATATCCTGACGCTGTCAGCAAGCCTGTCGCCAGAAGACAAAAATAAGCTCATCAGCACACAAAAGAACATTAGGCCTTTTTTGGAACTGTATCCAGAAAGCATGACGTATTGCTGCACTATTTTTTAGAGGAACATTGTGAATCCATTGCGATACTTTCCTAAACATAGGACTTCACATTGCAGAGTGACACGACAGCTTCCCTGTGTTGCTACTCTTCAGTTTTGAGGGAGTCTTGCACGACATGATACTGTAGTTTGTTAATGAAGTAACAAAACTATGTTCAGGTGAAAAAGAAATACATGTGACATTTCACATATCCTAGATTTTTATCCTAGGCTTAATTTTAAAAGATAGACACTGTCTGGTGCATTTAAATACATTTTTAAACCTTTGCAATTCTTATCAGGCACAATTCTTTTACATTTTTTTTCAATATGTAGTTTTCCCAGGTGTCCCAGTCACAGTTTTGTTAATCACCAATACTATACATTGTACTGTAGAGTGACTACGTAAGTGTTTAGTTTTCTCTGTTGTGATTGCTGTAAAAAAGCTCATGTAAGCTCAGATGTAAGATGCTATTACTTCATAATTGCATCTGCACTCCTCATTCCCAAGTGTAGACAAACCATCTCCACAAACGAGACAATAAAATGTAAAAATAATGTATTATTGGAACCATCAATCATACAGAACCGTGTTTACCTGTGAGTAAACACAGGAAATGGACCATGACCCTCAGTTCCTGCACAACCAAGACTTGAGGAATCTAGAACATTAATACATATCACGCATACATATTACACAGTACTGTGCAAAAGTTTTAGGCAATGTGAAAAAAATGCAGTAAACAAGGCCGGATGCTTTTCCAGCTGAATTCTATGAGGAATTCTGGACCATACTGGCACCCGGCGTTCACATAGTAAATCTTCGACAGTAGACGTTAAACAGCAAGGTTCATTACCTCCTAACATTAATTCTGGCTTATAAGCCTACTTCAAAAACCAGGAAAACATATACTTCCATCAAGCTACAGACCAATTTCACTAATAAATGTAGACCTGGAAATAATCTGCAAAGCCCTCACCAGAAGAATAGAGACAATTACCCCATATATAATTCTCTATAATAAAACAGGTTTTATTAAAGGTAGATAGACAACAAACAATATGTACAGACTAATTAACTTAAATGGTTACGCAACCAACCACAAACTTGACTCAGCCATTGTGTCTCTAGTCGCAGAAAAAGCTTTCGACCGAGTAAACTAGAAGTTTCTGTTAGCCACGCAGCATACATTCAGTGTTGGAAACTCCTTTATAGACTGGATCCGAATACTATACAGCTCAGCAAATGCATCAGTTCGAATTAACGGTCAAATCTCTTCGAGGTTTAATTTGCGTAGAGGAACCAAGGTTGTCCACTCTTTCCCTCACTATCTGCGATATTCACTGAACCAGTAGCTACAGCAGTTGCAAAAATGAAGGGATCACTGGAATACAGACTAAAACAGTTATTCATAAAATAGGCTTATATGCTGATGATGTTTTCTTGTTTCTCCTGAAGCAACAAACATGCCTTCCTACAACCACCCCTCTTATCAATGAATGTTCAGCCCTTTCATAATGCAAAATCTACAGTGCCAACCTTTAACTTTGACTTCCATACCACTTCTACCACACTCCAGTCATGGAACATTAGATCCATGGACACTGAATTCTCCTCTAGGCTGTCAGATCTCATACAACTAAACTATTCTCCTTTATTTAATGAAATAGAAGCTAACCTCAACAGATCACAGTTCTTACCCATTTCACTCAGAGCTCAAAAACCACACAAGGGTTGGATAAAACAGCCGCAGAGACGATGAATAGCAACACGCTTCATCTAGATGAACGGTTGGATGAACTTGTTCATCATAGACCCACACATGTTCATTGTTTGGATGTAACACCCACGAAGGCTGTTTTATCCAACCCTTGTGTGTGTTTTTGAGCTTTGGCGCCCCCTATTTTAAAGTGGGGTCGTTTTGACCTCTTCGGGTGGGGGCAGGGAGATACCTCTAGATAGCTCTAGAGGTGCTGAAGGTCCTGCCTGGCCGGGGTGGGCTGGCGCTGACTCATATATGGCCCGGACCTGTACCTGATGTCGTCCCTGTGGCTGCTGCAGCTCTGCCTGGGGGGTGAGTGTGCGCCTAGTTCATGACATGTACCCTCCTGTACCTCGGGTGTGTGGGCTCCCCAGTTACTGGGTCTTTCCTTGCCCGTCCGTTAGACCTGATATGGCAGTAACGCCACTCTCATCACATTTGCTTAGTGGCAGTTTTGCTGTTTCACTAACGGGATAATGGGACAAACTGCATCGAACCAGTGGCTTAGCTGTAAGTTCTGATGTCACTCCTTATTATTACTTTCAATAATTATGTTGTTATAGTGTATATATGTATGTATGTATTACGTTGATTGTATTCTGTCTTTGTGTTTTTAATTTAAAAAATTAGCAGTGACACCAGCTGTTGCTAAACTTCAGATGACTTTAGACAAAAGGGATGGTAAACTGAAAGAGCTGCATCCTATGGAAAGTTAACCCGCTCTGCTCCTATTTTCGGTCTTTGAAGACTAGAAGGTATTACGCCCTTAAGTTAATGCATTAGCGTGTAATTGTCTTCTTCTCTTTTCAAAATGCAAAATGTGTGCTCTCACGCATTAATGCTGGAGATTACTTAGCACCACATTTTCCACTTAGCGGTTCGTAATACATTGAAAGTTCCTATAATGGCCATTATCTAGAATAAGAGACAGGGAGTGGATCTCTTTCACCATGAGGTCCTCAGAATCCTACGGGGGGCTTGTGGGACTCACTTACAGTGTGAAGCGCTCCCATGGGTGCGTTGGATAACAGAGAGGGAAACGTAATAACTCCGTGACAAGGAGAGGCTGCCAATTATAGTCAGCTCACAAAAACAGAGCAGGGTCTGACACACTGAGTATGGCTGCATTTCTGTTGTCCCCAGGGAAGACTCTCCAGGGAAGAAGCAGTCCTTAATAAATCTAAATAGGGAAAGATAACAGAGAGATGTTTGGAGAGTCCGGTGGAGAATTTTCATCCTATAAAGGAATGACCCTCACATGGCAGATTAACATGATACAAGCTGCTGTAAATAAATCTGCTACTGAGCTTGTAAATAGGTGTACACTTCTGTAAAATCTTGTTATTTTACTGCACCGTGTTACACTTCTTCGTGTTATTCAGTAATTATATTCTCTTGGTCTCGATCTGTAGGTCAATGGGTCACACACACACACACACACAAAAAAAACAGTGTCCAAAGCTGATCTCTAACAATAGTTCACAACCCTCTGTTGTTTTTCTTCATAACACACACCTACCCTAGTGTCCAGTATGTGTCTTTCTCCTCTCCATCACTATGACTAATTAACTAATTAGAAGCACTAGCTCCATTAGTCTCACCTTCTCCTTGCAGTCTATTTCAGAGAGGTTAGTCTCTTTCTGTTTTCCACACTGGTTGCTGAGCTATGCCAGTAATAAACACAGTATTCTCTCACCCTACTATACTCCATGTACTGCTTCAAGCATTGCAGACTGAACCACTGGAAATTAAAATTAAATAAAAGTGTTTTTCTTGAACATCTGAAAAAAAAAAACAACGCCACTGCAGCTCTACCGTCCCATCTTAGCATTAGCCACAGTAGCTGGCCCTTTGAATTTGAGACCTTAGTTTTAGATTCTAATTTTGAAGTAATTTTCATTTTTGCACAAAATCGTTGAATTTTTTTTTATGATATGACCTTTTAGGCTTTGATTTAGGGCATTGTTTTATTTTTTCACATCACCGTTGTATCATTTTAATGGTCAGATAAGAGATTGAAATACACTCTGATATATTGCTCTCAGTTCATCAGTTAAGTGAGATTATTGATTACTGCCCTTTGGAACTCAACACATTTCTTATTGTTAAATGACAAATTGTTGAAACTTGAGTTGTGGTTCTGCTCCTTATTTTATTCTTATCGAGAAAGTCAGAATTGCAACAGGTTAGGGTGCATTTACATGGTCTTAGTGCTAATTTGATGATCTTGTGAGCTTTCCACCAGGTATAGTGATACTAGAGATAGTTGGGCTCACCTCCACGCACAGCCTGGACCATGTTCTCCACCTCTGTGATTAGAGCTGTGGAATGTGACTACAACGGTGGACTCCAGAGGTAAGGAATGCCATTAAGCTGATCCTGAGCCTGGCTGGCTTATGGGACTCCTGAGGTAGCTGATGAGTACCAGCAGGCCAAGCACGTTGCAGCCCAGGTGGTTGTGGAGGAAAAATCCACGGCTAGGGAACATGTTGAAGGGAACATGCAGCAGGACTACTGGTCCGCCTCCAACAAATTCTGGCAAGCCTCACAACTACTCGGTCAGCTACAAGGTGTCACATTCTGTATAGTGATTGCACATACAATGCAGGGTGTTACAAACTCACTAACAAAGACTAGACTGGAAACTCGAACTAACTAACTAGATGCAAACTAAACAGAGTACCAGGGGTAGGAACGCCTGAGCCCCTGGCTCTGCCTTTAATCACCACTTGGTGACGCCAACGCTAACAAAAGGGGCTGCTCAACCTAGAGCCTATACCCACACTCACGAACTGAGGACCCAATTGCACAACCCACAGACAGACATGAACAGTTGACTAATATTTTAATAACCGAGGAACAAAGATACTCAAACTGTATGTTTTGAGCAGTGTGTTGATTTCAGCCCAACTGTGTCAAAATTGGTCAATCCTTCATGAGGTTTGTGTTTCGCCATCACTAGGTTGAGCTGATCTCAGCGGCAGACCTTGGCTGGGGTTCAGCAGTAGCACCTCGGATGCACGGGGAAGGCTGTGAAACAGCAGAACAGCAGAGGAAGATGATGCAGGACATGGTAGCACAGAGGCTGGAGCAGGGTGTGGTACTACTGAAGTATCTGAGCCATATAAAACAGAAACAGAAAAACGCATTACAGTGTTAATGCACTTTTTAGTGGGAACAGTGTTGTTGTGTGTGCATTGAAGTCTGGTGTTAGTTTTGTTTTGTCAATTCTCAGAACAGACCTGAGGAGTTCATCAGTCATCTGGGATCGGTGGGATGCTCAGTGGTGCTCATCACACTAACAGTCTGTTCACACACATACGTGGAGCCAAACAACACCAGCATCCTGTGCCATCTTCTGGATGTTTGGAAATTTGGCTGCGCTTCATGAAGCCTACAACTCATCCATTCAAGAGAGTTGAACTTTAAAACAGTGTCACGTTGGAGATCAATCAGGTCCAACTGCATCTTCTATGGCGCCGTTTCGGGGTCTTGTGAGAAGGGACATGACACCAGCTGAAGTCACAATCTTTGCTAAATTGAACCGACAGCAGAATTCTTCATGCAGGGCATCCGGTGATTTCCTGTATGCGTTCACATGTTCCCAGTGTGTGGAAATGAGCGAATGAGTTGTCTGACATTTGCTTTGAGAATAAAGTCCGCTTGGTTGAAGGCTCTGACGTTTGTGTGCATTCCATGCACAGACCGGTCTTTCCTCAGAGCTTCACGTTCAGCTCATTCATGTGTGTCAGTATGTCCACAGCAAAAGCTAAATCACATGACAATCTGTGTCTCAGCTCAGCTTCTCAAGTAGCTTCAAAAATGAGATCATCACCTGCTTGAGCTCCCAAACTCGCTGACATACTTTCCCCAAACGCAACCAGGGGACATTAGACGGTAAAGTCAGTGGTACAAACTCTCGAGTTTACTAAATGGAAAGTCAAAGGTAGGTACTCCTGAACCCACAGGCAGTGGCGCTAGGCACCACACTGTGACGCCAAAGCTCAACCTAGAGCCTACGCCCTCACTCACAAACTGAGGACCCAAGTGCACGACCCACAGACACACGAACGATGAACTAATATTTAACTAAAGCACAAGGATACACAAGGGGAAAACAAACACAAGCTGAGGTGGAAATATAAGAAACAAAAACAAAAGCACTAACACAACCTAGCAGTCAGACATGAACTAACAAATACACACACAGTCTAACACACTCGAACAGAACTTTAACAAACCTTAGTACAGACAACAAGGAAAAGGAATCAAACAGGTATCAAAGCAGGAACAAAAAAAAAAAAAAAATTAAAAGCTCAGCGGTGTCCTTTATGTCTTTAAGGAATATAATGTAAATAACTCAGCTTTTTTCAGCTGCCAGCCTCTGAGCAGTAGCCGTCTTTCTTGTGTTGACTGGTTGTTAGCGTAATTAGCATGTTTGGTGGAAAAGTGACGGCTGATGTTGTTCCTTTAAAACTGCAGTGGTTTCTTGGCAAATAAGACGCAGCCTTTTACCCAGTACATTAACCCAGTATTTAGTTGTCTATTCCTTATTAAACACTCGACATTCACTGTCGACTTTCCTTTTCTTTGGCCCAATCATTGTTGCAGAAGGGTTCAAAGCAGCAGAGTTTTGCCAGAGAGTAGCTGGGGCTCTGCAAAATCAAGTCACTGCACCTAATGCGCCACCTGGTGAAACGCCAGGCATTACAGGTAGTAGATGCTGGGCCTGGTTGGAGGGATTGGCAGGAACAGGACATGCCGGTTGTTATGGCCCAGGCCATATAAGGATCAAACTGGGAGGTCACTCAACCTAGACGGGGTGTAACAACGGTGGAGATGGTGACGGTAGCAGGCATCAACTAGGTTGTAGCAGGCCATACTGGGCTGGGTCATGAAGCTGCAGCATCGAACATGGTTGTGTTGGCACTTCCCTGCTAGAAGGTTGGTGGTAGGGCTGGAGAGGTAGTCTTTAACTTCTTCCAAATAACCGGGGACAGTCTCAGGAGAGTGAAAATCCCGGCAGAGAGAGTAAACGTCCCGGATCCAGTCCAGGCGTGGCTGGAGAATGAGAGCGACTGGGCAAAGCCACAACGGAATCCTGACGCCTTCTGCTCATCTTCAGACTCTCTCTCCCTCCAGCAACACCCCCTGGCTCTGGCTACACCAACTTCCTGTTTTTCCCCTCTGTCACCCGTTACCAGATTCATTATCGAACCACACATAGTGATGCTAATGATGAGGCCAAGTCTCTCTACCTAGTAGGGAAACATCAGACTGGGTGCGGTGAAGGATGCCTAGAGTTAGAAACTGTACAAGACTGTACAGAAGGACAGATCAGAGAGAGAGGACGTGATGGGTGAGTAGAGAAGGAGTGTTCAGTGTGAGGCTGAAGGACACACTGGAGCCAAATAACCAACGTAGAAGGCATTGGTATTTTAGAAGAACTGGACTGATCCTAAGGATATGAGTCTAGTGGGGGTTTTATGTAGAGAGAAACTAAAACCGGAAGATGGCAGCAATGCAACAGATGGGATGACGGCTTCGGTAAAACCCAAAAGGAGACGACCCACACTCACCCGGGCCTTCCCTTCTGCCCTCAGTGTTATACTCCACCTCAGCCATTCAGCTTTGTCAGCAGCATTTGAAATCTTGCATCTTTAATCTACTTTTCTTCCTTCACCAAACTGACAGACTATGGAGACCTTTGCTGTAACTAGTTCTTAAATAGGGACATAAAATATATATTTCAGTAAAACCTTTGTAATGATGGTGATATGTTATCATTCTGTACTTTCAGTTTCCTTGTCCCAATGTCACCACAGTTTTTGAATGTTTTCTTAGGACCAAAGATTTTATTCTATAATATAGTGTCAGGAAATCTTTTTTGAAAATTTTTTAAAATTTGAACAATAATATAACGATGATGCTCTTCCCCTATAATTCTGTCCACAAATATTTACATATGGCTGTAATACAAATTTAGCAGAAACATCTAAATGGTTATCTTATCATGCACATGCTGTCATTCTGGACAATTACTCGGTACCAGAGGAACTTATTCAGTGTGGGGAGAAAAGTCTCTCACTGGAAGAAAGAGAACTGAATATGAGGAGTCCAGGTTTATGGAGGGGTTACTGTGGCAGACCAAACAAAAGGTAATTACAGTCTAAACACATGACTTGCTGCACAATGTGTGTCATAGTTTTAATTTGTAGCAGGATGTGGTAGGTAGGTGTCGATGTGATGTTTATTTTTATTCTTTTGCAGTTGACCAAATGTAACTCATGACTAAGACGATGAGTAATCTGGTCTGGAGGAAAAAGGAGCAGTAGCCGTAGCTGTTCGAGCGAACTGACGGATGTGTCCTGTGCGTTATAGATTCATATTCAAAAATCCATTTGCTCTTAAAGTACCTAAAGTACAAAACTTTCCGGAAAAAAACAGTTGTGCAAAGTCACAAAACCTTATTTATCTGAGTTTGATGCCCAGTTTTGGGGAGGGATGTACTATTCAGTACCATTTCCCTCACATGCTTGCTTAGCTTAAGCTTCTCAATTATTCAGGCTTAGATCAATGCTCTACAGACTCCTGTGAGGAAAATCAGGAGGAGGAGACTCAAATTTAAGCCTGAAACTGGATTATGGATTTGTATAAATTTATGTGTCCACTCAACCACAAAATGGGTGGAAAACAGAGAAATGTGGCTAAGTGGGGGAAAGCTGGACCCCTCAGAGCCATTTCAGCTCCTTGCCTGGCTGCCTTGCTCTGTCAAAGATGCCTTGCTCATTAGCCTGTCCCCAGTTCACTCCAAAGGCTTAAAAGACAGGGACTACGTTACCCAAGTTTACCTCCAACTTCAACAACAGGGCTGTTAAGAGCGTGTGCTGACAGACAAGGACGAGTCACGCGTCAATGGCCGCACTAACAAAAGACAAGAGTCGTCCTTTTTCAGTAACTTAACTTCGGTTGGAGGGAAAACTTTCATTTAATGATTTGTAAAAGGGACCTGCTGTGACTTGCGGTTGTGGCGTGACTCCCCCCTAGTGTTGCTTGCAGGCTATCAAAGCAGTTATGATGAGTTTTCTTATCACAAACACAGAAATGGTTCATTGTTGACAGACCTGCTTTTAATACACGGGTGACACGAATCAAAGACACAGGAAAATAAAACCTCCAGACCACATGTCTCACGGTACGGATGGTAAATCACAAACGTTGTACGATCCTTATGATGGTTACCTGTCATTGCACCAAACCCATATCTGCATCATTGTATTGTATGATTTACTCCTAAATGTTCATCTTCGTGCAGAGTTTGTATGGATCACATCTTTCACCAGTTTCATGTTCCTCCCTCACAGGCCGCACACAGCAGCCTCAAACCACGGTGCTGTTTTTCTGCAAAGCCAAAGCCAGAATTAGAGATGACAGTGAAGCTTACAGCAGGTCCTTGTTGTATTTAGATTGGCAGACAAACAGCAGCTTCACTCAATCCCTGTTTACAAAAGGCTTCCATCCACATTTGTGGGAATCGTGCCTGTAACACTCACATAAACAAAGGCCCAGAACGGCCTGTCGCTCTGTTTCCCGGCCTCTGTTTTACACCAGCATCATTCCAGTAGATACTTAAAATTAGAGTAACTCTAGGTACAAAGTGACCTCCCTTAACGGGCCACTGTTTCTTGCTTGCTGTTGGCGTAGTGATCGTTTCATTGAGGATGTGTTAATCACGACGGGTGACGACTGGTTTGTCAGCTGCTTAATGTTGTAGTTCGTTCAATTCAAAAGCGGAGGCAGACGTGTTTCCTGCCTACAAATCCCATCGCTGTTTTGAACACACTTCAAGATGAACCAGTTGCAGCTCTTGCACTAACTTTGCCTCATATTTTCAACATTTTAGCTTCCAGTTCCAGACAAAATACCAAAACGCAAGATCACAGCAAAATGATTAAAGAAAAAAAAACACCCAACCCAAAATGAAGAATAATAACAGAGAGAAGGTTTAAAATAGAGTATGTTAAAATACATGGCAGGGAAATCCTATTCCAGAGAGAGGGTCAGACATGTAATTTGAAAAAAAGGCAGAGTTAAATGACATATAGGGAGTAATTATAGAGACCAAATAGACAGAACGAGCTGAAATAATAAAATACCACCTAGGCCTGTCAAGAATGTTCTGTGGACTGAGGAAAATCACCGTTGGGTTTAAAAACGAGCAAAGCAGCGGCCACCACCCATCCCCGCTCTCTGTGGCTGACGGGAAACGGGAGCATTTAAATCTGTTTACTTACTGGAACATACATTAGGCTTTGGTGCACGCGTAAAGATGTGAAATAAGGCCACTGCTTCGGAGAACTCTCCAAAATAGTAAGTGTTCCTTTTATAGAGGCTGTCCGTGAATTGGGCCAAAAAAGGTTTTGTTTCTAAATCAAATAACCTCATCCTCTGTATGAACGGAGGGTAATGACTCACTTTTTTAATAGGTCAAGACAGTGAACAGGAAAATCCAACAAAGCTTTGTCATTCTCATCATTACCTTGTCACAGGCGTTGCTTCAAAGGACAGAGCACTTCATTCGACTCGGTTCCTCAGCCGCTCCACACACATTACAAGTGTCACATTACCTTCAACATGACGGATGGCACCCTCCTCCGCCCAGAGCCGCTGCTGCTTTGTGGAGCGGTGGTCTGGCTGGGACTCGGACGGATGAGACAGTGTGGTCTGTCAGTCATGTTGACGTTTATGTGATCATATTCTTAACCTCTGATGTTAGCTGTGCCACACGTGTCTGTCACTCAGGAGATACTGTACGACGAGACCCAGCTGACACTTAGAAAAGCTGCTGTAATTCAAAACGCCAAGGACGCTAAACACGTGGCTTCGGCAGGTGACAGACCTGACATCAGCTTGTACTTACATGGGCGACCGGGATCATTGACTAAAAGCCAAGTCTTATCCCTCCAGCAACACTTAATAGTTGCTATGATGACAATTAGGTGTGAAAGCTTTACATCCAATACTTTCAGTAGTAATTCATGATATCTTTAACCGTGTGGGAAAAAATAAATAAAAGAATATTTTCCACACAGGGGAAATGTAGGGGGATGATTCCAGCAAAGATGACCCTTTGACTGTTTTGTTCAACTTAAAACCTCTAGTTATGATTTTCATTCAGAACATCTACATGAACTATTCTCTCATGAGCAACTTAAACTTGACCTAAACTATGATTTGGATGGAATTAAATATGAAGCTTTTATTACTATTGTGTCATTTATTGTAAATGATAAATGACCACAAAAACGAGTCTTGCAGTTATTTTAAAGCATGGCCGTAAATCACGTGCATAAATCATTGCACATCCTGCACAAAGTCTCAGTTCTGACAGCTTGTCAGTGTAGAAACAGACGCTAACGTGTGGTTCGGCTCTTATTGGGGCACACGCTGCTTATCTAGGATCAGCCCAGACCATAATATGACAAATGTCCCAGTGGCCACATCTCTCTGTGCATCATGTCACTCCGTCAAATGGCAAGTAACTCAATTTTCCACAGATGGTCTGAGAGGGGGAACAGAACAAACAGTGTAAGTCTATTTACCCACACGCTTGAGCTGTGATTTGTTTCCATGAGTATCAATATTTATTTACTGTAAATAGCATAAAAATACTGAATGGTGTTGGTGATACAACAATCAGATATTTAAGGTTCTCTTCTTCTGAATATGTAATTGACCTATGGCCTGATGCTGGGGCAGAGCGATAGTCACCCAGTCGTGAGGTTTTGCTGCCACCTAGTGGCCACAAGGAGGCAAAGGTTTAGTCTAAACAAGAACAAAGGAAAATACAGCTGAGACTTTCTATGACTGAGAAGTTAGAAGTGATGATGTGCAGGTTTCGGTTGAGGTGAGGCTTTGGAACCCGTCCACGTTTAGGAGCGTTAGTCATTGATACAGAAGCCTTCGCTGACCTTAGCACAGGCTTGTTTATTGTTATTATTATTATGTGGCATATGAGAACATGCGTTTCCTCGCTCGTGTGTCACTCATGTGTCTTAAATGTTTTGAAGCATGCTGAGGATGGAGCAGGTAGTAAGCAGCAGGTGGAGCCAAAGGAAGCATACGTCTCGCTCCGAAAATAAATCACAATTTATATGATTTCATATGGAGAAAATGTCTAAAATAGTTTAGTTGTGCTTTTTCAGCTTTCAGTTTCAGCAGGGTGTCATGGTGGTGTAGTGGTTGCGACTTTTTCTTACAAATGACAAATGACACAACCTATGGCTCCAAGTTGGCTCAATAACAGTGAAAACAAATCTATTATAACTTCCTGTTAAGTTCAAATTATTTTAGTTTTGGCTAATATGTATGTGAAAGTTACCTTTTTACAAAATAAATAAATGATTATATATATATACATAAAAAATGCTGTAAACAAAGAATGTGTTCATGGAAGTGTTAAACATTTATTTCCATAAATGAACCAAATGCAGGGAATGAACAGGAGAGAATCTAAATCCCATCAGTGTTTGCTGTGTCCACCCTTTGCCTTCAAACAGCAGCAGTTCTTCCAGGTTCACAGTGTTTGGAGGAACTGGGCTGTAGGTTGTTCGAACATCTAGAGAACCAACCACAGATCTTCTGTGGATGCAGGGTTTCTACATCCTTCTGACTCTGCATCATCCCAGACTCACATGATGCTGAGACCAGGGCTCTGTGGGGCCAAGCATCTCTTCCAGCATTGACAGTACTGACATAGTGACACCAAGTATTGATTTGATTTAGATTTTTCTATTGTTCGCTCACTTTGCATTTTGTAAATTGACAAAAATAAACATAATCATTATTTATATTTCTGAAAGCTTTCTTTGTTTACAGCATTTTTTCACACCTGCCTAAAACGTTTGCACAGGACTGTATATATACTGATATACAGTGTATATCAGATATACTGATATACTGAAAGTATGATTATGAAACTTATGAAACTTGATTTTGAGGCTGGAGCCAAATTGTAGAGCCTTAACCAGAGATGCTCAAGAGGTGCAAACATAAATAATCCTCCTCCTAACTGTCACATTTCACACATTGTGGTCCTAACATAGAGTAAATAAATTCTTTAATCATTTGAAGACAGGTGCAGGCTGTGGAGCAGCAGCTGAGGTTTGTCCAAGTGAAGGACTTTGCTGTTCTCTGAGCTCATGACCTCCTTGATGACACCTAAAGCCATGGAAGAAATGTCGTTTACCCAGTGAAGCCTGGAGGTCGGATGTTTCTGTTACGCTGGATAAAAGCTTAGCAACTGAATTCACAGTGGCCGTCACCTCTCTGGTTCCAACTGGGGCCATTCTCACAGTTCATGATCCATGAAGGACCAAAAGAAAAAGTTGAAAGCAACAAATCAGGGTAAAGGTTTTATTCAAGAAGGTGGTTCTATCTAAGTGGCAGCAACTGGAGGTGGTGACGGTGTGAAAAATCTGGTCTGCTCTAGAAAACAAGAAATAAAACCTGAAACAAGAATTCTCTAATTAATTAAATCATTTAAGCGGCTCGTGTGTTGGCTAGTAGCTGAGCGGCAGCATCTGATGTAATGTGGACTAGTGAGGAATGTGTTGGAGCCTGAAGGTTGTGTTCCTGGTGAGACTGGAGATGGTCAGGGCAGATGGGAACTGACGGGAACTGAAGTCTGAATTGAATAAATGCATTTACGACACACCTATATTATAGTATGTATAATATAGGTGTATGTAAGTGGAAGGAGGGAAATGTGGATAGAGGACAGTCAATGTGCTTTTGTAAGTCAGGGAATAGTTTTACATTTTTATGAAGAAATAATAACTTCTCATAAATGATGTGTTGTTGTATCCATCTCAGACTATTGATACGATTCATATCACAGATGCAGCTGATACAGACAAACCACAACATGTGACCCTCTACTTTGCCTTTTGCCGTCTCATGTGCTTCGAATGCAAGCGAGGCCTCGTCTCGACTTCACGTACGTCACTGAAGCGAAGTGTTTCCAGGATTACTCCAGGACTGAGCGGCCTTCATCGTACTCCCCATCCCACCAAACTCCCCTCAGCAGAGCGACAGCAGCCGTGCACAGCTACCGCGATGCAACCATCCTGCACCACCACTACCATCGCTCACTGTTCTGACTCCGCACGTGCATTCAAATTAGGTCCCTGGCAATTTGCTGCTGTATCAGTAGCTTCTGTGGGTCTCGCTCCCTCTCTCTGCTGTTAATGATGTTTTGAGTGGATGTCAGTCCTGCCTGGAGATACTGATGAATAATGGGGCAGCAAAAGATGCAACCTGGCTGCAGAGCTTGTGGAGGCTGTGGGTAACTAAGGCTTATGGCTGATTACATTACTAAATGTAACAGCTGGTGACTTGTCACATGTTTTACTTGCGTTAAGTTGGAGGGAGAGAGCCGGACAGCAGCCAGGTAGCTCCGCTAGCTGGCATGTTTCCCTCTACCTGCTGCGACAGGCCCCGCTGACACAGACGCTGACAGATCATTAGTTTCAGCTCCTGGCATAGCTGTCAGAACAAGCCTCCTCCTCGTCTCCCTGAGCCCTCCTCACCTCTCTCGTTGCTCCCCTGCTCGGCTCCCTTTTCTCTCATCTCATCATGTTCTGTGTTACAGTTGTTGACCCCAGACCAGCGTCTGCCTGTCTTGCGTCTGTCTGCCCATCTAGTGGATCCCATTTAGCAAGAGTCCCGCTTAATTCACTCAATTATACCAACTGACTGTTTAATCAGATCCTGTGCAGCGTACACTGGAAAGAAGGAGAAGCCATCTGTAGGATTTATCCAAGAGATGATCAATGTCTGTACAGTCAAGGTTTCAGCCACGATGGCGGTAAGAACTTTCAGTATTTTACCATAAACTGAATTTCACTATTAAAATGGATGAGTGGCAGCATGTTTAATTAGCCTAAGGAAACAAAGGATGGAGATAAACATGGACAGTGTGTGTTACTGTTACGAAGCTGCCACTCAACAGTGGTACTGACGTCCTGTCTGAGTTTGGCTGAAATAAGGTTCCTCGTGTTTCTCTGTTGTCGTTTGCCAGAGCTGAAAAGCGTTTTGTTTGTCTGATTATTTGATCGTTTGAGATGCGATGCCAGCCTCACTTAAGTGCACTTACGTGTTTGTGTTTACCTCCTTTTTATCCCTGCAGTTTCACCTAAAATGCTGCTGTAATGTTTGTTACCTATGCTGGAGGTCGACATGATGCCGACAGGGCCTCAGTGAGGATGCTGGTGATCTGATCAGTCCATTACCAAACCCCACGCGCCACAGACAGCGACGGGCCTTGAGGGAGTGGTGCCACCTGAAGGCTGTACTCAACCCTGCCTGCTGTCTGGACTACGCTTTAAACACGAGGTATCCACCAACGCTCCGCTGTTCCCTGAGCGTCGTCAGCGTCGTCAGCATCAAACCTATGGGTTTGTTCCTTCACTGGTCAATCTGGTTTCCTCCTTTCACAGTGATTTTCTGGTTTTGTCATCACATTGTTTGATTTCCTGCCTTTGCTGTGAGTTTATGTTTGTATCAATGTGAACATGGTTAAACGTTGTTTTATTATGTTTTGAAATATTAAAACTCTTTTATTGTAACCATGGGATCTGTGCAAAGAGGTCCATCTGCTGTTTCAGCAGATTTACTGGTCAGAGCTAGTTAGTAGTTTCCTAGTTTGTAAGACAATCCATTTCATACACAACATGTTTTTCAATGAACAATGATCTATTCATGAATTAGTACTTTAATCTAGTTTGCACCTTGCAAGGGAACATTGCTGTACATTCATATCATTTGCTTCCAACGTCCACTAGATGGTGCCATCGCCCAAACAAAGCTTCTCCAAGGTGTTTCAGCTGCTACAGGACAGAGTGAAGTGCAGGGTTCGTTTCCCAGAGCAGTTACCTTAAAATTTTCACAACCGTATACAAACGTGTTTATTGCAAACCTTGAGTCGGTTTTAAATGAGTATAAATGAACCTTACATGGAACAATGGGCAGTAAAGAGTTCATGTGTTTGTCAGCACTGGATATGTGTTAAACTCTTAATACTACCTAATATATTATTGTTGCAAGTCACATTACTACAATAATTTGTGTAGCGAAGGAACCTCAGTGTCTTAATCCCTTTATGGCGCATTTGAGAGATTAGCACTGTGCAATGTTCGCTTTTCGTCAGCTTGGAAATTAATTAGCCCTCAAGGGCAGTTTTCCTGCCGGTGCAGCACTCTTCACAGTTGCTCAGCAGAACTGCAGAAAGTTTGATGTGGATTTTTTGATGGAGCATTGAAGTCCGGCCACGAGACGCAGAACATGTATCATCACTCAAATAAAACGTGTGCGTGGCTTCCACTTCCCCATAATCCTGCAGAAATATAAAACATTTTGTCTCTTGTCCGACCCACTGGCTTCCTCCCCAGCCTGAGATCTCAGCTAAACATTTACAGTGACCTCTCTGGAAAGGAAGGGCTGCGGTGTACACCATGCAGGATTTCATAGAGCTAGAGCGACAACATGCATACGTCATACTGTCTGAACACTATGATCACCCAGCTCTGATGGAACCCACTATATCTGCCTGCAGTTTCCTGGCTGGTCCACTTACAACAGTAGCTTGTTTATGCGTCTGTTGTTAAGGCACAGAATGAAAAAAATCAAATCTCTTCATTAAAATAACACCCAACTTCAACTATTGTCGTATTGAATTTTAAGTTAACTCTACTTGAGACGCTGAGCTGCAGTAAAGCGCTAACTCCTGTAGGGGGCACTAGATCATAATAAAACACTGTCAGGGTGGAGGCAGGAGACACGAGATGCTGTTTCACACGTGCACTTTGTATGTGTGAAACAAGATTTTAAACAGTGTTGAATGTTCAGAGAATATATGAGTAAAACCAAAGATATTTCCAGTTTTCAGGTGGAGCCTGTTTTGCTGAAACAAGTTATGTTTAACTCCACTCATGGCAAAATCCCAAACTGAAACGAAAAAAGCACAACACAAATGAAAAACATCAGCGTTTCTCCTTCACACTTGGTTATGACTCCTACTGCGCAGTGCTGCTTGTAGAACATGCTGCTTATTTTTGCAAGGGCCTTGATATTTGGAATAATCCATAGTATATATTAATATAATATGCCTTGATACCTTTGGATAAAATACTAAGTAAACGTTTCCTGCGGACCTGGAAATCAGCAGTGCAGAAAATTCATTTGATATCTAAAAGAAGCGAGAGCGAAGGGAGGCGTGATGGGAAGCTCCGTGCGCAGGCTGTGATGCATCTCCATTTAAATGCTAACTGACGTCTTTCTGTTTTACACCGCAGCTATTAAAACAGGATGAGGTCTGCAAGTAAACGTCTTCGCCGGACGTCTCGTCATTATTCCTGCATTTATTAAGTTGCTGTGATTTATGCCTGGTTTGGATGGAGCACAGTATATTACCTAAGTGACTATTCAACTGGACGCAGGAATTTCATTAACCTTTGACCTCACATATTCAGACAGGATTGCGTCAGTGTAGCCAGAGAAAGACAGCTGCTGAAAAGTTCATCTTATGAGACACAACTTTGCTTGTGCTGTGGTGACTTCATACTGTAGACGATTGTAAAAGTATGATATTTAAACATTACCAGAGGTGTAGTGTGTATTTTCGCAGCTCGGTGGTGCCATGGTCACACAGGGACACTGAGTTTGACCTATGGCTGCAGCCTCACTCACCCAGCACATGGAAAATCATAACCTTATTTTAGTTAATGTTATTATCCAATAATGTAACAGTTTCCAGATTAAGTACTGCTACAAAAACTAATTACTGCATATAAATTTGCTGGTGCCTTATATGAGCTATGCTGTACTTAGTTTTTAAGACATGGTCATTGTCCAGTGAGTCAGCCAGAAATGGCCTGATGTGCTTATCTTACAGTGAACAACCATTTGAGTAATTGGTTTACCAGCCAGGCTCCTCAGAATGAAATCAGCTATTCGGTGGGATATCAACGTTTCTTCACAACATTTAACATTTAGTTTAGTCTGAATATGTTGGCAGCGTCATATACAGTATTTATTCACAGTTGAACTGCCATTCACCCGCTCTAGGGAGGCCATTACGTAACTAATCATATATAAACTCCATGTCAAATAAAAAACAATGCTCGCGTCCCTCACCAGCCACTGAACCACATCAAATTTGCTCAGTTCAACATCCCATTAAATCATGTGGATGAGCCTGTTTTGCCTCAGCTACTGTGGATGTTTGTCTTTGCTGAGATGCGGTTCTATTGATATTGTTGAAGGCCTCTTGTTCCAGCGATGAGGTCAACTACATAACAGCGTTTAAACATACAGCATGTATAGCGTGTTAGCACAGGCGTCTATGAAGCCGATGAAACACATGAAGTAGCATCCAGTGGTCTGTTGGTTGACACGTTGTTCTGAATCCCCTGTCGTAAGCAAGTGGAGATTCACAGGATGAGCATTAAAAGCTCCACGTGCTGAAATGCAGACATGAATGAAACCCACTATACATAATAACTGCAGTAGCCACGGCCCTCGATTCTTCTCTCTGGAGCCTCTCGTGAATTCAAAGCATCATTTTAAAATCCATGCAGTTCGCCAAGGATGGGAGACGGGGGAAATACATATATACACATTACCTGGAGAGTCATTACGCTCGGCTGTGCCCTCCCCCAGTTTTACTCATTCAGCCTGTGTGTGTGTGTGTGTGGACCACAGCGAGGTGCACTAACCACGTCCTCGGAAACCTGACTGGAGATGAGCCACGTGCTGTATGTGCGTCCACGGTTCCGTTCCTTCTTCATCCTGAAAGCCCCCCCGACCCACGGAGCAAGTTGACAGGGCTGTTCATTCCACTTGGGGTGATGATGTGGATGTCACAAATTCTATTGGCAGCTGTCAATGTTGATACGAAATTATGGAATGAACCAGAGTTTCACACGGTAACTTAATCTAATTTCTAAGGCTCCCTGCTTCATGGGCAGCCAGGATACTGCAGGGTCGACCAAAGTCAAGGAAAGTAAGTAAACATAACACACAGGATGTCCCACTGCCGTTCATGGACGAGGGCATCCACAGGGACTGTGACCTAGAATTAGTGATGAAGACATTTCCTTCATTCAGACCATCTATGGGCGTCCAGTTGGAGTCGAGCCTTAGTAACACGTGCAGCTCGTGTTAAACTTCAGACATTTCATCTCATGCTTGTCTCATTCTGTACCTGCTTTATGCAAATGATCTCTCATCAAGTATTTTCCTTCAAAGTAAATGACTGTACAAGCGCTTTCCAGAAGCTCATTGTAAAAATTTTTTTACACCAAATCGCGTAAGGTTGGCAGCGTTTTTACAGCTGCTTATGGTAAACGATTAAGTAACGACATTAGTTGTAAACCAAGGCACAGACTTCTTCTCATTTTACTTATCATTGCTCCTTATGAGCTGTTGTTAATAGTAATCAATGACCACAGCAGGTCGCTGTGTCAGTGTGAGGTGGCCACAGTTTGACCTCCATGAAAAGAGCAGCAGAGCGAAGCAGATCCCAGTTCACATGAACTAGACTGGATCTGTCTGGGGTTTAGTTTTGCTTACTGTGACGCGTTGAATACTCTTATCTCAAGAGGAAATCACAGGAGACATGAAATCCATTCAGTGTTACCGATATGAATGAATGCGAACGGACGTCATGGCACAGATCGTCACCAGCGTCGTTTGAGAGGTTTCTGAACTCTTGTTGCCAGACCCTGCCTGCTGTCCGGGGATTCCTGGAACCTTGGGCTTCTCTGACTGTGGCGTTGGCTCAGTGCAGGTCAGTTCTGACCAGCGCCCCCCTGCCTTGGGGGGGTCGTCCCAGTTGTCATTCTCAGCCACTGTCTGTGGCGCCTCCTCTTCTTCTTTCTGTTTATTTTTGTATATCTGTTGTTTTCCTTAAATGTGATCCACTGAAGGCTCCTGTGTTGACAGGACAATCAAGCAATGTGCGAGTTAGCGCGAGCAGGTTATATTTGGTCCAGCACTATGACACACAAGCGTTACCTACCCACGCTGTGCCAGAAGTAGCAGACTGCTGCAAGCACCTCCGCTTGCACCCTGCCATCAAGGATTTGAGGCTAAATGTGAAGCAGGACTCCCGTATGGAAGCTCGCTCCTGCTGCCTCCCCTCCTCTCGCTCTTCTCCCCTGATAACATGCTGACAACAGAGTCACCTGAGGGGAAAAACTGAATCTCCCGAGCCCCTGTCCCAGTTACTTTTCCAGAAGACGGTCTCATCTCCCCCATTTCTAACTGTGCCTGTCCAACATGCTGTAAATGCCATCAAAGTGGTCATTATCTAAACGCTGCTGTTTTCTTAATGTTAGGGGGTTTGAGGCATGTGTTGAAATATGCGTCTGGCTCAAGCACTCGCAACAATAACAAAGTTTGTAAGGTGCTTTATTTCTCCTGACTCCTCCATCAGAGTTTTATCAGGGACATGAAAGGAATAAATTTAATTGAATTAAATTGTTACAAACAGCAGATGAACAGAAATGACAGGGACCCTTACGCCACAGAGGCCACAAGTATTATACGTCCAAACACCTGGATGCATGTCTTTACTCCCAGTCGCCGCAAAGTTGTTTCACCATCTACAGGTAGAAAACATTGTGCAGTAGCCTTTATTATTGATTCGTATTAGAATGTAGAAATATTAAATGAACACATCTCTAAAACAGCTTCAGTTTGCTCCGTTTAGTTTGAATTCACTGTTATTATTATCGCATGGTGTTATTAATAATAGTTTAGATAATAGTCAGAACTCACTCACAGAACTGCAGAGACAAACAACTTACCCTTAGTTTTTAGTTAAATAATAAAAATACAGCTCACTTATTATTATAAATGAAAAGTTCACTGCTCCCTTCCAACACAATCACGTTTGAATGTTTACTTACAAACTGAATTTCTATTTCTGCTGGTTAATTTTGAGGCGCCTGCTGTCAGGACCACATAAAAAGAGCAGAGGAAAACGGAAACACTGTGGCTTATGTTTTGCTACAACAACCATTTGTCATGAAGTGAACATAATTCCTAGATTTTCTGACCATTTACTCGCTTTGCTGGCGTGATAGCCAGGCGCGTGACATTTTGCTGTGCATGTGGAAGAAGACCTAAATGTCAAATAACCATTCAGTCGCAAGATTTCATCATCCACGGTATAGAATTGTTATTGATAATTCATAGATTATTGATTATATTCATAATTATAGAATAGAGTATTTACATAATCGTGTCTGCAGCCAACAGCCTGAATGCATGAAGCCCAGATGAAGTTCACTGTGACTCACACTCCCTCTGCCGTCTACCCATGAGTCCCAGTTCCAGTATCCTCCCCATCAAGCCCAGCCTCTCTCTGTGATACATACCCTTTGCACACATAATGTGGGCGAACCATTACCCAGCGCTAAGTCTCTGGCTTAGTCAGCCCTCTGAGCACCGCCCGGGCCCTGTGGGAACGAGAGGCCAGACGAGCCCCAACAGAATGCTAATGATGTCATTAACCTCTGGACTCCGGGGTCAGCGGGAAAGTTCCTCTGAAGGAGAAAGATCACGTCACTCTTCCACTTAGTCATTCCGCGTGTTTCATTGGACTTGCGCATAGAAATGATAAGTAAGCCCTTTGATTACATGAACACATACGCTGATAGCTGCACTTCTTTCACGCTAAATCGCTTGATTAGAGTTCAGCAAGGGCACTCGCTTGGTTGTGCAGGTTGAAGAAGGTTCCAGCAACTTAGAAGCTGCAGACCTAACCATGAGTATGTCACAGCTAGCAGGCGCCTCAAAGCAGTGTTTTTCAGCCACTGTGCACTGGTGTGTCCTGACAGATTCCCAACCTGTGAGCTGCGATCGTTTCTCTCAGTGACAAGCAAAACACTGAAAGGCTCCCACAGAGGACGGCTGAACGTCCCACTGCCACCAGCTGGACGGACTGAATACGGGTCATAGGACACAGTCGCGCTTCGGGTGAACTGAAAGTCTCGTCTCTGGACTGACTTTTACAGGGCAACCAACCGAGCCAACGCCACTGACTGGTGTGAGGGAAAAGTTGTCCAACGCGGTTCCACGTTAACAAGACGCCTGAACTTCACGACAACAACACAACGTATTTTATTCAAACGTGTGAGCAGACGGAGAAACAGGCAGCGTTACCTAGAAAAACCACCAAGGTCTTAACGCTACAAAGTTACTGAACTCATCTAAATCAGCTCCACAGTGAAGCAGAGACCACGATACTGAAAAAACATGAAGGACGTTTTTGTTTGGTGGTGCGCTGTGTGATTATTCTATTAAATATGTGCCAGGGCTCAAAAAGGCTGGGAAACACTGACTTAAACGGTGTAAAATAACTATTATACAATGTGCGAATGCGAATTGTTCACAAATTCACCTCAAAAGTAATTTCATAGGACTCCAAGTTATTGATTTTCCAGCCTGAAAATGAGGCCAAACTGAGAAGCACCTTGTTGTGACGAACTAGGTCCAGCGAGTGTGAACCGTGCTCCCTCTTCCAAGCTACGCTCAGTGAAACGTTACATCTACCTTCGACTGTCTACGGGGAATTTGCTCCGGTTGACGCTGACTCCCACAACATGGCAGCTAAACAAGCTAAGCAGAGAAAACGCAATGTTGTCGGCTGCACAGATCAACACAGACTGTTTCATTAAGTCTGGTAGGTAGATTTCACCCAGCAGCCATAGCTCGATTCCTGACACATGACCTTTGCCCAGATAAAGCAGAGACATCTTCATGTTGTTGCTCTGACAAATGTAACCGTACACAGCTGAACAACAGACGTAAATAGATCTTCTTTATTCTTTCTATTTTTACCTGGACAACGACGAGAGGGTACGGTGGAAGTTATCTTCCTTACGAGTTAGTTTACTTCCTTGAGCTAAAGTGAAAAGTCGCATCAGGATGCAAACCTGTGCTTCATTTAGCCCGTTCATGTGCTCTACGTATCCCATATCCCCCGAACAGAATGTTCCGCGAGTCCCACAGCACGTGACGCCTTTGTTAATGTGCTGAAATGCTGAATGAAGAGCTTACGGGTCACCTGACCTGGCGTGTGCTCGCAGCCACTGGTACTGACTGCAAGTCAGTCAAGCAAGTCTTCTGATGTTAAGTCAAGACTGTTACAATATATGGTTTGCTGGAGGAAGGAAGCGTCTTTGTGAGCAGAGCCTCTGGTAAAGACGAATGGATGAAACATTGTGCGTTGTCTCCATACAGTACAAAAAGCAGCACGTGTCCTTTACGAGGTGAGTGCAGATTAAGAGACACATCTGGTTTCTTTCAGCTCCACTAATTTCACCCGGGTTATAAAAATGACTCCTTTTCAAACTTCAGTCCATACGTGAGACTTTTAATGTGCTGTCAAAAGCTCAATTATACCGTCGGTGAGGGCAGAGATAAGCCAAGGCAGGTGTGAATACAGCGAGGTGGAAGTGCCACCTCGGTATCGTTCACCTTTCTTCCTTTCTGCATCACAGCATTTGGTTAAGAGAGTTACATCATTTGTTCATGCACTTTCTACTTTATGCTATTTAAGTACATGTTGGACAACGTTTTGACCTGTGACTTAACCTTGGCTCCAAACCAACAGAATAGAACACGTTTAAAAAAGAAATTCCATTATACATCATTTTTAACTTTTTTACCTTTTTATCTGACAAGTTGAACGTTTTCTATGAAGCCGACAGCCAAGGTGAAGGGAGTCCGCAGGGTTCTCGGCGGTGTGCAGACCCAGAGGTTCTGTATGGTCTGAAGTGAGGACACGTGACGGCTGAAGTCTAGTTTGGGCTGGTACTGTAACACCAGATAGGCCTGTAATGTCAAAACAGTCCCAACATACGATGTTAGATGGTTCACAAAAAACATTCAGTCCCTGCAGTCAGTTCTAGTTCAGTCACTTAGCAGCTCCTGCTTCAAACAGATAAACCCTCGGGTTGAGCTGAATAATATCCTCTTCTTCAAAAAACTCCCAGTTCAAACAACAACTGAGCAGCCACAAGGACATTGATGGCGGTGCTTTCACGGCTTCGAGGAACAGGTTCATACAAAAACACCTTCCAAAGCGTGAACATGGAAACGCTCAGTGAATGTTTTAATCATCTGGGTGCAGAGAAAAAACACAACAGTCACATACAGTAGAAACTCAAAGTACCAGACAACACAAATATCTGCAGGAGAAGAAGAAGAAGAACCAGCAAACAGGTCACAAACAGCGTTTCAGGAGGCCAGAGGTCCCAGAGAGCCAGCGGATGATTCATGTCATCCTTCAGTGCAGATCGTTATTGCTGGTCAGAATCTCGGAGTGTTTCTGCTTATGCCACATCAGAGGCCGCGTGAGTCTACAGCCTACGAAGGAAAAAAACGATTTCTGAACGGTGGAAACGTTTGGACTCACCTGATGTCACTTCCTGGTTTCCCTGCTGACTGGACGGCATCACCCAGCAGCCTGGTCACAGGCTTTCAGTTGTGGTGGTGTGTTTCATTTGAGTCTCCATCCACCGTAGCCACCTCCCAATAGAGTTTATTCATCCAAAGTATGCTTCTAAATATTATCAGTAAATCAGTAAATATTTATCATCATTTATTTTACAATTACATTTTCTACAAACTTTATTAGTTTAGTTGTCTAAGAACTTTTTCAGCATCCAGTAAAAACTTGAATCACTGCAATAAATTCACATGTAACCTTAAAACTTAACTTTTTAAAATTACAAGCATCGTTATTTTTATATTTCCTCTCCACTCTCCTCCGTCTTCTGTAGAACAGCGATATTGTGTTTCAGACGGGCCATTTCACACTGTCAGTAATTCGCATCAGATCCCACAAGCAGGTGGGTTAAGAGGTTTGATCGGCTTTAATTCCTTTACATACACTGCAGGCTTAACAGAGGAAATCACATTCAGAGTTGCCCGACTTTGCTCCGCACATCTGGGTCTCCACTGGCTTTCAGCTGCGCATGGAAATCTGATGGTTCTAATAGAATCCAGATCCCATCCATCCATCTTGATCTCGTTTACATGCAAGTAGCAAGTTTTTGGTCATATTTTCCTTGATGTTTTACCACAACAGAAAACGTCCAGGGTCTGCAGGGGGTATTTGGAGATTCTGGCTGTGCGTACAGTACGTCCCGAAACCGATCCATTGCGTGGTGAGTTTGGTTTAATGCTTTCTCTTCCGTGGTGTAGAAGAAGAGGAATGTGCTGCGGCGACAGGAACTGCTTCCAGCTGTGTCGTGCTGTGGGAGTTGAACAGACGACACGCTGGCTCTCTGTCCGTTTCTTTTCAACCATTCATTTCCAAGTGAACAGTGCTCTCTTTTAAAAATGCCCAGTCAGACACAAGATCATTTGCAATAATAAATTCACAGATGCACGTCTTTCGGACATCTCTGTTGCTGGCAGAACCAACACACATCCTTCTGCTGGATTCCACTCAGCAGACAGGACTTTCACTAGGTGGCACTCTTCACAACAGCACCGTCTGAGGCCACGCGCCGGCACCGACACGGCTTCTCACCACGAGCGAGGTGCAATCCTCTCACTAATCTAATACATTAGATTCTGCATTATATAGTTTGTAATTACACAGCCACAATAAACACAGTTAACAACGCACATCAGCTTCAATTTCCACAGCTGTTACCGCATTAGATGAGGAAATGTAAGAAACAAGATATCAGATGTGGCAATCAATGTGAAACAGGGAGATGATAAGATCAGTCTCAATCTTTTTTCCTCTTTAATGGCTCGTAATATCATTAAATCTGACTGCCATTATTTGCTGATACGTTTAGCTAGTCCACTGGGGCTATTTCATGAAAAGTGCTGGCTTATCACCAATAGTATTTTTATAGCTGGATGTCTTACAGCCCTGATGCACATACCTGCTTTAGGTCTGTTGCTTTTCCTGTTTGTCTGTGTGCGACCTTTAATGAGCTTTTCTCACTTCTCTGTCTTCGTGTCCAGGCCTGTGGGCACATTTCTGGTTGAGACATCTACAAACAAAGACAAAGAGAGAGACAGGCTCTGTCACATTATGCGAGCACTCCTCTCCCGGCTTTGATTGAGAGTAGTGATCCACAACTGATGTGGAGAGAAGCCGGGGCGCACCTCTTGTCAACGGCAGATGTTCTCCACCGGCAGACAGGCGAGCAGCAATGACAGCGCTGGATACGCTTGGCGGGCTCTGACAAGCGCTTCGTACTTTGACACACTTGGTGATATCTCACTCAATGTTCGCCGTTGTCTTGAAGACATATCAGTTGTTGCATGGTTGCAGGTAGGATTCAGATGAGGGTTAAGCACTGGCTGCGTTTCTGTGTAGCTGTGTGTCGGCTGGTTCTGCAGAATGGCAAAATGCAAAACACCTTCAGCTCGACCCATTAGCTCCGAGCAAAATATCCGATTATCTTCTGTTTACAGAATAGCAATGACGAGCAGCCGAGTGATCTGAAATACCTTCGTACAGTATAATTCTTTTTCTACTTCTGGCATCTGTGGCAGTTTCTGGATTCCATCTTAATGTTATCTGTTGGTAAATTAGTCGCCACAATTCAGCCCCACAGTGAAATAAATCCTCGTGTTTCTCAGTAACGTATTTACTCTGGCTTAGAAAAAAGCGACTGAAGTTGAAACATAACCATCTTAATTAGTCACAAGAACCGTATGACTTCAAAACACATAAAATAGATTTTTTTTTACTGCTTTTCCGTGATTTGTGAAGAACTGTAGCAGACTGTGAAACTCATTATGCTCATATTAACCATTTTTAAGTATCAAAGTCAGTGTTCATTTAGTTCTGACAATACAAAATAGAACATTTAAGGTATATTAGCTTGAAATGTAAAAAAAAGAAACAAACATCTGGATATTCATTTTAATTTGATCCCACAAAATTCATGAGCTTTAATGTTCACTCTGAAAATCATTTTTTGTATTACTCCGGTGGATGCTGAACATGCAGTGACCCTTCTCCTTGTTTCCCAGTCCACCGTGGACCAGGGACATATTCTTAGTCTGGCACTTAAACGTAACGCATGAGAAGGTGAGAAGGCGACTCACAGCTCTCTGTTCAGTCAGAGCATCATAACGGTGCTCAAGCCTTTGCGGGCATTAAAGCTGAGATTGTGTGTTTTTGCTGCAGCATCTATTTATCTATTTTCAAGTTCTCCACAGCTTCCGGTTTGACGTCCTTGTCGTTTTTTCCGTCTGTGGCCTGTGCATACTGCGGCTGTTTGGCAGCCACTTGTGTCTGCACTTTTTGTTTCTGAGGATTCTCAACTGTAGCACATGTTGGGATCATTAATTTCAAACCGTGCCAAAGCCACTTCCCACACATGCATGGAATCCATTCCATCCCCACTCCCTGGGCTCGCTCCTCTCCCCTTCTAAAATGTACACACTCCGGACTATGCACCGAGCAACAGAGCGATGCTTTGCTGTGAATTTAAATCACCATGTGGCTTTGTCACAGGCTCGAGCTAAAGCTGATATAATGATTGTTATTGTCTTATGTTGTAAAAACAACATTCAAAGGTGTGAATTTGCGCAGGTAGCGTTGGAAAAATTCCTTCATTCATGATGTCAGATATTAAGCATAAAACACCTGTATTGCTATTACTACACACAGCACAAAAACCCCTGTGCCCAACCTGAACCATGTGCGCCCTGCACAATTTTAATTTTCAAGACTTGATGATTATTGGTTCAAATAGGCTTCACACTCCACAGCAGGAGAGGTTGCCTCTGGAGCCGAGGCTGCAGCGACTGGATAACGAGTCACCCCCTTCTCTCTCTTCCTCTCATTTGTGTCTCTTTATCTCTCTCTCTCAAAAGGTGAAAATATATCGGAGTGGTGGGGCTGAAAAAGAATGGCAGAAATGAAAAGTGAGCATAATCTGCTATAGAACGTTAGCGTGTGTGTGTGTGTGAGCGCATGGCGAATGCCTGCTGGTCCTGAGCAGGGCTGAGCTGGAAGCCTGCTCAAAGCCCTTCACCTTCCCAGCCAGGCTGGCACAGAGCACTGAGCAGGCTGGCACGGAGCGATGTTTATCACACAAAGGCGCGATCAAAGAGCGCTGGTATCTGGCTGCACCACTTTCATGTGGGTTCCCACAGCTGACAGTAGCATCCATGGGGGGCTCGCTGCTCCTCGTTCTCCTTCTGTAATGGTCTCTCTCTCTGTTTCTTCACTGCAGATAAGGAGACTTTATTTGAGATTCCACAGCCAAAGAAATGTCTCCCTAATCAATGATGGCTTTAGAAGCGGCCTGAGGATCAGTCGCTCTCTGGCTCATAAGTCAGGGGCAGAAGGGGGGCTCACCAGAGTTTCCCCGGTGTTTCTCAGTAAGCCAATAAGTTTGCTTCTTTCACCTCTACACACTGTTTTCTCCCAGACCATCAGCAAATCAAACCACTGTGAAGCACAATGAGGAAGGGGCAGCGCTGTCTTGAAGGACACGGCTTGAAGTTTGAAGTGGTACGCACCCTTCCTGTAGTTGAGACAGACAGAGCAAGAGGCTTGTGAGAGGGAATCATGCTGCATGGGGCGGCACAAAGCTTTGACTGAAACGGTGCATTAATTATTCTGTAAGTGCAACACATCACTGCGTGAATGAGACATCCTCCAGGAAGAGCCGCTCTTTCCAGCCGATAAAGGCATTAATTACAGGAATGTACAGTGTGTAGGTCTGTGTTCGTGTGGATCCCGTTGTAGCAATCAATCCCAATTTAACAGACACCGAGTCAAAGTCAACCTTCAGGGAGACATGAAAGCTGACAGGTGAGGACTCGCTGCCATCTCCCCGACTCACATCAAAGACACGGCAACAGTGGCAGCTCCGGTGGTAGACGAGCACTTTTAGGAAGAACAAAGAGACTCGGAGAGAGAGAGCAGGACTCGTCTTGAGACGAGGCATGGCCGAGAGGCTGCGAAGCAAGAGGGCATGAATACTAAAAAAGCTTCCACCGCTACATGCAGATCCTGGCGAATCCACAGCCAATGAAATATACATTCATGTGAAGAATCATTAGCTTGACAAGGATTTGGGTTCGCTTTTTGTGCTACAACCTTTTACCTCGATGCAAAACGCGTTGGATATGTGCTTTAATCTGTTTTTAAGATGTGTCGCTTGACAGCAGCAAAACAAAAAGCAGCTCAGAGAATGTGAGGTTAGAATGCAGAGCCCTGACCAAACCCTGTAGCTGCCCCTCATCCTCCTCCAGGTTCCAGAATTTACAAACAGAACAGAATAGCTGCAACAGTGGCACAGGTTGTATTGTAATAATGTATGCGTTTGGAGGGATTGTAATACTGGGCATCTGTGGTGGCTGGTGGGTGAACCGAGGACCGAGGGTGAGCCACACCACAGCTCCAGGTCCTGAGCACCCAGCTGTGTAGGATAAAGACGTTTCGCCTGTTCTATACATAAAACAAGACACTGAACCCAGAAGGATGTATTTCAGTGATCTAGGATCAGGTGCACATGTTCGCTGTGCTAGTTGCAGGAGCTAGTGAGCTTGTTCACTTTTAAATACATAGCACTGACATTAAAAATATTAAAACTCCATGAGGCGTAGCAGTTGAACTTGCATCGTTAGTGTACCTGGAAAGTAAACCTCTAACTAGAGAGTCCTCACAGAATGCAAATACATAGAACAACTATTGTTGACATACCTGAGCTAAAATAAATTGGATGATCTACTGTTATTAATAGATCAACTGCAGGTTTAACCCTTTTCCTATGAATCCTCTGCATGTGCAGCCACAGTCCTTGCGTTCTCACGCTTTGTTGCCCACCAGCTGTTGAAAACACTGAATGACAAGAAAGAGACGGAGATGTTCCTCTGAGGACCCATTTGTACAGATGCAGCAGCTTCAGCTCCCGTCCCTGGTGGTGTGCAGGTGTACATCCTTTGTGGGGCCTTAATTCAACTCCCGGGGAATAAAACGGCACAGTTAAGAATAACAGTTAAAAAAAAAGCCTTAGAAATGATGTTTGAGCGGCTGACATTTCGTTTTCTGGAACGGTTTTCACCCACAGGTCTGCACAGCCAGCGGATTACATGTGTGCACAGAGTAGACAGCGGAGCGAGTATGTTAGGGAGGCGTCTAACAAGAGCACTTCTTGAAAATGGAGCCTTTCCACCAAAAGCCATTAAACCAAATCCCATTAGCAGCACAATTAAGCTGGAACAAGCAGTAGAGATTTTTGGTTTGCTGTCTATTGTTCATTTGTCTGCATGAGACTGTGGCTGGTGTAAGATCTTAACTTGCAGCACCTTTAAAGCAAGGGGAGAACGCTCGGCCTGATGGGTAGATGTCACACATTATCAGTCCCATCTAATTGGCTGGTTCTACAGCTCGGTTTCCATCTCTGGAACCTGTCCAGTCATTAAGGGCCAGTATCTGCGGCGCAGGAAGTAAAGATTAAAACTCGTGGAAGCATTTAGATCGTTCACAGATCTGCTTACTGCTTCCCATCGATTGTTTATCCCGTTTAAAAACCAATGGACAGTTGTGATGGTCCCATTTGCCCTTTTTCAATTACAAGCTTTGGTAGCTTTCGCTTCTATTGCAGACGCACTCCGGCCTTAAGACAACTATTTAGTGCGGTAACTGAAAGAAAATGTACGCATACACTCACACACAGTCCATTTCAATAAACATGAAGCTGTTGTTATGGTAACCTGGGCGATGATTAAACCAGAGTCTGCAATAGGAGTATTTCACGTTAAGATGGGAAATTTTGAGTCAGAGAACACTAAATATAGTTCCCATTTGTTTCATGGTCCAGTATCCAAGGCTACGAACCTGACTTCTCTTTCCAGACAAGCACGTCAGTGAACACCAGGTCGACACCGTGTTCTGCTTAATCTTGGATGAGCTGCAGCACGAACAGAATCCTAAGAAGGGACAAACTGGGAGCTGGAAGCAAGCAAGAGAAAAGAGCTGCTGTCAACAAGCGCTTATGGAGAACAGATGTGAGGGAACTCCCTCACTACTCCTTAGCCTGCAGCCATGCATACACCCACCCAAACATACCCAGCGAGGGGGAGGAGGAGAAGCAAAACAATCATTTGGAGTAAATTCTTGGGATGGCTATGATAGTTGTGGTAGGAGTAGAGAGCAATGAGCACAGATTGCGGTTTTGCAGGAATGTCACTGTGGCTGAGGCCAGAGTGAGTTAGAACCGTGTTCTAGGCTTGATTTATCCTCCTCCCATGTGGGACGGAGTTCTCTGACAGTGAAGCTGACATAGAGCAGCTGGCGCTTTGAGCAGCTCTTAGACAGAGATGGTATCAGTCAGTCAGACCACCAAACTCCTTCTCCACCCTGAGCAAGCAGCATTCATTGTGTACGCATCTACACAGGAAGCCTACAGAGTCTTACGCAACAGGGGTTGTGCTGCTGAACTCTGTCCTGATTTACAAGGTTGCAGTGAAAAATAAGTTTGATCACTCGCTGTGTGGTCTTGGAATCACTGCCTGCCTCCTTCAATAGTGAAGGCACGTTTTATTTATAGGCACATGTTAGGTCAATTTACAATAAAATACAATGACTGATTTATTAATTTATATGTATAGATGGGAGAGTTAAGTCAAACACTGAGTGTTACATTACATGGAGTTTGGCTGTGAGGATATTTAACACTAATTATTTACTTGCTCTCTCTGCTGCTGTTCAGTTTTTTAAGCACTCTGCAATGTTGGACCCTTGTGGTTTGGTTGCAGTTGTGAAGCTTTTCTATACTATACTATACTATACTACACTATACTATGCTATACTATACTACACTAAGCTATGCTATGCTATACTTTACTACACTAAGCTAAACTATACTATACTACACTAAGCTAAACTATACTAAACTATACTATACTACACTAAGCTAAACTATACTATACTACACTAAACTATACTACACTAAGCTATTCAATTCAATTTTTTCAATTCAACTTTATTTATATAGCGCCAATTCACAACATCAGTTATCTCAGGGCACTTTACAAGTAAGGTTTTAAGACCTTACACAACTAAACCCAACAATTCCCACATAGAGCAAGCTTTTAATTGTAGCCAATCGATAAATTGTACAGTTAAATAGCGACAGCGGAGAGGAAAAACTCCCTCTCTAACGAGGAAGAAACCTCCAGCAGACCCAGGCTCAGTGTGGGCGGCCATCTGCCTTGACCGGTTGGGGTGAGGGGATAGAGAAGAGAGAAAAGAACACAACCACAACAACAAAACGTTGTTGCTATGCTATACTATACTAAGCTATGCTATACTACACTACACTAAACTATACTACACTAAGCTATGCTATACTATACTAAACTATACTACACTTTACCAAACTGCACTAAACTATACTACACTAAACTATACAATACTATACTACACTTTACTAAACTACACTAAACTATACTATACTAAGCTATGCTATACTACACTACACTAAACTATACTACACTACACTAAACTATACTATACTAAACTAAACTATACTACACTAAACTATACAATACTATACTACACTTTACTAAACTATACTACACTAAACTATACTACACTACACTAAGCTATGCTATACTAAACTATACTATACTACACTTTACTAAACTACACTAAAATATACTATACTAAACTATACTACACTACACTAAGCTATGCTATACTAAACTATACTACACTACACTTTACCAAACTGCACTAAACTACACTATACTAAACTAAACTATACTACACTAAACTATACAATACTATACTACACTTTACTAAACTACACTAAACTATACTATACTAAGCTATGCTATACTACACTACACTAAACTATACTACACTACACTAAACTATACTATACTACACTAAGCTATGCTATACTATACTAAACTATACTACACTTTACCAAACTGCACTAAACTACACTATACTAAACTAAACTATACTACACTAAACTATACAATACTATACTACACTTTACTAAACTACACTAAACTATACTATACTAAGCTATGCTATACTACACTACACTAAACTATACTACACTACACTAAACTATACTATACTACACTAAGCTATGCTATACTATACTAAACTATACTACACTTTACCAAACTGCACTAAACTATACTATACTAAACTATACAATACTATACTACACTTTACTAAACTACACTAAACTATACTACACTAAGCTATGCTATACTATACTAAACTATACTACACTTTACTAAACTATACTACACTAAACTATACTACACTACACTAAGCTATGCTATACTAAACTATACTATACTACACTTTACTAAACTACACTAAAATATACTATACTAAACTATACTACACTAAGCTATGCTATACTAAACTATACTACACTACACTAAGCTATGCTATACTAAACTATACTACACTACACTAAGCTATGCTATACTAAACTATACTACACTACACTAAGCTATGCTATACTAAACTATACTATACTACACTTTACTAAACTACACTAAAATATACTATACTAAACTATACTACACTACACTAAGCTATGCTATACTAAACTATACTACACTTTACTATACTACACTAAACTATACTATACTACACTAAACTATACTACACTAAACTATACTACACTACACTAAACTATACTACACTTTACTAAACTATACTACACTTAACTATACTACACTACACTAAGCTATGCTATACTAAACTATACTATACTACACTTTACTAAACTATACTATACAATACTATACTTTACTAAACTACACTAAACTATACTATACTAAACTATACTACACTTTACTATACTACACTAAACTATACTATACTATACTACACTACACTAAACTACACTATACTATACTATACTATACTAAACTATACTATACTACACTAAGCTAAACTAAACTATACTACACTTTACTATACTACACTAAACTATACTATACTATACTACACTACACTAAACTACACTATACTATACTATACTATACTATACTAAACTATACTATACTACACTAAGCTAAACTATACTATACTACACTAAACTATACTATAGTACACTAAGCTATGTTATACTATACTATACTATACTATACTATACATATATAAGTTTGTGCACTTCTGGCCAGTAGCTCTTCCAACTCGTAATGTTTGTCTCTGGCCTCTTTATAGGATCTTGCAGCTTGAGGAGGCAGCTGTTAATCAAAGGAGCATCTGCAGGCCTCAGTTAGCGTTTGAGGTTTTTCTTCATTAGTCATTATCTGATTACTTTCATCTGGCACCAGCACCTCGTTTTTGAGTATAATCTAATTCAATAACATGTCATTTAGGGACTGAATGAGAACAGAGATAATTCGCTTAGTTTGGTGTCTCAGCAGGATTAAATGTTTGCAATGTAATCGTGAAACAATTGAAAACAGGAGCTTCTATTAATTTTTACATTGACGCGGTGAGAGGGAATGGAGCAGGTTCGCACAGGCTGCATACCAGCGCTTTAAACACTGACATAACGTGACCTGCTGAAAGGCAGTGACTCATTTCACCTCAGGCTGTGTTGCACTTTATGACAAGGCCTTGAAGAATCTAGTTTTCAGTCTCCCCACATCTGGTATTTTAACCGCTAGTGAAAACATTTGCTATGTTTACAAGCGTTTTTTTTGACAGAAAAGATGTTTTGTGAAAACATTTTGTGGAGGAGGAAAATTCTGCGAAGATTCCTGAATTTTCGTCTTAGTTAAACTTGGCTTGTTTGTCATGTTTCTGGCACAGCTGTGACAAAGTGACAATGCGGAGAACAATACTTGATCTCAACCGTTCTACCCTGCTCCCATTTCTCAACAGAGCGATGCTGTTTGTCTGACATCAACATCACAATTCAGCGCTATCATTACATTATATTTGTAATAGTTTGACCTGGAAACACCTGTAAAGCTAAGATGCCTCCTGGCTGTAGCTAAAATTGCAAAGTTTTACACTGTAATAACATGTAAGAAACATGATCATGGTTAATGTTCGGATGCCTTTAACGCAGCAGCATGAACACATGATACAAAGCAGTGATGTACTGTAGAGTAGTCAGCAAACAGCCTCAGCTTGTCTTGAGATTCAGATCTCTAAGTCCTCCGCCACGCTCGCAGCCCGTTTTCCTGCTCTTTCCTGCATTAACTTGCTCTGCATGGACTCCTAAAGTGAGCACTATGAAGGATTACCCTCCCCAGATGTAATCCAATAAAAAAAGCAGGAACTGATTTCTTATCTTTCTAAGATGCTGCATTTCCCCTCATCTCTGAGAACACACGGCCAGCATTATCAGTCATTTGATTACCTTGAGTAAAAATGGATACAGAACAGCAGCAGTTTCAGCCTCGAGAGGCCTGACTTGCACATTGAAATCCAATTGAAGCCTTATAAGGCTGTACCTTATGTATTTGTTTAAGATTTGGGAATAATTAACTGGGGTAAAAGCTGTTATGGCTGCACAATGGGATTAAGTGAGGCATGAAGGGTTTTTTGAGTTCAAGACGATGTAGCCTTGAGAGCACCTTTTTCCTGCCACTTCACTTTTATATCAAAATGTTCTCAATTCAGAGGACATATGGCCATTAGATATTTTCTACAACACACACACTTGGCGTGTGCGTCTGCACACTAAATCAGCCTTACACACACGTCGCACTATATCCCGGGGCGTCGGCAGGCTAACAGATGTTGGTCACAGAGGACAGCTGAGACTGTGAACTTACTGCACTTGCAAACATGTGTTTCCTTGACGTCCATATGGACAGAACACACGCGGCACATATGATAATCACTCTGACCATTAATGCTGAACTCAACACGTTGAGCCACTTAAGTGCGGTTAGATGGAAAATGAACCCAGTTGTGAACTAACGAATACCACATGACAACGCGTCCTTGGGTTTTCCTTTTGCACTTGCTGAATTGCCTAAACAGCCTTGAGATGTTGGTTTTCTCACGGAGCACAGGTTGTTATAAATAGAGCTGAAGTGGATTTAACATTAGAGGACAAGAGCAGTTTAAGCGACGAGAGCTTTAAGAGATGCTCCATCATCTGGCAGACGGGCCTTTGTTGTGAGCTGCACTTGCTTTTCATGTCGTGTTAGATCCTTGGCTTGGTTGGTCAAGTATTCGTTTCTGGTGGAAGAGACCTGAAGTAAATGGCTAAATCGAGTGAACTTTTAGCTCTTGGCAGACAACTAATACTACACCATCCATTAAAGAGATTTTTTCCTGTGCATGGTCTACCTCCTAAAGGCCAAACGTCTTTAGCCTGTAACTTCATAGATGTAGCGTTCCAGCCACAGGAATGAATCATTTCCTCCTCCATCTGACACAGTGACGGCCAAAAGCAGCCGCAGAGGCGACAAATATAGAGCAAAACACATGTACGCAGACCTGCAGGGAGCCGGTTTGTGCTGTACATCACGCTGTAAGTAAGTGTGTACAGATTTGATTAAAGAGCTCTATTCCTCTGCTTAAACTGGCAGAAACAGGGCATTGATCTCCATAACCTTAGCCGCACTGATGCCTCCGGGGAGGAGGCGGCGGCGAACAGCCTTTCATTAGCGCATACTCAAATGCAAGAAACGCACACTCTCTGGACTCTTCATGGGACTTTGGAGAGCAGCGCAGTTTCGCTTAGCTTGCACCAGGATGGACTCATCAGGGCAGTTAGCATCACTTTGTAACTGAGAAGACAAACACAAGGCTTTTTACAAGGGGGTCAGGGAAAGGCGATAAAAGAAAGGCCCTCGGCAGAAGATGGGTGGAGCTAGAAGCCGAAAAAAGGAAGCATATTGTTTACCATGACAGATTTAACACATCATGCAAATAATTTCCCTCAGCGGGCTCCAGTCTGATCTGCCGATGAATAGACAGTGTTGTTACATGTCCCCAGTGCCATTATGAGGTTCTCCATTTAGAGGGATTTCTGCAGAGCAGGGATAATGGAGTGTCAGTGGGGAACCCGGGAGGAAGGATTTAGATGTGTTTGAATTGACTCCGATATTTTGTTAGGATTCATTGTACGCGTCTCTCTTCTCCCCGTTCATTCATAACCACGCCCCCGTTTCTTTCAGCGGGGTTTATGGTGAGGATTTGTTTGTGTGCGTTGGGGAGAAGGTTCTGGATTGAGCAGTGCACACGTCCCAGACCACAACCAAGCTCCAGTTTGGTGAGCGCTGGACACCCGTAGCACTTGGTTACATGCAGAGAGATGACGTATTTCAGTTCCGGCACTGGACTAAGAAGTTCTGTTTCAACCACCAGGCGTCAAAAGGTGGTTTTACCCTCGTCTACAGCCGCGGCCTGTACGACTGTAGCGCAGTGCAGGTATTCAGGCGTCAAGCGCGTTCTGTTAAATATTGTCTGATGCACTGTGACCTACAGTTACACAACTTCTGTATAATGGTCCCTCAGCGGTTCTGTGTAAGCCTGCAAGTATTGAACAGAGCACCTGCTCTACTGCAGCTCAGGGCCACGGCTCCCCCGTCTTGTCCTCCTTTATCCTCTAGTTTGTCTCCGTCCCCTGGGATCAAACATCTGAATATTTGCATTCACGGTTGCACTATTATCATATTGCCACAATATTTGACAGACAGATAAAAAACTGCGACAACAGGTGTCACAACTCGTTCAGAGATATGTTCCACATGCTTCGTCTTGTTTGGTTCATATCTAACAAATGTTTTCTTTACGTAAAAATGCATCTGGGTTTTAATATCAGTTTGGGATGATTTGCATAGGCTCATGAATAGTTAAGGAAGTAGCTGCTACGCTTTAGAGATGTGAATCAGGAGGCGTCCTGTAAAGTGATTTCAGCTTCAGAGCCTCAGCCCAGTAGACTGGCTCTCACCACCACATGTCTGTGTGCGTCTTCAGTGGGGGATGTGATTTAAAATGTGGCCCCATTGCCCACGTAACAGCATCTACAGGCAGCGCTGCTCAGGGCTGTTTCCTTTATTATGGAGAGAGCTGCCTAGAGGAAACAGGGTTCAGCTGTAAAGTAAAGTGTGTTCGTGGTTTGTGTTCCTCTGTGAAGCCACGTTCAGTCTTAATAAGTTACTCAGTAAAATCCATCATAAACAAAATACATTTTCAATCACAGTTTAGTTCTAATAGTATAAAATGTTAGCAATGATGTATGATGATGATTTGCGTCAATCACAGTAATAATCATTAATAATAGATAGTATACTAAAGTTTTCTATAGTTTTTTTTAACAGTGCTATTGTGTACATGTACATGTAGGAATGCTGAAGCAATGCAGGGACTGATGAGGGAGAGATAAACTCTCGCGGCTGCTCCATTTCACTGTTCTTACACAGACAGGCCAGTTCAAGTAGAGTGTATGGTTTACAGTTCCTGAACATCTGTATGTGCTGCGTGTGTGAGGAGAAAATAGTTACTAATGCAATCAAGGTCTCGTTTACATCCTGCGGTGCGTCCATGCAGGGTGCAAAACTACGCGCTTCATCGCAGCCGCTCTCTGCCACACTGTTGGAATCGCTCCAAGCAAAGTGTAACAAATGATCTTATCTTGGCCTCCTGCTCCCTGCTCTTTGTTTGACTGTGTACGCCTTCATTTCTGACTAAACAATTCAACATAAATTGTGTCTCCACCTTCAAGAATTGAAGGGACAAGAAGCTCCTCCCTAAAAAAGTGGGACATCATCAGCAGGCAGAAGATTGACGGCTTTCAGATTTCCATCATGAACGTATACATCGATGTACATACTATGACGTAAACTAACTAACTAATGCAGAGCACAAATACGCAGCAATGGAGCACATGACCTAATCTGGTCTAATTAAATACAGTATAATAATCAGTATCAAAACCATGTGTTAAATTCAGAAGAACCCACATTTTGCTTTTATTATAAATTCACTGCAACAAAAAAAGACACAGAAATGGAAAATCAGAAACAGAAACATATAGAGTCAAAACATGGCAACAACATCTAACATCTGTACTCTGTCTATTGTAGCAGGTCAACTATGGCCACACAGTTGTTGTTTCGTGCCGTGGAGGCTATTTGGGACAGAGTGTGCATAGTTGCTGGAGTGAGGACAGATGAATGAGCAGACGCTCGTGAGCAGCGGTTTGGCTGAACACAGCGAGCCGCGTTTCTCCCGTCTGGCTCAATGAAGTTCGTCAGCCGCTGAGAACTCCAGGAAACAGATGTGATCTGATAAGCAGAGAGGATGTCGCGTACGTGTGTTTTCCTATTGTAAATAATGTGTGTCTCACACTTCCAGCTGCTTCCCTGTTCCACACACACTGAGTTACTGAAAGGTAAATCACACTTGTTTATTCCATTGTCTGAAGAAATCTCCAAGGAGCATTACTCACCGTAGCCTAAACATTGTACTGTACCAAGCCAGAATCCAACCGACGGCCTCTTACTGTAGGTTCCGAGCGCGAGCAGAAGGGATGCGACTGTCAGACGCTGTTACTAAGGGTCCCAGTGTGTAAATGTCCACGCGTGCACATGTCCCTGCCGTTGATTGTTTGCACGTTCAGACATGAGGGAATGAGTCACTGATGTGCTATGTCACATCACTGAAGCACTAGCAAGCAGACAGCGGAGGATCCTCTTACCCACACCAGGGCGTAGTGTAGATGCATCCGAGGCATTGAACAATAACAACGTCTCATTTATTCCAGATAAAACCTAATGAATCCCAGGAGGATCGCAGTGTTTTATTCATCTTAGAGGAACACAGAGCAAGAAGGGTTGTATGTCATTATCATTCCCGGCTGGAAGTGTGACCTCCACGTTTATCAGGCTCATAAAAAGGTTACCTATGAAATAAGAACAGAGCCTCCCTTACATAAAGTTCCAGGCAATGTTATGCAGGTGTTAGCATGGAATATCAATGCTGTTATCTTCTCCTTTTATTATTTTTTACAGGCTGCAACTTTTACTCCAAGCATGGAAACTTCCCCCTTAGTGATACAGACTTGGTGAAAGCTCCTCTGTGTAAAATTCATGAATTCATAACTTTTGAGGGTATATTTCACTACTGATCTATTGGGCTGTGATAAGAATTCAAAGGTGAATGGAGCTAGAGGACATCTTCAAAGCAGTCGCGGACATCACTGGAAAACGAATGAGGGCGCGTTGCCCTCCTCGAACATCCTCAGAATACATTCCGTGTGCCTCCCGCCAGAGTGATACACTGTCAGAGGGAATCAGATGCCATCGCCAGCCACTGGCATTAAGTTGATTTACTCAGAGGTTTCCATCAAAATCGGACTAAAATCTGACAAGTTTCATCAGAACTTGTTAAACCGTGCAAAGACAGAGTCACAGGGGACATGCTATTAATCCAGGAAAGGGTGGCTCTTGTTGAGTTCTTCCCGTAGATAAACACTGGAGCTACAACATTGTCTGCTTAGCATTATCAAAGCAAAGAGACCTTTGCTGGTGTCAGCTGAGGTAGATAACCGCTGCCAGACACAGGAGGACAAGGAGACAGTCAAAAGCAGTTGACTCTGCAGGAGCTGACCGTGGTTCTGGAGGTGATAAAGGCCTTCGAACCTGAAAACGTCCCTCCTTGCTCCTCACCCCCCTCGAGCCTGGTTGAACAGGGGCCTGCTTTGATTTAAGCCCCCGGAGCCAAATGAGCTCACTTCACCTGAGCTGCAGAGCAAGCGAGGCACAGAGAGGGAAGGTGCCCACAGCTCTCCCGTAGCGGTTCGTCAGTGCAGGCCAGCTCTCAACTTCAACTTCTAAGCCTTAGTGTCCCCGTGTTTCTCCTGAAGCACTAATACCTGGATATCTCTAGCCAGTCTATTCAGTACTGAACAAACCAGACTATTTTCTTTTTCTTTCACTGTGCAATCTCATTTCACATTGACCCTGCTTCTCGGAGTCATTCGGTCGTGTTGTCTGGCTCTCTTCCACAAGGTGAGACTCAAGTCAAGGCAAGTCAAATGCGCATAGAAAGGATTTGAAAGAAAGGATTTCCCACCTTGACGGTTCACGTCATGTCTGCCTGACACTGTCCACCTTGACGGTCACAGCAGACGATGGTTCCGGATGAAATCACGTTTTGGGTCACGGATCTGTAAAGGAGACGTGTTTTCTTGAGAGCGCGTACACTCACTATCAATTACGCCTGTTGCTTCAAACAAGTGAAGACATCTCCGAATGGACATAGCTGTTTGAATTGAAAATGCCAGAGCATCTACAAAAGCGCCTCAGAGGCATGAGCGTGCTGCTGCTGCGGCAGTGTCAGAATGTATTTAAGCAAATTGCCTGGTTGGTTGCCCGTGTTTTTGGATTCAGCTCTGGCCTCGCGATTATGGGAAACCTCTTTGAGAGACGTAACCCAGGAACGCGGCGTATTACATGTCTTGCTTCCAGCTCTGTGGATGCTAAAGCGAGGGAATGAGTAACTTTATGTTCACTGTCTGTCGCTTCACAGTCAATAAAACTGGAGTCGGGTTGGGTATAAGCAGAATTGTGTGTTGATGAGGAGAAGTGGAGCGAACATTACTATTCGACACTAAAGTAACAAAACTAAACATGACAAAATCAAATTATTTTTATAATTTCCTGAGGAAAACGTGTTGGCAAGCCTCCCAAATTCCTCTTTGAAAATGCTCTTTGAAGGTAGTCAGGCATGCTCGTGGCACAGTCGTACAGAGTAGTGCCATAGAAGCAGCGTGCTCTCCACTGGGCTTCTTTTCTGCTTACATATCACTTTAATAAGGCATGAGTAGCACATTTCTAATGTGGAGCGGGATCACGTCCTACCCCCACGAAGAGCACACCAAGGGTCTGTTGAAGAATCCTCAGCATCCCCGGCTGAAAGCAGCCTAATGTCTTTAGTAACTGACTCCTTACGTGGGAGGGCTGGTGACCAAGGCCTGCTACTGTGCCAACAGGCTTGAGCAACGCAACCTTTCTTAATATTTGTCACATTTCCAGGTCCTCACAAATTACATTTAGGACACTATACGGTATGTAATGAACAAATAGTTGGCTGAAGAGAGACCCCAGCACCACCCAACAGTCCAGTGTAGGGCAGGCAGCCACTAAGCCTGGACGACAGGTTATCACTATGTAACAAACCTGTTTAAAATGAAGACGTGAGCTATGGAAATGACAACAAAACAACCAAAGTTTAAATAGTCATACTTGTTTGTTTAAATGTCGTCTAAGTGGCACAGGAGCGTTTTGAACGCTCGTAGTCCAACGTGTCAACACGGACAGATGCCAGTTTGTGTTTTTCACATAGACTCGCATTTATACTGTTGCAGTGGCTCATGCAGTGAAAGAAAGTGAATATAAATACGTCTGACGTAGACGGACAGTCGACAAACGCAAATAAAGTTTTTCAGCCTCATGTGAGGAGAGTGAGGAGGAAGCGGAGGCGAGGAATTGGAGTCGCATCCCTTTGTCTGACGACTGAATCCCTCCAGCACCGCCACGATTTCTATTAACTCGTTTTCATAATATTTCACCCATAAAAATAATAAATTAAATAATAGAAATCCTGTTTTAAATGAAATTGGCAGAACAAGTACTTTTATGTAAGTTACAGCTAAAGTGAAAGCGTTAATTAGATAATTGACTTTTTGGGATAATAAGACCGTTTTAATAGTTTGGTGATGATGAAAGAAACCAATGATGCACTGACTTGTTTGGATGGTTTAGAGGATACTGAGCCAAATCCAGATGTGAGGCAGCTGATCCATAGAGAAACAAATGAATCGAATCCATTCGGTCCACATGAAGAGGAGGAACCAAATCCAGCTAATCTGTAATGCATTAGCAGGCACACTAACAGTATGTTACAGCCCATTAGTGGTTAACAATGATAGCTGGTTTTCAGATGGCACACATAGCCATTACAGCATCTACTCCCCAATGACAACCGCTGCTTCCGGCCCTGACATCCGATCAATAATGCAAAACCTTAAAGTTCTGCCTTGTGGTTTCATTTAAAAGAGCTTCCTCTCAAACTAATGACGCAGGTTAATTGCCTTGTCATCATCTGGGAGTTCACCACAAAAGTAACAGTCGCCGTTTAAAAAAGAAACGCTCCAGGGATGAGCCGTGTCTCCTCTGTGTATCGCTCTCTGTTTTATTAATGGATGTTCCATGTCTTAGCTGACCACCAAGCTGCTGCACTCTCTTTGGCTTTTCACTGGGTCAACACACTCGAGAGGAAACACAGTTTGCCAAGGCACCAGCACAAAAATCAGCGCAGATCACGAACTTAAAGATAATGTTGATGTTGAGTCCCAACAAACATTTTGCATTGGATGTACACATGCATCATGAAATGGACACGTGCACATGGACACATACGTTCAGGCGGCCACACATGGTTCAGTACAGTATGCACACACACGGCCTCCCCGAGGGTCAAGCGACCTGCCTGGTGTTAATCCGCTCTGGGTGGCACTACAGACGAGCCAGGATGCTCTTAAAGCGTCGCTGCTGCGCCTTATACTGAACAAGTCATAAGTAAAGATGAGCCTTCCTGCAAGATCAGGATAAATGACTCAGAGGCATATTCTGTTAATATACCTGCAGAGAGAACGAGCGAGGGAGACTGAGATAGTCAGATGGAGAAAGAGCGAAAATCAAAGGACTAGGGACAAACGGAAACTTTCTCACCGAAGCAGGACGTTCGAGATCAATTGCCAAGAGAAGATGCAGACTAAGTGCTATTGCTGCAGGAAGAGAGGCTGAATGAGGACTGATCGTTTCAATACACACTCAGACCTAGACCTGACTGTGGAAGTTTATTTGATGCTTCTTCTAAAGGCCCTGTTTTCTTGATTTTTTTCCCAACGACAGAGCTTGTAGTGTATTTTTGTAAAGTCTGCTGATTTGGCACTGTTTAAACTATTATTGAACTATTCAAACCTTCCCTTTGCTTGATTTTGTTTACTGACCAGGTCCCTGCAGAGCATCGCTCATATTTTTGGATGCCTGTCTGTGAGCTTAGGTTCTCAGATTAGGTTTCGAGACACATCGAGCCAACAACTGGACGTCAGCCTGTGTTGGCAACGTTTTGGCCAATTTGGCAGGTTGAATGGTGGCAGACCTGTCCACTCTGTGAGGGTCCACTCTGGCTGTCTGTTCAAATGACTGCATGAGAAGAGAAAGGCAGCCTAGAAACCTTTATCACTTCATGGCATGTATTCTTGTTTTCCCAATTGAATAAAAACTACTAGAATACAACTAGTTACAAGATTTTTACATTATGAAAAGAGAAGAAACCTGTTTTTGAAAGTAATAATTTACACTATACTGTTGCAGATACGCGATCGAAACGCACTCGAGCGTCCTTCTGTGTAGCGGAGGCACACGTGGTGGCTTGGAGAACTTGGCCGCTGGGCTGAGCAGTAACATGTCTCGCTCTCTGACTGGTCTCGTGACCGTTTTTCACCAGGGCAATAGATTCATTTGGGCTGTTTGTGAGTGGTATTGATCTAATTTCACAGTTGGCAAGAAAACAAATAAAATCATTACAGATTACTTCGTACTGTTGCATTACTTAAGCTAATAATTAACTGTGATGGTGGCAGGACTAGGTATTTATTATAGTGTCTCAGCTAATATTGTTAATATTGCTTGATATGACATTAATAATGTAGATGCACAGTGAAAGCAGCGTCACAGGGATCCACAGGTTAGTTTGTCTTGTAGCCCACTTAGGAAAACCAGCTGTAACCAAGCTCATCTTGTTTATAATAGATAAACTCTGGTCCATTTCTTTCCTTGTGGACTATTTCTTGTAAGTTAATTAGTGGCACCATTATAATGTAGTAGTAGATTCTAGGGAGTGTTTTGTTTCAGTTTCCACTTTATTATATATTATTTAATTTCAAAAATATACAACAGTTAAAGACGTTGCCAGTATATTGGTATAAAAAGGTCATAAATAAGAAAAAAACATCACTGATGCCTAACTTCTAGCTGTCGCAACCAAATGTTCCGCTTACTATCACCATTGGTATCCAGTAATGTATTTACTTGCTTCTTTATAGAAATGACTGAAATGGAATTTAAAACTATACTAAACTATTTGCTTGACACTTGATAAAACGTTTTCCATTTGCTTGAACTGAGGCCGATGGAAACGCAACTGCTGACCAGTGACCACTCCCAGCCCCCCAGTGACAAGTGGGCCGCCCCAGGATCCCCAGGATCCACAGGATTGTTTGTGTTGCTGCAAACTTTAAAGTCCCCACAGCAAAGTATGATCTTAACAAAGAATGAAATGAAACTAATTAAAAAATACTTCTGTCCTGGCACTTCCTGTTGATCCTGCTCAGGCTGGTGAAGGAGACGGTGCTGGCTGCACTGAGCCCCTCTTCGTCTACATCACCAGGTCAAAGCCCCTCCAGCTTTTCCTCCTGAGTCACACGGGTCAGTTTCAGATGGTCAAGCTCCGTATGGCAAGGCTGCTGTTAGAAGCTATGACCTGAGGCTACAAGTTCACGAGTTGGACATAGAAGCTTAAAAAGAAATGAAACTTCAGGTAACATCAAAGCACGACACATATACGAGCCCTGAATGTAGCTTAAGAATTGTCAGCTAGTTAGAGGTACAGCTGAGCAGAGCTCCATCATACTGGAATGCTGAGTGGCTGAAGAGACTTAGTGGCGATAGCATCTGCTGCTTAGAAGGCAGGTTTGATTCTTGCAGGGCTGGTCATCCTCTCGACTTCTATCTCCAGTGGCGCTATGGTCTGACCCCGTCCACTCATCCACAGACGGGGTCAAACCGTGGCTCCGTTAATGACAGCACATGCAATGAGAAAATATCACTCCGGCATTTCTAGGGACGTTTTGTCTGTGGGGTGAAGGAAGGCGTAGTCAACTAAGGCAGTGTGAGGAAAACGTAGACGAGCCGCCTGGTGTTTCACAGACATTCGAGAGAAGCTGCTTGTGAAATGTCGCATTCCTGCTTTTGTTCAGTAGCAAGGCTGGAATGCAGGCGTTCATTAGTGATCACTAGTGTCCAGCCAGGAGGTTTTCAGAAAATCTAAAGTTTAACCAATTAGTGCTGAGTCAAAATGCATATTCATTGGTTTTCATTTACCGCAGAAGAACAAAATGACAGAACTCCTCCTCTAATCAATCCAGGAGCGGAGGCCGCGCCTTACTCTGCTAATCCTGCTAGCACAATGAAAGATGCTTATTAAGGCTACTTAGCTGGACATAATGCACAAACAAGGACATTGAAAATGTTTATAATGGTGCTTGAGTGCCAGGGTCAGCATTTGCTTTGAATCAATCAAATGAGTTTGAATCAAGGCAGTGCTTTGCAAAAGGCGCACACCATCATTTATCTTATCGTTTGATGGCGTGTAAGGTTGCTTTGTGAACAAATTGGAATGCAAATTGCATTTGTTTGCCACCCCACATGCCCTTAAAGCTTTTCAGGCTGAAAGCACAGCACTTGTGTATCCTAACACTCGCACACATGCCCACACACACCCACAGGTTAATGCGTTCTGGTGTGAGAGAGGTGCACAAATCTCAGATGAATGCTCTCCCTCCAGCCCTGATTTTCTCCTGGTTGTCACACAGGATGTGTGCGCAAATCAATCAGGCCCCTTGTTCTAATCAGTACCAGTTATATCACCCTGCAAATAAATGACACCACTCAGGAGGGGAGATCGATATGGGGATAAGGTGAAAGCCTTCCCATTTCCTGCCCACAGGGCGCTGGGTCAAAATGGTGGCTGGGGACAGCGAAGAACCCACGAGGGCCAGAATACATAAAACAGGTTCGCTTTAAAGTCTCCTCCAATGTCACTTAGCAGCACTTGGACGCCTTGGTCTTCTTACTGCTCCAAGTTTTACACCGACACCCTGGGATTAGCGCCATGTACTGTATAACCATCCGTCCATCCATTCATCTGACCCACTTATCCTCTTAAGGGTCATGGGGGTCTGGAGTCCATCCCAGCTACACCCAGGCTGCCAGTCCATGACGGAGCCACACACACTCATTCGTGTTCACACTCACACCGACGGACAGTTCAGGGCCTTCAGTTAACCTGACTGCGTGACTCTGGACTGTGGAAGGAAATATCAAGAGAACTGCAAGCATCAGTCAAGACGCTACGGAGATTAGTAGCAGGGCTGCGTCTTTAAACCCGAGTTCCTCACATTTGCTGTTGTAAGTCATAGCAGGAAGCTGCACATGAAACAGACGTGAACCCAACTGCTGCTGCTGCTACTGCTGTTATAAGCGCATGTGGTTTTATTGAACATACCCATTAAACATTCACAGTATAGTTGTAAAAAGCAAGTGAAACCTTTGGTTTAACAACTGGCTGAAGGTCTTTTGTCAGCAGTGACTCAAACGTGCGCTTCCAGTAGTTTTGGCTCGGCTGTGATGGAGGAATTGGCCAGTTTCAGTTCAGCCGTGCTCTTTGAACATTAGCTGCGATAGGCCATTCCACAGATCTCTAATAGGACGGAGTCATTCTGTAGTGGATGTACTTTGCCTCTTACGACGTATAGGTAAACAGAGAATATCTCTTTAGATCCTGACTGTATTGTCATTCACCCATTTTCTAGTGTAGCAAAGCAGCTTGAGTGAGGATCCAACATTCTAATGTTCTAATGTTAAATAAATGTGAGCCAAGCTGGTTTGTGTCAGGAGACGTCCTGCATTTGTCCCTGTGTGGCTGTTGTCTACGTTCTGAGATGAGCTGGTGGGTGAAACTCACTGAAAGCAACTCGCCCGTCGTCCAGCCTGCTGCTCTCTCACGGCTTCCTCTGAACAGCGGATCAGACATAGCATGAGTCAGCACACGTCCAAGTCCAAGAGCTATAAACTAGGCGAGGACCGGGCGAAGATGAAACATTAAGCAAAGAGATGTCTCCCGTCTTATTCATAATTAATGAATGAGTGCTCTTTAATGTGAGCCTCCTCAAACACTGTTTCATTACTCGCTCATTCACTATGCAGCATCTTCGATGTTACGGCGTCACACCCACACAAACCTTTACAGCAAGGCTGCGCTGCACATGTGTGGTTCATTATGCTTTATTCACCCGCTTCCTATCTGAATACAAACCAAACATGTCACAGGGCAGAGACAGGACCTTGCACATCCTCAGCATCCTCTTTACTCTACGCATATGACTTATTGCAGGTATTTGGTAAATCCAATTCTGAAAATTGGTTTTATTTTCACTGCCTTGACATGGTTGTTCTGACCATGTGAACCTTTAAAGGGCTGAAAGGGAGCGAATTAAAGGCTTGTGTTACTGTGTTTATGCCCAGACACGGAACAGGCTGTAGCTAAATTAAAGGCCTCTAATGTCCCTGATGCCTGTCATCAATCATAAACTACACCCTTTGCATGGGGTATTGTGTTTGTCATACGTGTAGCTCCACTCATATGGTCAGACCAGGTACAGTACAGCTACTGTACATACAGGAACATCTTTGGTAGTTGAATACTCAAAGACATACTTTAACTATTGAATGATTGTTATTATGACCAGTAATTCACTCTTGTCTTTTCAAGTATTTCATGTTTAGAAAGAAATCCATGATGAATTACACTTAACCATATCAGTCCACTCTGATGACAAGGTTTCATTCATACGAGAGCTTTTTATACAGCCCAGGACCGACAGTACGAGGGTTAGGCCGAGTTGTCCAGGGTCAGGTTGTGATGGTTAGATGACTGGTCAGAGCATCTTGAGGGCTGCAGCTCCTGAAGCATTTCTGTGGAGTAAGATACATGGGTTCATTCAGTCAGGCCTGAACAGCTTATTCCTATGGAACTAAAGAAAACGCATTTAGGAGACACGTAAATATGAGGAAAAGGTCATAAAACATAACCCGCCCACAGTCTTGCTTTCGTCTTGACCTAATATAGCAAAATGTGAAAGTTTTAGAGCTTTGCCATGATAAATGTAAAGCAGTTAGACATTAGTTGTGTAATATCTACAAGAATTGTTTACTAATTGACTGTTACATAAACCTCTCAGGGCACACTTGGTTATTCTATAAATACATGACGCATACATAAGCCAAAGTAAAGTGAATGGTCAGGTTTCCTGTCAGTGAAAACAATGGTTACATAACATCACTTTTCCCATGGATGGAACATGACAGTCAACACACAGGGTTTACATTAAGGCCGCACCCTGTATTATCTAACACACCGACTGCTGATATGCGGTTTAATTACAAATATATAAAATAAGTGGAAGGAAAAAGTCGAGGGAAGCCAATTTGTGGAAGATGTAGCTGCCTAATACCAGATGCAAAGTAATACATGTTAACATAAAAAATAAAAAATAAATGAATTCCTGTGAGTCATTTCTTATTCACTTTTAACTCGGGGAGTTACTTTGATCTGGATAATTTAGATTTTCATGTAGCTGTTCAATCACAAAATAAGCCCTAATTTACCTACACGCTAGTTGGTGCTTTACTTAATTTATGAAAAGAGGATTTTAAGCTGTTGTTCAGAGCATATAAATGCTGATATATTCACTCCTCTTGCATTTACTGGAAACGCTTGTTTGCCAAATAAAATAGCAGTTTTAACTTTTAAGCGTAATGGATGTCAGTGCTGAAATTCCTCCGCGGGCTCTGGAGGATACTTTGTCACTTTGGTTTAAACTTCTTCCCATGAAAGAACGCTGTAAAGGTCGAGCCCCGTCTTTCCTGTGATTATTCTTTCCTTACATGTTCGGACCAGAAGGGATTACATATAGTAATAATGTCTTTAAAAGACTGGGGGCAGAGGGGGCCCTGGGCTTATTTTCCCATGTTCCCTAGCCAATGGAAACACTGGAAAACATCTACACGCTCCCACCAGCTCAGCCTGGCGACACAGTGACCCCAGGAAAACGTGTGAGTAAACACCAGAACCAGGCGAAGCGTAGTCCAAGTGCTCTGACATATTGAAACCTGACCTATTAGCAACCACCTGTGTTTCATTTCGCTTAAATCCTTCATTAGGCTTTAAAGGATCATTTATTCTCATTTTCTAATCCAGCTGCTTATATTTGCCGGAGCAAATGCAGTTTAAGAAGCTGGCTCGGGTTCAGGACCTGCAGCTGACACACGCTGCTTATAGTTTTCATTCGCATCCTCCACAGTTTTAGTTCTATCCCAGACGGATGGAGTTTTGTCCAAACTAGCGAACACAACTGTTTAGGCCTGTTCGGGTCAAAGTGTCTCTCTGTCAGTAGCAACACGTTGGCTACACTGTGACGTGATTTGCTTTTCACTTTTACGCGTCATCTTCTCCAAACACGAGTGACGGATGTTTATCGCAGGGGTTTTCGAGCCAGTCTGCACTGGAGCCATTGCTCCAATGAGATGTTCTAGTATTTATGACTGCAGACGTTTAAGGACCAAACTGACAAGCAGCTGTTCCGCCTGCGGTTTCTTAATGCTACACTTATGTTCGTTCAGTGCTCATTCTACGCTGTGCGCTTTGGAATCTGACTGAATGTCGCTGGTTGACTCTTTTTAGAGCAACGTGCGTGTTCGTCCTCTAACTGCATATGAGAATGCTTCGCTTTGCTCGAGGCCGTTCTGTGGTATGTCTAGAAACTGTAAACAAGCTTTTCAACAAAAGCATGTTAGCCTTGGATATCAGCAAACAGTCGAACCTCAGTAACCGACAAACTATTATCAGTGTGGTCCTCGGGAGAACATCCTACCACATACTTTAAATTCCTACCAGGTCAAGAAATAAGAAGAAAATAAGAAATCAGCCTATATGTGCATTCTCATCCATTTCAATAACATTTCATTGAGTAACTCAATATTTTATAACTTGTGCAAATATGAGGTGTCCTGCATATGAAGCCACTCTGCTTGTGGCTTGGATTCTATTATTACGACTCATTCTTAATGCGTTAATGTTAATGTTATTAAATCATAGACATCGGTTTGTGTTATTATGTATTACTGTACCCACCTTCTCATGTGAAGTCAAAGTATTTGATGAGCGTTCTGTGCAGCAGACAGAGCTCACTGCCTTTAATCATGAGGGGAAATTAGGACAGAAGGCAAATCTATGTAACATCCTATGATTGGAGGACAACTGCTGCACATTGGTGACGGAGAACTTAGACCATCAGTTCCCACTTCCAATTTAGAAAAAAGTCCCCCACATCCGAACTGAAAAGCTATTCACGAAGATTCTTAATAAAACGAAAGAGGAAGGACAAGCTGAAGGTCGTGATATGATTTTCCAGCTGGAGTCATATTTGTATTTTAGTAAACAATTATGTGGCCTTGGGTTAACTACATAACTGTTTAACTGTATGTTCACAGAAATGAGTAATTAAGGAAAACAGCTGACAGAACAGCAGCTGACACTCAATAATAACACATCTCGTGTTCACTGAAACTTGCTTTTTTCTACCAGAAGCTACCGCAGTAGTTAATCTGGTTATTCTTCCCTAAGTCCCTACAGTACAGCGATCTGGCCAAGAAATAAAAAAATAAAATGATGTCTCCATTCCTTGCTCTTCCACGAGCTGCCGTGACCTGAAGAAGAATGTCTGCAGCGCAGTGTGTGGTGACCTCACCAAAGGCGTATTGTTCCCTGAGACCAGGGGCTTCTTCTGGAACGGCAAACAGGACAAAGTGTTCCTTGACATAAAGAATGTACTTGGCAGCGGGTCAAGCCTCTATGAAAACCGGAGGGGATATCCCTGCGTACACGCCTACACAGGGAACCAGGAAGAACGGAGGAGACGTGTTCACACACCCAGGGACACGCACGTCTGCATGTATCTGCTCCCGAAGAATTTTCCAGGCTTCTCTAAGTCCTGCACAGCTTGGTTCTAACCTGTCAACTTTCAAACATTCCCCGTCATCCTTGATCTGTTTGCCTGAATATATTTAAAAGCTTCCTACTAATGCAGGGAACAATTACGTTGTAAAACAGACACGACCGTTATGTAAAAGGCAGGTTATATTGCCAATTTGAACACTGTCTGCTTCCTGGAAGTGCAGACGAAATGTCAGGGGCACAATATTTCAAGGCTATTAACTTGAGTGCTTTTTTATTCAGTCTCATTAGTTTTTAAACAGCGTAGGAAGTCACACAAATGTAATATTAATTTTTACATGGCTTTCATTTTGGTTTCTATAGAGCTGTTTATGATTCTGGTTTGTTTCATGCAGACAGCAGCAGATCCGGCACATTATTCCATATGGTGGCATCTGTGTCGGCCGGAGGAAGGTCAGACGTGTCAGACGTTCGGGTGTGAAGTCGCCGCGTTCTGTGTGAGCTCGTACAGTACATTCTGTAGAACATGCACCAAAGACGGTGGTGAGAAAGAGGAACTTCATGAAATCTTTATTTTGGAATAAAAAAACAGACGAGGCCAATTTTGATCTACGACAGCTCCCTAATTTAGAGCCTAATGAGAATCTTCAAATGTGGAGAGTCTTCTCATGAAAAATGGCTGGAGACCATTAATAGTTTGTAGACTGAGTTCAGTCTTAATTGAGCTCCACAGAGCCTTAGTAGCCGGTGGTCCGTTCACAGTGCCAGGAATCTCACTCATTAGCTCAGATTTTGTACATGCATAATGTCCTCCTCGTTCTTTCTTTCTTTTCAGGGGGGCTTATGATTCCCAAAAAGGCTCAGCTCAGATTTCACAAAATATTAATGCTTCACAGTGAGACGAAGAGTGAAGAGGTAGAAAAACAGCTAAAAGTAACAAAACATCTGCCGACAATCATCATATCTACTCAGATGCAACAGAGATTATTTTGTTTGCTTCCTCTGTGGTCCCTATGGGCAATGCTTTCATACACACAGAGTTACTGTTGAAGCGTATAAATAGCCATTACCACATGAGCCTGTCATCTGCTTGTTGCTGTGTAGCTGCCAAACAGCCAGTCCAGTACATACCAGGTCACCATGGCAATAGGCTGAGCAGCTGACAAAAGAGAGGAAACAGGAAAGGATTCCCTTTCAGCTGACAGCCCCAGTGTTGCAGGGCTTCCCATCAAGCCTTCCCTGGCAGCGCCGTGGGCTTCCCCCATCTCGCTCGCTTGCACCAACCGGCCAGCGGTAAAACCCGTCTCCCGGAAACGGTGGCAGCTCTAATTACTGCGCCACACAGGCCTCGGCGCAGGAAAACCACAGAATGAGGTTCTAAGATTGTTTGCTCCCACTGCAGCTGCTCAGGGTTGACAAAGTGTTCAGTTACTAACGATTTGCGAGATTACAAGCCCCACTTCTAAAAGGCATGTGTGTATATATATTTATTCATGTACAGCTCGCAGCCTTGAGTTCGCAGACTGAGGGCAGATTCCCAGCATGGATGGCTGATGGTGATTCAGACAGAAACTGAGCTCAAACTACAGAGGAAGTCTCTGTGTGTGTGTGTGTGTGTGTGTGGTATCAAATAAAAAGCACCCTTCTAACAAACTCTCACCTTCACTGCAGCTTTGTTACACGCTGTTGCCCTGTGGTCTTTGCTTTAGTGAAACATTTCCCTCTGTTAGAAGCTTTTCTAATTTTGGAAAAGAAATAAAACCTCAGAAATGAGGAAGAAGACAGAGACAGAAATAACCTTCCTGTCTGAGCTGCAGATAAACACAGCACGCCGTCACCCAAGTCCTAACAGGATGGACAGACGCGACACGTTCACTTGGCAGAGCTGTGCATTTTAGGTTAAGCATTTACCTTTGAATGGAGCACAAACATTCAGAGCTCAATGTTCACTGACTACCTTAAAATGTCTGAATATATATATATGTAAATATATATAAAATAATTCACGAATGATCTTCACTTTCATTCTAACGATTTCCAGCCTGAACATTTGCAAAAAATAAAAATGTTCTCGAAATTAGCATGTTTTGTGCGGCTCCTCTGCTCAGCAGATCTGCAAGCATGCATATGTGAGCAGGGATTCCCAGAGGGAACGCGCTCACTCGAACCGCGTCAGATCTGTTGGTGAAACTTGCCGCAGCTCCCGCAACTGAGGGAATTCCTCCCAGACATTTGCTGTTTTGTTCTACTGAGGAAATGAGTGTGAGCGAGGCAGTGGAGGCGGGGGTGAGTGAAATTGAATCACCATGGTAACTTCAATAACATTTGTGTTGCGCTTCATATCGGCTGCACACACACAAACAGGAGGAAATGAGTTTCAGAACGGAGATGGCGTTTCAACTGTCATCAGTTTCTGACGCTTGCCAAGCAAGAAGGAAAGTACCGATAAAAACTTGTGACAGAGACACAGTTTCACTGCTCTGCATCACTTTACAGCTCATGAAGGCCGTGCTCTCCTGAAATGCTAATGGCTCACAGCTCCTTGCTGCAAGCAATAAAAGCGCATTATAACCCAATTCCCTACTATTGTGTATGTGCCACTTGCTTTGTTTTTGCATTGTTGCCTGAAGAAGCATCCTGGGAGCGTTGGGAACGATGGGTCTGTTTGGCCAATCAATGTTATGTTGGATTTAATGTTACCTTACAGCTTTAGCTTCTCTAAATCATAATGGTGGGAGGTTAAAAGGGAACAATGCTGAAATACACAAAATCTACCACCTGACACCTTTGCACTCAGTCCTGCTGTGATGGAGTGAACGTCTGCAGAGCGTGTGTGGTGTTGCTCGCTGCTGTTTAGATGATCTAAGCACACATCTGCTGGAATTGCAGTTTTCTGCGATGGGGACTGTTTTCTTGGTTTTCAAATGTTACATCGTAAAGGTTTCAACCTGTTTTTGCTCTAATGGTTGATGATGTGATTTACCGTAAGAAAAGTGCTGATTCATTCACTTTTGAAAGTTCTGATCAGCCATCAGGCTTCTATTGAGGAAGTGATCTATGGGCATGAATATACGCAGTTCAGGTTTAAATCAAGCAGCCTAGATGCATGTGTGAACCTGGCAGCACACTGAATAAAATCACCTGCAGGAGGCTGTAAATGACTCGCGTGTCCCCTCCACCATAACACCTCCAGGACTCCTCATAATAGGCAGCTCCCAGTGTCCCCAGCCTTCATTTCTTCAGAGTGATGCTGGACAGTTAAGTGTAAACAGACCTGACACCGTATCCGTTTCCATGTGCAGTAATGACTGCTCCTAGCACAACTTTTATGGGCAACTGGCCTCTGGAGGCTCAGTGATCGGGGACATGTCCAGGCCTCAATTACAGCTGCCGGAAAAAGCCTTCCTCACTTACTGTAACTGCAGCTTCTTTTACATAATGACCACTGCTACGGCGTTTATTTATGCTGCAGTGTGACACACAAATACACGTGGGCTGCAGTTTGGAGCACGGAGAGGAATGAGGTGAGGGGAAACATATCTAGGAGTATATACCGGAGTAAAGACGAAAAGAAAACTCAGAAGCAGAATGAGATGAAGACAGAGGGGGACGGGGAAATGAGGGAGACCAAAGGGATGTGGAGTTCATGATCACTTTGCTTGGCTGCACTGTGATTAAAGTGAAGAGTCCCTGGGGAGGGAGGCAGCCTTAGGCCTGCCCAGTCAGTTCTTTTGCTCCCTTGATCTCCCGCATGTCGCCCACAGTATCATGCTGCACCGTCAAACCTTCAGGACGGGCTCCTGTTTATTGCAGTCCCTCCATTGGCTCCGCAAAATCTGCAAAGCAAGCACAGATGGCGGCTCCAGCTCCTCTCAATTTAGAAGGAGGAGGTCCGACTTGGATGAGCTGCTGTCTGGATCCCGTAGAAGTTTTTTGATGTTTTAATGACGATATCTCGTGCATTTCTAAAAGCTCCGTGAACTTGTCAGCCGCGAAGATTAGGTAAAAAGAGAATTTCTTGGCAAGTGATTTCCAGAAAGTTTCTGCATAAAAGGCGAGAAAAGGCAAGAAAGTGAACAGAAGCCTGCTAAACCTTGGTTAATCCCCTCCAGGGGCTCTATCCTCGTTTGATTGAAGTGCCTATTCTTTTAGAAAAATTGATAATCAGAAGCTCGCAGACCGGGAGCCAGGAAAGAGGAGATGGTAAACGAAAATGTCACTCTCGATCTTAATTAAATCCCTGATTCAGTGGCGATGGGCTGATCAGACCGTCGTGGGCCTAGTTCCTCCCGTGACCTTTTCCTGTGGTCAAGTGACCTTCACTCCCTGTCTGTGACGTGTCTGACGAGGAAGGAAAACGCCTGAGGGGGGGCAGCGAAACCAAGAAAGGCCGTGACATTACACACACTCATGCGGTCTCCGCCGCCTGGATAATTACGTCGATGCTCACTTAATATGCAGCGCAAGTAAGCCTATCGTTTATAAGCTACATGACCTCTGGCGAAGGATCTCTTTCTCTGATCTGTCTAATTAATCCACTTTTTTCCTTCGTCTCTTCTTTTCATGCCATTGGTTGCAACCGTAAGAACCGTCGCGCGTACAAGTAGTTTATAAAAAGTCACCGCTGTAAACATCGCAGCTTCGCTGGGTAAAGTCGTTTTGAAAGCGATTCACTGATGTTTTGTGTGATATTTAAATTAATTATAGTTGCCTTGCAGCTATTTTGTATTATTTCTTTGCCTGTAAAAACACACTGAAGCATCTTTTCAGTTCTCATGCCTCTAGATGACTACGGCTCTATGGGGAGTTTGTGGGTGTCACAATAAATTCGTCGGAGGTGGAAAGGTTTTGATAACTTGAGAACTATTCCTAATAAACAGTGCGACTACAGAAGGATTTGGTAATACAGGCACTTCTGTCATTAACTGTAGCTTCTTCTTCAAATTTCATGGTGAGCTGCGGCGTTGGAGGAAACTCTAAGCTGTCATGGTCTGCACAAGTCCAATGTGGCTTCGTTTCCTTACAGTGCCATGGACACAGACCAGTGTTCGCTGACGCAGTGTCAAAACCACCTTCCTGCACCAAGATTAGTTGGAAAATGTCAAATATACAGTATGTGCTTCACATATTTACTGAAAAACCAGTTGCTCCCTCTTGGCAGGGACCCGAGCGTTAAGTGTGGGGGAGCAGTGCATGCAGTGAATGTACATGTACTGTCTGTGGCATAAACCTGCAGGGAGCTACTTAAGTTGTTCTGACCTACCAGCGCATTATGCAACACATTGACCTACTTCAGCCTATACGCTGTCACCGTCTGGAATGCTCCCTTGGCCTCGTGTGCTGTACAGTATGTGCTCTGTGAGATATCCATGAATGCAGTTGGAACCCGCAGACTTTGAGGCCAGACGTTCTCAGTGTGAGGCTGCAGATGAAACAGCCCATTGTCAGCGAGTCCATGTTCCATGTCTGGTCATTTCTAGCAGCTTTCAGTGTCATTTTAAGCAACTTTGTCGGGTAGCTTTGCAAACAAGCGGTTGGTTGACAAAGTTGCTAAAGAGAAAGCATCAAAAGTCGTTAAAGGGCTGTGACAGTGGCTGACTGGCATAATTAGCAGAAAATCATACTGACTCAACGACCTGTCTAGTGCTTGAGTGGGTTTCCATGGTTAAAATACTGTTTTGGAATCAGTTTATTTTAAAAATGTGTCAACAATCAGCGGACTGAGTTGTATCATCCTGCAGAGCAAGCAATGAAAATGGTCGGATGACATCACTGGTTCAGTGTGATGTACAGTAACAATTCAGTGTGGACTGCGTCGCTATGCAGACAACAAACAATCAACGAGGACTGTACTGTTGCCATGGAGACCGCTGTGGCGTCTTGTGCTTTGTAGCCCACATGCAGTCATCCTAGACCTGCTAGCAACGACTCGCAGTAGTTCCTGTTTGTTCTAAAATTGTTGTGTGGTCAGATAAGGTTACATAACAAGCATGTTCAAAATACACCCGTGTGGCTTAATCCTAGATAAACTTAAGAATACCACGAAGTGTCAAATTAGAAATTTTAAAATGGATTTTATTATGATAATTATTGTTGTTTGAGTTGTTGGTATTATAAACCGAGTTAGAAGTAGAATTTATTAACCTGTGCAGGGAAAATAGATTGTTTCGCTCATTCTTTACATCCCTGCTTAAACCACAATCATTTACAGTAAAGAGTGAAATCAGGCCAAACGCTGTTGTGTGTAGTTCAGTTATGTTTTGGGAGCAGCTGATAAATGGGCAGAGGTTTTAATAATGTGAAACTGCAGTAGATTGACTTGACCACAGTTTGAGACGTCGTTCACTGACCTCTGTCTCTCTCTCCGCTGGAGTTTCCTGTGCACGTAGACGCTGAATGCATTAGAGCCTCCAGCCCTGGGGGAACCGCGAAACACACGTTTTTGCATGTGGATTTTAAAACAGTGTACATAGATTTCAGCCAAAGCGAGCGCTTCACTGCAGGTGGAAGGGTCAGAAGCAGAGTAACGATAGAAGCTTCCCTGATGTGGTTTCCAGGCGGTTGCTATTGACCACATACCTGAAATAAAAAAGGGTTGAGTGCAAATGGCTCTGGCGCGAACGGTCGGTGCTTCTCAATCCTTCATCCTGAGTGACAGCTCCCTCCATCACGTCGAGTCTTTTAATCCACACTCACTCTATGCCCTCACTTATACTGGATGTCAAAGAGAAAAAGTTGCACTACAGCAGTTTCCTGCTCCTTCACAACTTCATGGTCAATATTTCTTATGAGGTGGGGAAACGTGACCTCCACATAATTGACCTTGTTGTAGTTATTGGCAAGGAAGAGATGATGACACGATCTAAAGCCCCTTAAGTAAAACTTTTGACCTGCCCTTTACAACATCACTGCACGGACACCACATGTGTTAATTACCACTTTACTTCTGTTGTGTATATGAGTAAAGTTATGCAGCCAGCATTTAAAACTATAGAAAACGAGAAGGGTGACAAAAGATGGAGGCTTCGAGATGTTTAATTCCACATCCTAATCTTACCATCTCATTGTAACGCTGTGTGAGCGAGCGACGTGCAGAAATTCCATTCACTTCAAATGCAGCTATCACAAGAAATATTACCCAGAGAGGAGGTTTTAATGAAGCGCTGACGCCTAATGAATGCCGTTCACATCTTCTCTTCACTCCAGCATCTCTAGAGAAGTGGCCTTGAATTCAGATGGGCAATGATGTAGGAACTCCATCGCCCAGCTCTGGCTTTTAGGGATTAATTCCTGTGTCAGAAAGCTCCTTCTCCTCCTCCGCGTGCTTTGCCAACTGTCTGGCAGCGTGGGGGCGGGGCGGGGGCGGTTGTGCTTAATCAGCATTTCAAAGCTGCTCAACTGTCAATTATCCCAGGCTGTGTTCCCTCTAGTGGGTGCGCATGGGTTTCATTCCACTACAGGGATGTAAGGTCAACGCGTGTAACTTCTGAAGATGACATCATCCTTCATGGGCGTCTGTGGATGAATACAACGTCAGCAAGAAGGAGCTTTTTGTACATGTAGCACTTTAAAAAAATCCCTAACATTGTTCTGGTGTCATTAATCTATACATTTCTTGAACCAGGCTAAAACAAAACGGGTAAAATCTTATTAAAGCCTGACACATAGAAATATGTGAAGACAAATAAGACAATAATAGTAATACAAAAAAAAAGTGATACAAGTGATACATATTTGTAGGAGATGTCTGCGTCTTTCTCTGCACCTTCAAGAAACATCAAAAGAGCTGAAGGAAAAACAACTCTGAATTGAAGTCAAGCGCACAAACCTGAGAAAGCCAGAGCGAAGTGTTGGACAACCCTTCATTCACAAACATTCAGCCACACTTCACAAAAGGTGAAGTTCTCCTACGGTAATTATTAAAATGATCTGAATGTCTCGACATCATAACGTTAGGATCGCTAAAGACGTCCCCATGTCCTCCTTCAGTCAGCGACAGTTGTGTAATTATAATACAATGTGTTTGGTGCCACGTCTGTATGCTGCAGAGAGAGATGAGCCTCTGCTGCAGTAGCAGGCTGCTCCTGGACATTTGGAGGAAACGAGCAAAGACGCGTGTTGTTGTAGGCTTCGTGTTCTGTGCTGTAATGGTTGGTTGTAAACGGCCGCCGTCAGGCAGCTCGAGCCAGGGTGCAGCACGTGGGAGTGTGTGCAGCTGAGTTGTGCATGCGATGGAGCTGGAGATGAGCCATAAAAGGCAGACGAACTTCCTCTTTACTGGTCTTTATCCTCCAGCTCCAGTTTCCTTTGCATTCCTGGTTTTATTGACATGTTTATTAGCAGCAAAACAGCAATGAAAAAATGAAGCCAGACTAGTAGTATGAGACTCGTTTACGTCGTCCCCCTTTATCCAGTCCTTGAGTTAATATTTTAGTAACGACACTGATCGTTTGAAAGTGAATATTTTGGAAGTTAGAGATGCATCCACATATGAAATATCTTTATTTCTGCCACACGTTGATTCAGTCGTGTTAAGTTTTCATTGTTTTCTCATTCAGATATTAATTCAGTTATAATAAACAAGAACTGTTCCCCCTTCTTTCTTTTAGTGGTATTTTTCTGTAAACTATCCATCCTCAACATCTGAACACGTTTCACTAAACCTTCCACAAGTGAAGAAATTCAAATATGCTCAGATAAAATCCTCTTGTTGGTGTCATGATAAAAATAAAAAAGCCTCAGTGACACATTCGACTATTTACTTAGTATAAATCTTGCTGAAAGTGTGAAGCCAAAGTGGTGCATGCCACACCATCAGCCAGATGATATATGGAACACAAACTGTATTTACCATCTAAATTGCTTCTCTACAATGCCAAGGTGATGACAAAGATTAATTGGGTGAAGAGCTAAATCTTCCCCCACCTTCAATATGGTGGCACATATGAGGCCACACGTTTCCAACTTAAAAGGAACATTTGTATTCCTGTGGAGCATCTTCCCTCGCTCCTTTTATGATATTACTGCTAAGAGACCGAAGTAGGGGCCTCGTCTCCGTGTGTGGGCTCCAGTTCAGCCGTCATCCATTTCCCTCGCTATCTTTTTATCATTACACAGTCTAATAAATGTGCCGGGTGCGAGGTGATGCTGCATCATACATCAGGCGCAGTGACTGGGGTCAGGATGTTGCCAACTACCAAGGTTACCTTCTCTCTCTCTCTCTCTCTTTCACACCTTCACCTGCTGGTGGCAAAGAAAAGAAGAACGTATTTTATCGTTTGTCAGAAATATTGTCCCACAAAAAACCAGCTGGGCTGATTGGAACTAGACTGGAGCAACATCTCCGGATTAGAGAGACACGCTCAGCCACATTGTTAAATTGAAGCGAGCCCACTACAGTCGTGGATGAACTATTCCAGCAGCAGCCGGATGAAAGGCCCTTCTGTCTGTTCAGCCTGTGACAAAGTGTGTTGTAGGAAACCTCAACCTTTAGCGCTGACAATGGCACCATGGAGGATTGTCAACCACCGGGCCCTTTTTAATCTGCCACACATTCGGCTGGTGTTGGGACAGAGAACATGTGTGTGTGTGTGTGTTAAAGGGTAATGAACCACTTCAGGAGAAGCAAAGGACGACCAGCGGATTAGTGACCTCTGTCTCTGTGGCTGTGCAACATGACGACTCCTCCAGCCTTAAACGTCCAAACCAAGGTTTAAGAGGCAACTTGTTAACTTTACAGTTATGAGGTCAAGTCCAATAACAGGCAGTGAAGCGAGTTTGCTTCAGGTGTAACTTCCATGGGGAGAAACAGTTACTGCTGATGTTAATAGAGATCTTCTGAAATACACCCCCCCCCCCCCATCCAATGCTTGTATTTGCTGGAGTGTTACATTATGTAAGTCTCACATACATCACATCACGCTGTGCTTATAAATATCCCAGCACACAGCTGCTGTCGGTACCATGGTAGCATCAGAACTGAGCCCAACGCTAACTGTGCCTTGTACATTACTTCATGACTTATTTTATGTTCTGCTGGTATCTGCTGATAAAACATTGCAGTTTGGTACAAACGTCCGTGATAAATTCCATTTTGTCAAGTGTCAGGTCTATAAATCTGCGCTAAACGCTCATGCCGGCGAGTTAGGTGTGTGAATTCTGATGTGTGCGGCCATTTTTCACGTCCATGTTGTGGTGAGTGCTCTGCAGGCGTGTCTGTATTTCCTCCTGGCCACAAAGTCAGTAGCTATTTCCACACTTGTTGCCTTTAAACTCTGATCAACGTGTGGCAGTTTTTCGAAATCCTGCAACGGTTTAGTGATTTAGTGTCAATGTTTTCATGCCGTGTCCCGTTCACACCAGTAAATATTAATTACGTAATTGTGGCGATAAGAATATCCTTAAATTAATGATAAATTTAAGGATAACAAAACAAAACCAAAGTCTGTCAAAATGATGACAAAACCAAAACATTTTATTTCTCTCACGCTCTCATTGGACTTTAGTTATAGACCATGCAAACTGGTTTCATGTAATTTAACCTCAGACCTGCCTGCTTCCAGTCCTTTCGTCTTCTGTCTCGGCCCTTTAACGTTCAGTTCAGAGCAAGGAGGGGAAACATGAAGCGTCTTTCTCTGCCTTTCTTTGGTCTCATGAATTATGGAGCGCCTCCTCCGGTATATTTAGCCAAGGTGCTAGGAAATGTAATGCAGTGTGCGGCCATGCTACACGGGAGCAAACAGGTCAGCAGGGACATATCGGCCTGTGCTGCTGAGCCCAGAACATTTATATACAGTACCCACAACCTGCAGAAAAGCGTCTTTCATTAAACTGAATCTCAACATGACTGATCAAGCAGTATTTAAGAAATGATGTAAGAATAATAACAGTGGAGTCATTTAACACAGCCCATTGTGTAACGCAAAGTATTTGACCTGAAGGCAAAGACAACGTTACGACTGACTTTAAACGGCAAAATTTCAGATGTGACAGGCCACCAACGGCTCGTCGCGCGCGTCAGACTCATCACTGCGCCATATTTCTCTCGTGAAGTAGCCATAAATGGGGCGCAGGCCTTCTTACCCGCTGATTTATAGCGCTTTGGTAGTAAAATAGCAGACTAGAATAACACGGCTGGTAATAAATGACTATAAGACAGTGACTAGCAGCTGTTAATGCTACACCCATTAGACTGAAAAATGAAGGATGCCAGCAATTTCATCAGATTTATGCATTTTCTCTGAGCCATGCATTAGTGTTGTCATGGTAAAGTGGTGATCCAGATATGAACCAGCCAAAGTCTGAGCAGGGCCTACATTTATCACGTGGCTCAGAGCAACGCGACTAAACACAGCTGAGTTCTTTATGCTCTTGCTACACTGGAGGTACAGTAGGTAGCTAATCTCTGTTGCTAATCCCATGGTCACCATGACAAACACTAGCGATGTCAGAGCGATTGGATTTCAAATCTGTTTTTTAAGCCAGTCTATGAGAAAAATGTCTGGACATTGGTCTATTCTATGAAATGCATCACACAAAGGCAGTGGTTTCAGCAGGAGAGAGAAAAAAGCCCAGAACACGTACCGTTGGTTTTGTCAGCTCACACACGGTCCAGCTTTATTTTCACATAGGTCCAGATTCATATTCCGAGCTGTGGACCGCACCGAGGACTAACGACTGAAAACCTTCATTGTTATTGAAAAAGAGGTCTCAGCTTGAGCTGTGTTCTTATGCCAAACATCTTGATGCATCAGGCAAATCACAGGAAGCGATCTAATCACACGAGAGCAGTGAAAAGAAATCACAGCTTCTTAATGTTAACTTGGTCTCATTATTAAATCGTGACAATTTAAGCGCGGTGAAGTGTGACAGGAGTCATCACTTCCCCCGTTCATCAAGCGCAGCGCGGTTATCTGGCAGCATCAGTATCTATATCAGAACAGCAGACAGAAGAACCTCTTTCATGTTGGGAAAACAAAGCCTGCACAAATATCTTTAATGATTCATGACAATTGTGTTTTCTTTCAAATGGGGTTTTCACAGGGCAGATATGGCCGCGTGGAACAGCCCTTATTCACTGATTAAAGGCTGTGTGGTGGAGAAATAGGCTGAAGAACATTTGTGAAAAACAGACTTAAAAGTAGGCGATGCCCTTTGATTTTATATGCCAGGGCTCTTTACTGTGTTTATGCGCCTTCTAGTGAGACAACCATCTTCTTTGTGACCTGTGTCCATTGTCCTTCTCTGACAGCAGAGACAACAGTGCTATAATTCATGCCACATATCAAATACAGAGCCGTTCATATTTTGCCACGAGCGCACAACGTAATACTTCAGATAATATTTGTCTCCTTTGAAATGTTGCACCTGCATGAATATTTATTGGATCTTAGCGGAGGTTAGCGCATGTAAGGTAATTATGGAGATGGAGAGAATGGATGTGAGTCACACAATAGCATATTTTACACATTCCTTCGGTAGCACACACATAAAAACCTTCTTAAAATAATGGCTTATAAATGAGCTCGGTTTCCTCTGACCCTAGTGTTCAGTAAATGTTGGTGAATTCCACGTTTTGGACCAGATTCCACTTTGTGTAAATCAAATATATGTTCTGCTGCTCTCTTCCCATGTAATAGCAGCCTTTGTGGAATTTGACAGGATAATGTTGCCGTTGTGTGAGTGACTGATGCTGCTGATACGCTCACATAAGAGGGAAATCATCACTGCAAACCTCCCTCTAATGCTCCCATTACTTTATAATGACGCCAAGCGTTCAATTTCACAGCGCTGACGTGCATTTGTAATGAGCACATATAGATTTCCCACCAGTTCCTGATTGCAGAAGAGACGTACTGTACTCAAAGCTGCCCCGAGTCGAATAACCAGGATTGTCTTGAGTCTGCCAGCATCTCTGCCAAATGAGCTTCAGTTGGCTTCAATGGGTGTGTTTTCCAGTTAGCTATCTTACAGGGATCAATACTCCAACTCCTCCCATAATGTTCAGAGAAACCCAAACTTCTAATGAGCGACTTCTGTAGCCATGTTCTCTAAGCCCCGTAATGCATGTGGTCAATATGAAAGAGGATCTGCCTGACGAGCCTGGGAGGTGAGATAGAGACAGAGAGAGAGAGGAGGAGGATGGCAGTGTCCAATAATGAGGAAAGACTGTCAAACTGAACCTGACCCCAAACCGCCTCACTAGGCTGATTTTCATCCTGCTTGATAAAGGACTAAGGAGTCACATTATACCAGGCTCCAGTTTGTCACATCCAGATTAGATTTTTGAAAAGGTTAATAGATAAGCTTCCAAACAGCCAACAAGTCAAAATGTGTAGCAGGAGGCATTTCTGATCACAAACAAGCCAATATCTGTGGGCCAGGCTTCATAATGACCTTTGGCTGCAAACGACTATAAACAAGGCCAAATCAATTTAATACGCAGATGATTCAGTCCAACTCCATAAGTTTAGTTCCTGTCTGACGTTTACTCTTTTTGTCTGAAGCTGCTGTTTATTAATCAAATGTAATATTCCATGGCAACATATGGTATGAATGCGCAGTGATAACATCAGTCGGACGCACAACAGGGACACACAAGCAACGAGCGCATGGCTGCTGCCACGGTAGCAGCTCAATTCAGCCAAATGCCAACATGCTCACAAGTGGGACCCCAAAAAATAATAAAAATAATGTAATATTAGTAATTAAAAACGCTGGTTCAGGTGTTTTACTGAAAACCACAACTGTCTGGGAGAGTTTGAAGAAGCTGCTAAAAACGTTCACCTGTTGTACAAACTGTAGGTTAGACGACAGACTGTGCGTGTGTAGAGCAGAGGTCTGTCTTCTCTTTAGGTGGAAATGTCAGTGTATATAAGCAGAAGATTGTAACTATGTACATGAAGCATGTATATTAATAACTGATAAAAATATTCGATTAATAAATGGAAACCTTTATTCATTTCTACACTGTTTACTTCAATCCTCATCACTCTCTCTTTTTCTGCAATTTATCAGCGCATCTGACTGGAAAAACATCACCAGCAGATGTTTATCTCATTAATCGTTTTTCTATTGGACTTCATATCAATTTGTATTTTGTTATGCAGACGTTATTCCAGCCACGTTTGGCTGCATCTCTAGTTTCTAGTCAGGGCAGTTAGCAAAGACCCACACTGGCACCAACCGAGATTAACTCACCCCAGTCAGTGTTTCGCTCAGAACAGATGAGGAGTTAACAGCTGCTTCAGACGACGTCCCCGTCGTTGTGAACGTTAAGCTGACGTCTAAGTGTTTTAAGCTGAAATTGAAATGAGATCCATTGATAAAACTGCTGAAAGCCTCTGTTCTCTGGGCCTTTGATTTATACAGAACCACGGCATTTGGACGTCACTATTTTCTCCCTTGTGTTCAGGGGACGTTTCATTTGTTTTGAGAAGTGGCACCTGGTTCATGCACAGCTTAGAAAAGGGGACTGGAAACAATGTTCAGGTGCAACAGGTCCGCTGACCCAATAGAGCTGCCAACGGGCTACGGACACACTGAGACCTTCTTAGAATAACCAGGTCCCTCCTGCACCATGAGATGAAAGTTATTCTGCAGCATGAGGTTTAGTTCAGTAGGCTTCTCTCATATTTCATATTAGTCTGCGGCACATTTATTCAGTGTAAGTGTAGAATGAGGAGGAAGGTCGAGCTTTTGAAGCAGTTGTCTCTCAAGCGCAGTTCAAGTGTTTCTGAAAAGCCTGCGTGACACATATCCTGTACAGTACATCACTCTCCTCTGGCTCTTCAGCCCAGTGGATAATGTAAGTCAGCTCCCTTTTCTTCTCATCCCTGTCATTACTCTTCTCTTGGCTGCCTGCCAGTAGCTCATGTAGACCAATGTTGTCCTTTCTGATGTACTTTTGATATTTAGTGCAGATAACAGTGACAAATAAGCTCAAAAAGGATCTGTTATCGATGCTGTGCAGTATCTGTCTTTTATGACCACATTATGTGTTCTCACATGAAACGTGTTTGTCTGAGGAATGATAAATGGCTTTCAATACTACATAGATGCGCTGGAATGCAGCAAGGACAAACAATATGGCCCAGGCTGATATTGAAAATTTGAATCATTAATGTCAGTCCAGTTTCATGCACATTGCCATCCATCACATTTCCTCTGAGAGCCATTGATTATGAAAACGCTATTACTGCTATTGGAACCGCAGGCTACGCTATATTATGCCTAAATACTCTCTAAGCGATCTGGAATCACAGAGCTCCAGTGAACATCTCAGCACTGTATTCGTTGAAACAGTGAGGTCAGTGCCTCGTTGCGTTGCCTCAGTGTTCCTTCCATTTCTATACGTGGACAAAATGAATCAATCATGTCACTATTGAATGGTTTGTTGTAATTCTGCTGTTTTTCACAGTAAGCTAGATGTCAGCTCAGATTGCTATATTTGGAAATACATGTCCATGCAAGAGACCAAGTCAAGCATATGAAAACATGGTCCACGTCTTCTGCGTCTCTGCTCAGGTTAACGGAAAGTTGAGACAGAGTTCAATCGATGGGACGAATGACTAGACGAAGGACGGTGGAGTTACTATCTCTGACCCACTTAGGATCTTGTCATCAGTGGCAAACAAAGTGTGTGTGTCCTTCAAAAGTCATGTTTGCGCAGAGAAACACGTTTTTCTCATTACAGGCCTGTCTGTCTGACGAGAGGCTGAATGTCAACCGTGGGCCAAAGAAAAGTACAAAGAAGTACCCGAGAAACATGACACAGAGTGACTGACATGATGCGGTGGTGGCATGGAGGTCAACATAGGATCAAAATGACCAGAGCCAGCGTTAGGTCGAGGGGAACACAGCATCCCAAGCCTGAGCTGGGAGATGGGTCCACGGGACAGCAGCTTGAGAGCTACGGGCCCTTCCCCTGGACTTGGAAACGCACAATGAGATATTAGAATATAGTATTAAGAGAGTACTGTATATACAGGACAAGGGGGATATACTGGAGTGTGCTTCCTAATATTATCGCCTGATGAGTTATAATGACCCAAGCATAGAACCCTGTGGAACACCTTTACTAAGTCTTCAGTGTTTTTATACGGCAGCAATTCACAGCAAAAGTCAACTAAAGGTTACAAAGTAAGATTTAAGACCTTACAGAACTGAAAAAACCTAAATCAAAAAACAAATACTTCATCATTTTGTTGGGTAAATAGGCTTTTACCTTGGCAGACCAAGCAGTGTTTCCTTCATCCCAGCAGGCAGTGTTGCCAAGTTCGTTCATTATAAGCGACTTTGGACTTGTTTTTCTCTAAAGTCTCTTATAAATATTTTTTTTCGCTTTTCTACTTGCTTCATAAAGTGAAACTGTCTAGTCTGCCTGCGGGATTTTCTCTTCTTCTTTAGCTACTAACACATGGGAGCTCTCTGTTATCCTTTATGATGTGACTGGGTTCGTTCTGAACACCTATACAGTAACATGTCTGCAGTGATGAATACAAGAAATGCAGCATTAACTGAATTTACCTGAAGGTTAAAGGTTGCATTCAACAACAAGAGAGAAGCTTTAAGGAAGCACTGCCTCTAATCTACCAGCTAATCATACGCTGTATTTTTCATTACATAAGCTACAGTAAGAGAGTACTTTACTTTACTAGATTACTTCTGGGGATTACTTTCTGAGCTGTTTCTGTGCTATGGTAACCTTAACTGTTGATTGAGGGTAATTACCCTTCAGCAATCTAGTCAGAATGACATATATCGATGAGTTAAATATCTTAACATGATGAAGGTTGAGGTTTTACAAACAAATCAGTTTGAGCCAGTTACAGGGAGGATCTGATCAGTTGTTGCTGAAATTTAAGAGGTTAGTTTCTTTTCTCTCTCTCTCACACACACACACACACACACACACACACACACACACACCTACCCATGCTCACACTCAATGTAATTATGACAAATGCAGTAAGATGACAGGAAGTGAAGTGATGTAATCAGGTCAAGTGAAGCTGTCTGCATGCATCATTACTATGGCAGAGTTCAGTCAATGCACCACGCTGAGGATGGTGACTGTCAGATGATTTTCTTCAAGCAGCTCACGGACACGTAAATGTGGCCAAATAAACATCTAGAAGAAAATGTTGCCATATGCTTTTAGTATGAACAACTTTAAAGCCTTCTCCTTTGCACGTTAAGCATCTTCATCCTAAAGCCCAGTGGTTCAACACGAGCCCGCTGTTTAAATAGCTGAAGCCCAGCTCGTGTGTCTGTTTGCGTTTGCTTTTTCCCACTCACGGGCCTCTGGTCACTGGCAGAGAGGGGACATGGGACAGGCTGAAGGGTGTGTGTGGGCGCGTGTGAAGGGGGAAGCAGCGCCTCATTAGGCTACAACCTGAGAAAATGACACCCCTGGTTGTACTGAGATACTTGGTTCCTGGAGGATCATTGACTGCAGCTCAAGGATGGCGTAAACAAGGAAACACGCTGTATGTGTAGGCGTGTGCAAAATGACAGTCACACAAACCCTAAAACACATCATCGTAATGAGTTTCTTATTGTATCCTGTATAAAACGCAGGATTGCGCTTTTACCTTTGGGCGTTTTCTTTAAAGCCGACACTTTGCCCACAATCATTTGTAGAGAAGCTTAGTTATTCGTATGTTAATGCTATGTGTTAATATTTGTTTCTGTGATTTGCAGTAACCCAGAGTCCACCTCGTCCAATAAGCCCAATGAATAATGCACAATGCCTACAATGTTCAGAGAAGCACGTCTCTCTGTGAAATCCCAACCAACCGTGACTATGTTAACTGAAAGTGAGTTTTCCGTCTACAGTTTTAATAAACATAATATAATGTGATGAGTTTACTCATCGCTGTTCGTGGCTGCAGCTCAGAAATGTCAGTCAGTCCTTTGTCTTTTTTAACTTGCTAAATTAGGTACATTGATATAATGTCAGGCCAAAAGCAAATTGACTTTGTTGGTGATAGAAACATAAAATGAAGACAACCCATGAGGTTCTTTACATACAGTCATATGGATTTAACTATTTGATTTCTGAAGACTCGTGGATTAACTGATTAGAAGATGACGTTCAGCTAAATGGAGGTTTACTATTAAAAACGAGTCAGTCTTCAGTCTGCGTGTAGCAGTTACTTATTAATTTTAATAAGGCAAGTAGGACTAAAACTGCACAGCTTCCTCAGAAACTCCTTCTCTTTCCCATTGCACAAATGGTTTTGCACAGTTTTGTTTGAGCGGAACCATGTTATTTTATTAGTTAAATGAGTCCCTTGCAAAGAAGTTGTGTCAGGTTTCACTTTAGCTATGCCTTAAAAATCAAATGAATTATCATTATCATTACTTTGTCCTTGCGTTGTACATTTAAAAAAAATGTAAATGCTGTAAAAATCAAATGTATAATTTGATTAATCATCATCATTGACTCATTTGAGTTTATTAGTATTCCAGTTATTTATTACGCCTTCTTTAAATGTTTGAATCTGTAACATTACAAATAATGACTAAATCAGAATTAAATTAGTAGCTGGCGGTTCTGGTCAGATTCACTAACTGCCTGAGTTGCGTGTTTACATCACATATACATCGCTCACGCAGCACTTGGTGGGTTTGAATTCCCTTCTCCCTCTGCCCTTCAACACGTCACACTCCCTCCCACAAAGAACAAATTCCAGTCCCGTCCCGGCGAAAGGTTTCCCATCTGCCCTGGAGCCAAATTCCAGCCATGTTTTCAGGGAACAAAACACTCATCTGGAGAAAGCCTCAAACATCAAATTACTGCGGCAGCAGAAGCTGCAGTTTCCTTTGAACTCCTCACAGCCGCTGAGCTGCTATTAAGCTGTTAATAGAAACGGACGATTTGTGTGACCTGACTGACAACAGGATTTGTCGGCATCTTTAAGCCTTGTTAACCTAACTCTTGACCATAATGCAAATAACACAAATACAGCGTGTCTGACAGCTTGATCAGTGTGCTTTGGTTCCCACTGCATGTTTTTGTCTTGTGGATGTCAGTCCTTCCAGCTCCGTCAGGCAGACAGCAGTCGATGTCAGGGAGGCTGTGACCAGGCTGCTCTGGTGCGGTTCACCTTTATCTCCAAAGCAGAACCCTCCAGGCTCTGACCTGGAAACCATCATCAGCTCCAACGCTGAGTGGGCCAGTAATGAAGGCTGTTTGGACCAGTATACATTTACACACATTAGGCTCCTTTCTGCTTGACAGGAAGCAGTGACTCACATTTATGTCCAGGAACCCAAAGACAACTTATTGACTTTTAGTATGAGCAATGAGATATTTCTCTTCCTTATTTTATATTGTGTATAGTTCCTTTCCCCATTAAAGGAATTTGGTCAGAGGTGGAAAGTAAAGCGTCACTTTTACACACAGCAGAAATTTGTGCAGTTTCAGTTCTACTGTTGTGCTCAGTTACCACTCACTCACTGACTGACTCATCTTCTGAGCCTCTTCTTATTCCACGTGTGCTGGAGCTATGCTTTGGGCCAGAGGAGGAAAACACCCTGGATAAGTCGCCATTTTCAGGTTGAGCCTACAAAAATCGATATGAATATAAAATAAACAACTGCATTAGTTCAGTATTCTGACGCAGCCTTCAGAGTTTATTACATGTATTGTAATGCATTAGTAAAAGAGACCAAGGCCAGCACTTTTATGTCATTTCCACCTAGAGAAGCAATTATTGAATTTCTAAATGGTTTTCTTTCTTTCACTCCTGTGCTGGTGCCCTGATGACTTTTTACAGTATACAGGATACAGTAATGTTTGACATGTTTCACGTTTTCATCCAAATTGTGACAACATTCTTGAATTGTTTCCCCCATATCTCTGATAAAAGTTGACGTTTTATCACATGGCAACACATCAGCTTCTGTTGTAAGTTCAAGGAAACAGGAGATGAAATCATTTCCTGTTATTGCTTCACTGTTTGGCTGCTTGGCAACAACAGCAAGCGATGACAACTTTCAAGCGCTGCTTCCCTTGAACTCTGTTTTCTACGAACACCTGATCACAGATGGTGAACGAAACGTTAGCTGAACTCCTTGCTCATGCATGAAACCTGCTGTGCGCCTGTTGATTGATTTATTCAAACACTTTGTCATAGAAGTCTCAGATAAAAATCTGTTTTAGTCTTGAGTCTCATTCATCAGATTATATGTACAGAATGTGTGGTTGTGCTCAGGGTGAGCGGCCATATTGTCAGAAAATGGCTGAAGGGAACCAAGGCTGCACTGCACACGGATTTACTGAGCCATTTACAAAGGGACAGTTGCAGCGTGTGGTGAAATAACGTTAGCGTCTGTGACTCAGCTAGAAATGAACAGCTCACCTAGACCAACACTAACCTTCACGCATTGTATAAACAACTATATCGCTAGTGTTGCTTATGAAATCCAAAATTACATTTTATTTATGTAATGAACACATTTTGAACAAAAAAACACAGAGTTTAAATGAATTAAAAAGCTAAGGATGAAAGAGCCGCGGGTCGACCCCTGGCCTAGACTAAGACTTGCGCCGTGAACGTGTGAAGGAAAGGGAAGATGACGAGGATGTAGAGAGGTGGCGGGAGAGTGGAGCAAGGAGGACAGCGAGGTGAGAACCAGAGAGTTTATTGGCGTCTGTGCAGATTTCCAGGGGAAGCAGAGGACGCGGTTGGGTCGTCGGCCACAGGTGGGTAGTTTCCAGAGGGTCGGTGAGGGCGAATGTAATCCAACCAGGTCATTCCCGCATCGCGACAACTGACGGACCAGAGGTGAAACAATCCAACAAAGCGCTGGAAGCGCATGTAGAGAAGACATCTGCTCTGTAGCGAAGCCGTCTATGACACAGTTCCAGAAAAAAAGCTCAGTGAATCAAGAGCCTACACATGCGAAAACGTCCTGACAAGACGTGACTGGAAATACGCGACTCTGACCAGAACCCTTCGGCCTGAATTAAAAGCTCTTGACTTGACCTGATAAAGCCTCGAGGTTTCAGAGTACTCACAAAAGAACAAGGTTTAGGTCGACAGCCTGACTTCCTGGATGCGAAAAACAAGACATGGCAAGCGAGAGCAGGGCCACCTGAGCCATCTGTAACTCAAAGCCTCATCATCGACACATGGAATCTCAAAAGTGCTCATTTGCAAATTTAGTTTTCTGTAGGTGACGTTCTCAAGATATCGCTCATGACTCCTCGTGGTGGAGATGATTCTCCTGTTCTGTTGATAAATGGCTGCGTGTGGTGTGATGGGCTGACACATTGCATTGTTTTCATTGCCAGATCTACACATGCATTGGTCTATTGATAGGACAGGAAGCAAGTTGAACAATAGAACTAGGGACTTGAAAACAACGGACATCCACCCAGCGAAAAACAGAAGTGGCTGTTCGTTGTGACTACAGCTTCTGCTTGTTCCTCCATCGTTCCTTGTGATGTAATGGCAAAGTGAAACATCCTGTTTTAGTCACATTTCCTAACCTGTGCAATCACAGGCATCACTTAAACATGGGTTTTACTTAGTGTTGAAACTGAAGTTAACGTAGCCTGACGTTATCTATCCTTGATTTACTGATTTAACAACGCATGGCGGGATCTTGCTCATGGCGTGACCCGGGTCAGACAGAAAACGAGGAGCAGCATTCACTATGAGAGCAGATTAAGTGTCCAGACACAAGCTGCCGTTGAAAATACAGCGTCGACTCTTTGAGCCGGGAACAAAGCCAGAAAATTAATGGAAAGTCCACACATTTCCCAACAAACCGAAGGCCATAAAATCCCTGCACAAGAAACAAACAATAAACACAAGCGCTAGAGTTAGACACAGAGGGTAAGAAACGCTTGTGACAACAGGAAGTGTAGTAGAGTGGCAGGTGTTGTTTCCTGCTGCTGAGATAAAGCATGCAGAAGGAAGAAGCAGGGACTTAAAACGGGTGGAGAGGGCGAGGGATTTGGGCTAACAGATGGAGGGAAGTGGAGCTCGGCAAAGATACGCGGAGAAGGGAGGAAGGATGTAAGCCGGTCCTGTGGGAAGGATGAGGTAAGGCAGTGATCCACTGTCTGGGCTGAGCATGCTCAGTGCAGCCAGAGGGAGTCTGCAAAGCCCAAGTGAGAGAAAGAGCAATGGATTCATGTCATATCCAAGAATTCAGAGTTACAGCCTCGGTTTGAGATTTCATTCCTGGATAAATGTTGTTTGAATAGCGTGATGAGGAGCCTAAACTCACCGTGTGGCAAATCTGCTAAAATAGTAAATACTAGTACAGTCTAGCGAACAAAGACTGGAAAAGGGCAGAAGCATCTTGTCACACAATAAATTCCAGCAAGCAACAGCTCAGTGACTGGAGTGCGCCAACAAAAAAGGGAAACATTGAATGTTGATGAACTAATTATTCACGTTCCTTAAACGGATGCTACTTGAGTCTAGGGTGGCCCTGGCTAAATGCTGGAGGAGTTCTCTACCTGCTCTACCTGCCAGGCTCAGCGAAAACCGGGGAAGGTTGTTTCAGGAAAGGTTTTTTCTATAATTTGTTCAAAAGAAAACCAAAACCATCAAACCGTAAAGGGCAGGTTTCAAAATCACACCAAGAAGATTTAAATCGCAGGCTCTGTGAATTTCATCACAACAGCTCTCAACAGCAGCCAACCAAGCTGTGAATCCTAGAAGGTGGATCTTTGACTCTCAGCTACTACATCTACAATCTACATATGACTACCGCATTTTTTTCCATATCTTCATTCAAGTTTCATTTTCACTTCATCAGTAGATGAAAGGTGATAATTTTATGACTCATCGCTGTAAGTTTACATCAGCTAACCTTTCAATTCTAACATCCTCAGGAAATAACGCATGTTCCAGATACGTCTGCAATGAATGTGACACGTGTTGTATGTAAATCATAGCCAGCACAAGCACAGACTATATAACATCCTAGAACCTAGTAATAGTGGAGTAGTAGCCATGATATTAGTATCTCGTTGCCTTGTTGAGCTGCAGGTCCTGCACATATCATCATCTTTTCACTGTGATTTGTACATATACAGTAAACACATGTAAAAGCATGAAAACTCATTTCTGACGCAGCTATGAAGTGCTGCACCAATTACTAAGCGCAGCGCGGTGGAAGAGCCCATAGCTACCTTTAAATAAGCACGTTTCCATAAATGTCAGGCTACTGCTTTGAGGTTTCAGTGTTGCTGTCATGGTATTTCCATACCCAGCACTGGCTGAATCCAACTGTGTGTTTTTTTGTTTTTTTTTTTGAGGAATAGGTGTGTTGAAAATCGTAATCAGATTTGTGCTAGACAAAAAAGCAGGTGTGTGAAGCTCACTGCGAGAGGAGGGTGTTGGTGGTGGTGGGGGGGTAGAATCCCAGGAATAAATTTCGGCTCAAAGTGGAAGACACCAAGCTGTTTCTCTTTGCCATACGGCAGCTGTCTTCAAACGTCTGGGATGACACAGCAAGCATCCTGTTTATTGACTACCAGCAGGAAACGCTTTCAATGCTAACAGTATGCATTACTTACAAGTCTCCTCGCCGCTGCTGCTCCCGCTTCTTTTATTTAACTTCACCCCGAAAAAGAGGGGCAGAGGAGCGTTAACTCAAAAAAACACGACCCACAGAGGGAAAGCTGTGCATCAATATTCATGCATGTAGAACATGTCAAGTTGAAATAGTGACGGTGATGAGTGCTGCATTTATTTGTCATTTACCTCCTGGTATGCTAATATGATGAGGTCCCCACACCAAATAACCAAAGCCTGCATGAATACTGATTCAAATGCAACCAGCAGGCAGAGAACACACACGCTGCCTTCAGGTGCCCCTCCACCCCCAGAGAGTATACTTAGTGACAATAGTGGGCCACAGTTTCCTTTGAGGCAGTGAAGGGAAAATTATCTTATTCCATCAGCATAAGGTTATTACATTATGTGTTCCTCGTGTACTTCAATAAGCAATAAATCATACGACAGGGCACCAGTGAAGCCGCGCGTACTGTAGGTAAAGCACATCTCTGATTTATTGATGACAGTGTGAAGTGCGCTGACAGCGTAGCTATTGTTAGCTGTTGTTGTTATAACCTTTCACAAACTGAGGAGTTATTTTTTATTTTTACTGAACAGAGGTGATTTTTTGTGCGTGCGACAAAAAGAGCCATGAGGTCTTTTAACTTTCAAATCATAAATGTTAATCTTTCTCTGTGACATTTTAGAGGAGAAAGTTCAAATAGCTTGCGACTATTAATGTTTTATTCAGCTATGGAGAAACACATTTTACAGTCAAGTAAACAATAAAAAATCCCTGTTTATTTACTTATTTTAGTCGTTTTTTTGAACAGTAGAACTTTCAATTTGTTTGCTGTGATTCATTTATTTATCAGATTAATAAATGTAAACGTATGAAGACTTTACAAATTCTTATCACATCCGCTGTTTTACTTCTGCTTTAATTTGATCAGCTGAATGTATGAAATTACACGATGGGAGCAGCCACCTTCCTCTGCATGTCTGCGTCATCCCAACCATAATGGAGCTTTCAACTTAAGTTACAGAGCCAGACTAGAAACCGCCAAACTGATATTGACCCGAAGGTGCCGTTCTTTGTAAAAGGTGACAACGGAGATTTAGGGGCCTTAATGGAAACGTAGTCACCTGGCTTTGAATTAGGATCGCGTGGCCTTGCTGGGAAGGACTAATGTTTTTCTACGAATGGATACTGGATGGCATAATCTTTGCTCAGCCTCAATTATGTGTCTTTAGAAATGTGACAAGGTAAAATCAAACAGATCCTTTTTTTTAGATTTGCCTTCTTTTCCATCCAAACGTGTCAGTGCTGCGGTGTCTTTCCAGGAAAAGACGGCTCTGTGCTCTTTTCGTGTCTTTCTGCGTGAGTGACATTGTTTATGTTTCACTTATCTGTGGCAGATGTTGGCTGAGTGAAATTGAATTCCTGGCATTGAGGGGGAGAGATCACGGTGTGCATCCTTTTTTATGTCTGGGGACAGGATTTCTCCTGGTCGGCCTTGATCCCCCGATTGTCTGCCCTGTGATGTTGTTGGAGGATAATAGCAAAAGGTCGAGGGTGACACCAGCTTTTCCTGAGTCACCGCTGTCAGGATTGTTTGTTTGAATGTGGTTACAATTACAACTGGAACTATCTGAAAAATAGTATATGACAAATTAAAGATTATATAACAATAAATATCAGCAGTAGTACAAGCCATCTGTCTGTTATTCTGCACTAGCAACAGTGTTGAATTACAATTTATGGGAGCTACACGCACACGGAAATACACAGTTTACACCCACATTATATTTCTGCCTTGGCCGCACTTGTAAATTTTCCTGAAATGTAACTCGTACAGTCATAAAATTCAGTCAGTCATCTTTATTGGATTTGTGAGTCTGGTGTGAAGCAAGATGAAATCACCTCTTACAAATTGAAAACATGGAAAAGCTTTGCTTGGATGCAGAATAGCACATTTATCTCAAAAATTTCTCATAGACGGTACAGCATCATTTACTTCAAAGAGAGTCCAACACACAAGCACACGCACACACACACACACACAGAAGGAGGGACACAAAACATAGGGAAAGTAATTTGATGTTGTTTGCCTTGTGTAGGCGCTCTGTTTCCTCTTGTTTACCCCGAGCTGTTTCTCAACCCGGGATAACAGCCCTGAACAAACATGACTGTCAGCTGATGTTGCCGAGGTTCCAAAAGCACGAGCAGATGACACTCGTAACCAGCACCAGGTCAGGAAGGTACAAAGGCAGCAGCCACCCAACACTTCCCTTAGTTATGCTTGATTGAAATATTAAATATCCCCCCAAAAAGCTGAATAGTTTTTTGAACATAGTACAAAACTGTGTTAAAGAGCACCAATAAAACACAAAGCGTTAGGTGTGGTTGAACACGCTGAGTTCAAAAATAATGGAAAGACGGGAAGAATCAAAGCGTCTGGTGAGGTATAGTATGACTGAGGTGTAATGTTTTCATTGCCAGATCTACACATGCATAAATTATATGTAATGCAATAAATTAATTCTGTTATTGATTGCAATCTGTTGATTACTTTCAAGGGTAATCGATTCATAATTTGAGCCAAGAAACTCCCAAAAAATGAGTGAAGTTACTCTATTTTAATACGATTTATTTATATAATGTCAACGTCTTCTCAAGACACTTTAGAGTATAAGATTTAAGACCGAACTAATCTCAGAGTGAACAGACTATTAAGTGCAAAGCTGTGACAGATAAACCCACCGTGACTCAAAAAGGCGCGTTACACTGCAATACTGATTTAACACAATACACAACGCAATACTCCCAAGCAGTGAGAGGCATAGTGAAAAATCGAAAAGTTCAAAGGTGGAAGGAAATGCAGCCGCATGTCCAGACAGGCTGCATCTCCGTAAAGCATAGAGCCAGAGCTGATGGGGATCAGTCACTGCGTTTGATGGCAATGGATGAATCATCACAGCATACGCAAAACACATGTTGTTCATCACGAGCTAACAAGGTAAACTGAAAGAAGATTATCAAACAATGGTCCGACACAAGTGGCGTGTTTAACGCGGTTAATGCATTAGAATGTACAGATGTACTCATTATGCATTTTTGATTGCCAGCAGTGACTAAATGCTGGATGCAGCTGTGCACTATTTATCTGTCCTACAACAGCACATACAGGGGGATGTGTCGCCTAATGGAACAGCAACAGCTGGCTCACTCCCAACTTCCACGTGCCCGTTAATAAATAAAAGCCCTTCAGTGTAATGATTCATCCTACATATCTCGTCGGGGAACAAGCACGAAGGTGCCCTTCAACATCCCTGAATACATGCAAATTCTGCACGTTGAACAGAAGCAACTACACTGGTTGTAGATCTCATTTGATCCCTTGTAGCATGAAGTTGTCGATGAGTTTGTGAGGAGGAAGGTTGTTATTTACAGCGGGTTTTTAGCTAGTCTTTGGTTTTAAATACACAGATAATGGGAGGCAGGGCGGTGCGTTATTAAGAAGAGTGAGTGGAGGGTGGTGCCATCAGTCAAAGAAGACATTAGAGATTTGAATCAATCCTGTTGCATAGAGGACCATTTGCACAGTGTGGCTGATCTCCATATTCATATGGAGAAATATGGACTGTGCCATTAATAATCTCAAAGCGGCTCCATAAACTCAATGGTGTAGCGGTGGAAATCCAATAGGAGTAAGCTCATGGTGTAGGGCCCTGAAATATGTAGGGGTTTTGATTAGGGTCCATGGATGGGAAGATAAAATAGCGACTAGACATCTGCATCCCTACAGGCGAGCTTTCTGAGGGAAGATGAATATGGATTCCCATTAGAAAGCGAATAGTTCATATTGAGGTGATTTGCTATGAGGTATCAGCACATCACATCTCTGCTCCCTGCCTCCAGAGCTGCCACTCCTCTGCTTGAGTCATATGCAGAACAAGGCTCCTGCAGACAGCCCAGATTAAAACGCAGTCGAATGAAGTTGCAGGTGGCAGTCACTTCCTTTATTGAAGTATAAAAAACAGACATGAAAACTCCAAAATAATCTCGGTTTGCGTGTATGGATTTCAGGATCATTAGTCACGGGCCGATACTAATGATGCCTGATGAGATGGCAGGAAATGACCATGCGCGATGAAAATGCGTTGGGGAGCCCAGAGTAAAAATGAAGCTCTGTGACAGGGCACCGTGAATAATGTGTTTCCAGCGAGCGCTCAGCAGCTTCCTCGAACCCGACGTGGTTCGGTTTCAGGTAACAATGCTCACAATGCTGAGCCAAGGAAGCTACACAGATTGTATTTTGGGCTGCGAGTGAGAAATCTTCTTGTAGCACACAACGACCTGGTTTCTCGATATGGCACAGAATCCATCGCGTTCACCTGAACAAACTTTCCCCTTGTAGCATTATCTCATAGACTGTGGATGCCTGTACTGCATCTGCCCATGGGGACACGTTATCCCCAGCCTCGGGGTATCAGTGAACGGCAGGCCGAGGTCAACGTGGTCGCACAGGGAAGAGATACGCGGAGGTCAACGGGTTATCAAGAAAAAATGAAAAGGGCCCATTCAACCCAACATCCACAGATGGACAATGGATGGAGATGGAGATCACGGCCCAACAATGCTGAGTCCTCCTTTCAGCAGCATATCTCTGCACCGCTTCCCAGTGTTTTCACACCAAATCAATAGGAGTTATGTGGAATGGCTGGATTGAAATTAGCTGCAGACGTAATGACAAAACAAATATCAATAGGTGTAGATAATGTGGCTGCACATATCTTCATTGCCATGCCTGTGATGGAAGGCCATTATCATTTTACTGCAGAATCCCCTAAGCCATTGTAATTGTAGTATCACAGTCAACTGCAGAACAGTGGTGGTATTTTAGCGGAGGAGAGGAGTGAACAAACATGTTTTCAGACAGCAGGGAGGTTTCATTTCTGTCTGCGTCGTTTTTAACAAGACTACTAGACTATTAGACTTGTTTGCAGATGTTAGGCAGGCGTCCTTAGCTATTGTCAAGCATGTGTACATGCGTGTGCTTGTGTGTGCGTTTCCAGAGCAGCTGGGTGATAATCCTCCCCACACATCTCCGACATGCAGGTGTCTCTCCATCATCGCCTTAAAACGGGGCCTGGAAGAAAAATAGAAGGTGGGTGTCCAGACTGATGACTTGGTGGACGGCGCAGCACATAGCATGCAAGCGCTTGTTAAAGACATCCAACCCTAGACGACTGTCAAAACACAGTATGACGGAGCAGAAATGACAGGTGTGCACATCTGACATCAACAGAAGCTCATTCACTTCCATGAGATCGAGGTATAGAGTGGTGCATTCAGCCAGGTTGGACTTCACACATGTAGTTCACACTAATGGCCACGAACTGTTGCACTGCCAGCGGCTCATCACACTGAAGCTGGTGTTGCTCACGCGCCGGATGCCACTTCTTCGCCCCAGCTGTTTGCCTGAGACTCGGATCAGTATCACGCAAGCGTTCAACCACCCGACCTAGCAATGCTCCGCGGCAGAATACGTAGCTACGTGGCCTCACTTGACCTGCCACACGGGCAGAGGCTCGTTTGATGTAGTCGTCTGGCTCTGTGCGTGGTTGTTGTGCCCCGTGCATGCATCCTGTAGAATCCAGGCAGGGGATTGCCAAAGATTGTATTATGCCTATTTATTTTATAATAAACCAATTTATATTTTTAAATTTGAAATAATTTATTGTGTATTTATTTCTAGTACATTTCTGTTCTGGTTTGTGTATTTCCTGGTTTGTCTGTCAGGCGCCTTGGCCACGCCCCTTTGAACATTTCGCTTCCTGGTTTCTCCCTGACTACTCATAGTCGGCCAGTTACAGGCCTCAGTCACATCCTCCGTGTTTTCTTAGTTTACACATTTCCTCGCTTGTTGGCTCTTTCTCTTAGTTTGTTCTAAATGGTGGTTTATTATTAATGGATTTTTGTTAGTTCATTGTCATTTCCTGCTTGTCTTATCTGTATTGTCCATTATTGTCCTGTTGTTAGTTCTATTTGTTTTGTGTAGCTTCAGTCATTGTTCCACTACTTACCCTTGACTGTTCTGACATTGTCCATGCTTGGGAGCTTGTTGTCTCGTCTGAAGTAAATGACGAAAGTTTCTTTTAGTTTAATTTTCTGTATCTCTGTTTATTTGCGCATCTTGTTTGTTTCTCGTTTGAAAAGTTGCATTTCGTTTGCATTTCCTTTGTAAACTTGCAGAATGGTCTTTTAGAAATGGTTGTGTTTCATTATGTTACGTTGTGTCTGGGAGGCTCATTAGTTAGCGTATGTGGCCTGTCAGCAGCTTAAGAACCAGCTGATATGTGAATATTCATAGAAAAGTATTAACCATGGACCAACCTTTAAATCTGATCTGATCCTATTTATAATATACCTGTGCAAGAAACGTCTTCCACCCTTTGTCCTCTAGACACCAGGCTGCATCGAACAGTGTCACCCTGATTCACGGCAATGACGAGTCGCAGTTTGGCCGCTAGAGGATCAAGCTTGTCACCGTCTGGCACTAAAGCACACGTCACATTTCCCTCAAAAGTGAACTTCCTGTTTTCTGCCCATCCTCCCAGGAGTGGAGAGGAGGAAGGGCAGCGACAGGGAGGAATCCAGGGCAGGAGCAGAGGCAGCGGGGCCGGCTAACAGGCAAACACTAAAGGTTACCGTCCCCATTTCACATCAAATATCAAGGACACCAGTAATGACTGCACACAGCCGAGAAGTTCCGACACAGACGTAGAGCATCTCTTCAAGCTGACCTTGTGATATCCTGAACTGAAACGTTAGAAGCTCGTGCCGAAAAAGAACAACAACCTTAAAATGACACTTACTACACGTAGGTTTCCCAAAGTGCACAAAACATACAGGACATAGATTTCTCCCAGGCTTTAACTCCAGTATGTCCATCGCATTCATGTCATTCAGTCTAACGTTGGAAATATGCACCAGGTTTAAAGGGAGAAGAAGAAATTCACAGCGATTTGAATCGTGGCGCTGCTTTCCATGAGGCCGAGGCTACTGCGTCTCCGCTTGTCGGCTTTGTTGGGGGGCACAGTGCTTCGGTCTTTCTGACCCAGGAGAATGGGAAGGCCAGGCGCATTGTTCCAGCATCAGCATGCTTGCTGAGTACGCGCTGAGCAGCTGTTACCACCTGACAGCATGACATGACATTTTGCCAAGCTGCATTGCTCCACACTGACCCACATATCACACCTACGTACAGAAAGTCCCAAATAACTGTGCTAAAATCTGCCATGCCCGTTAATTAATTCTCACAACCGGTCCGCCGGCTGCAGGCCTTGACTCCACATGTGTATTAGCTGAGAATTTGTATTTATTTCCATGTTGTGGAAATAAAGACGCTTTGCTGTGTGGCAATTGTAGGATATCAGACTAGATAATGAGCACGTAAGACGTTTCAGCAGTTTACTGGTAAGAGTGTGACATGTATGAGAGCTATGCATGTGTTAACGCATTGAGGGAAGTCTCCAGCCTAGAATGATCAATTAGGAAGAGGCAGACACCCCACACGCTGTCACTGCTTATTTGGGCTGTTGTTACCACTGTTGTTTGTTGAGGTGCTGTGCTTTCCTCTCCCCCTTGTTTTCTTTCCTTAAGAGAAGGCTCCCGTGTCTGCAGTCATTACTGGCTGTGTGTTTTGAGGTGAGCAGGGTGCTGTGCATCTTCTTTAAGCTCTTCGTCTTTTCAAAGCCTGCTCTCTCTGTCAGAGCGCGGAGCTTGGAGGAGGCTCGTGTCATTGCTCTCTGGGGCATTGCTCCAGCTCCTGTTTGTCTGTCTGATTCCGTCTGCCAGGCCTCACGCTGTCTGTCCTGCTGCATGGTTCCCGTATGACACTGGTGTGGGGCTTGTGGCAAAGAGGGGTTCACACATTCTTCATAATTAGTGTCAACATGTTTTGCCGGGAAACAGCAGCAGCGAGTCTCAAGTCAGCGCTTGTTAGCCGGCAGCCAAGGCGTCCGTTAAAGCACGATTCTCTGATGGTATGAACCGGTGTTGTGCTTTCAGGCGTTACATGTGTTCCAGTAACTGTTTATCAGCTCTGTTCATCAGCTTGAGGAATTCAAGCTGGTGATTCCTCTTGATATAACAGCTTTAGCCCACTTATGGTAGCTTCCTGCTTTAATTGCCTACTTTTCAATTTCTTCTGCTTCCTTGTTCTAATGATTTATACGCGTGAGATTTTTGTCTCGCTTCATGATACACTTTGCGGATGTCTTTTGTTGACATTTACACCTTACTGCATCGGCTATAAATTCCTAGCGCTAGTCGTCCGGGTTAAGATGCAGCGAAGCAGCGTTCGGTCATTAAACCTCGTGCTTCATAGTTAGAATAGGTTTGAATGCTGGATTGCATCCAAGATACCGTCGTCTACTCCAGTTTAATTGCTTCACAGATTACATCCTGTCTGCCCTGATGACACATTTGCTGTGTTTGCTGTGATCTGTGATCGTCACCCTCCTGGTGAGGATGACAGTGGTTATGAACGTTCTGAGGTTTTTGCATAATCTTCCAGACAGTTGCATGGTGGAGCTCAACCTCTATAACCTTTACCTATAACCCTTTTCAGCCAGCTCAAGATCTTTCTGAACTTACTGTGTTTAATTCATGATACATTCTACAAATCCGCGACATGTTAGATTTCTGTGTTTGAATACATTTGTATCCAAACTGAAACACCTGACTTTAATTTCCTTGTCAAATGATTCCATAGTTCTGGAGGTTAGAAATTCACACAGTTTGGCTTTTAAATAAATGAACAAGAAAAATGTTTTGTTATAATTAAGTCATTATCAATCTTATCTGTCAATAGAGAAGACTTTAAACTTTTTCTTTCCACATTTAGTGAAAGATAAAAATAAGGACGTCACTTTGCACGTAGACAAGACGAGTTCGTACACTTTGCCCTCGGTACATTTGTTTATGCCGGTGCCGTTCCCTGGAGCCTATAATTCACCATTCAGCTTTCTGCCTTCCTGAAACTGCTGCGGAACAACAAGTGGTCATGAGATATGAATGAGTCATTCTCAGCTGGGCGAAGGTATCTGCTGAAGGGGGGGTGAGGCGACAGGCTCTACATTGATGATCGTCATCTGATTCCTGCAGCAACTGGGTGGTGATGTACACGCATCAGCACATGTTGTTTTATTGCATCCTATTGATTTATTTTATGAGACTAGATCGCAGAGTAATGCAGTGCTGCATTTCTGCATCTAAAGCTATTATGTATATTGTCGACACCTACAGTGCACAGTGCAGGTCACCTTAAAGTGTTCGCTCACGTGCTAAGAGAAAACCCAGCATGTCGGCTTGGGAAAGGGGCTGAGTTTTAACTGAATGGGGCTAACATGTTAACAATTATGCTAAAGAAAATTGTCAAATAATAGATATAAAAGGTTAGGAAGGCAAACAATGGGTTCAGGGTAGGATTTCCTTTTCATAGGGAAAGAAAAGACCTGACGTTTACGGGGAGAGCAGGAGGAACTTGTGAAATGAGATGCCGGTGACACACAGAGCAAATAAATGACATAACTGTTCAAAGTTCAACCGCGTCCGCCGGAAAGTGAGGTCATAGTGTGTGAGTGTGTTGCTTTGGCAACATCAGACTGTTCCCACTATCTGTGTCCTAATGTACAGACACGTGCTGAGTCAACAAGGCCAGTGTTTGGAGTCAACCTTTAAAAGTCATGACCTTAGCAAAGGTGCAGTAAAGCTGATGTGTTTCCTATACCGCACGGCCAGCTAAAGTTCAGCATCGGCACTAGTTGATCAGCTCTGCTGACAAAAACACAATTACAGTTACACCTCCGTTCCTAACAGGCCCAGGAACACTGAATGCTGGCCTGCGGAAGGTTCCAGCAACCAAGCAGAATCTTAAAGTGATGACCATGGACTTACTCATAGAGCCACTACTCCGTGCAAAGGTTCAAAAGATTCATTACAACCTTCACCATCAGAAAACGTGGTCTGTGACCCCAGTGTTTGATAGATGGGTAGAGTCTTAAACTATAAACGCAAGCAACACAGTCACACCGTTCATAGTTTTGAGGGAGGAGACTCCCAGGGCAGAGGGTTGTCTTGTGAATATGACATAAAGCAAAAGGTCTGACACAATATTTGAACTAGAGCTTCAGAAAGCTTCTATAAAATGAAAACATGCCCCACACGCCCTGCACCGTCATGATTTCACACAGCTGTAGTGGTGCTGCACTAATAAGTGATTCCTGACTTCTCCTGCTCATTCATTCCTGGCGCCGTACTTCATAATGCTTCATAAATGTGGAGATTTACTTGCCTTGAGACTGTTACTAAAACTATCTGAGTGTCACAAGGGCTCTCCTCACACTGACACTTCTTCAGCAGATTCATCCAGACACAGACTGAATGATTGCTGAGGTTTAGCCTGAGATACAGCTGCAGGTTAAAGTCTTGCTGCTTTTATTAACTCCCTGCTCATATGGATATGGATGGTACTGTACTTTGAGGCAACCTCAAGAAAAACAACAATTAAATCAAAGCTTATAAATACCAACTTAAGTACATCCCAAGTAAGACAACAGCCATTTGAATGAAAAACAGATTACAGCTTGTGTGCTGTCTGCAGCCCTGGCTATGAAACTATGAGTCAGTTCCTCTCTTAGTCATGCAAAAGGAATTCATCCGCTCTCCAGAACTGGGTGTTAGGTTATCCTCTATCAGAGTCTGAGAATACCACACTCCGCTCAGCGCGATCACGGTCACGGTAACCCGATCGCAACCCCCGCCCTCCCTCGCCACTCCTCCTCCATCACTCCCACGGCAGATTGTGCAGAATGAATACGTCCCAGCTTCCTAATCAGTTGCTCGGGTGTTTGTTTATATCGTGGCCACGATAAATGCCACCCCTGAAACATCCAGGGAGCGTTTGTTCCCACGGCGGCTGGCAGAGAATAATAAAATACTTAACATTCCTCCACTGAACTGTTGGTAGCCTTTAGTGCAGAGCTGGCATCACTAGGAAACAAGAATAATGCAACACTGTGTGAAACAGTGACTACTGAACTGTCCTCTTCCAGCGCCTTTAAGATCTGCCTCTGAATTTGTTTCCATTTTCGTTCCGGTTTCATTTTTGTGTGTGTTAGTGGAAAGGACCTGAAGCTGGTATCTGTGTCCTCCTGCATGTTTGTTTACCCTAAGTTGTTGCTGGAGACTATTTATTTTATTTGAACAAAGAGACTCTTGAGGGTAACCAGATAAGAGAAACAGACTCTTTTGCTATTCGCTTGAGCGATAACCTCAAGGCTACATGACACGGTCTGCACAGACCATTGGATGCTCTGCTCTTTGAAACACCACTGGGATGGAGAAACTGCGAACCTACTGTATCCTGTTGTCAGGTTTTGTGTTGTTGTTGTTAAGTGATTGTGACATTAAAATCGTAAACATCATCAGTGTCTTCTGGGACGAAACTACAGGATTTTAATGGACCGATACGATCGACTGTTCTTCAAGATGCTTTTTTGTTGTGTCTACCAAGAACAAAGACAGATCTTTTTTTTGTAGGTGTTTAAAGTATATATGAGTGGAGCCGTTCTCAGGAAGGAACATCCATCTTATTGGAGGTGGACTATATTGATTTTCACCCCAATATATCAGCCCACTGATTTGTTGGTCTGCTCTGAATGCAAGCACACAAACCAATTCACAAACCTCCATCAACAAATCTCGAGAGCATCCTGACTGATTGGTGTGTTCCACGTATGTCTGCCCAGCTACGACACACGCTAGCGTACACGGCCCACTCTCCGTCCTCAAGGTCAAGAGCGGCTGGGAGGCAGAGGCTGCTGTTCGACAGCCTGGTAGAGGTGACACCGTGCAACCCTTTGTGCACACATGTTGATCTGTCCCCAGATGTGGCCGAACAGCAGCACACGAGGCCAACGTCGAACCAAGCCACCAGCGCATTTCAATGAAAGGATCTCATCATTTGTGTGTGTACTGTCTGAGGAGAACAATAAATCTGATCGGTGATTGTAACAAAACTAAACACATTTGCTGGCTGGACAAGACGTATGTAATCCAAAACCAGGCCAATGATTATCTCCCATCGCTGTGAGCACGGAGTCAATTCTGATTTATGATTCGAATGAACATCGATTTTCCAAGCCCCCCCCCCCCCCTTCCATTCCGCCTTTTAACAAAAGAGTGAATGATGTATGTGTATTGATTTCCAATCAATTATTTTTATTCTCATTTTATTTCGACTTGAACAAATTTTCAGTGGCCCCAGTGGAGAGCAATGGATCTCTATCACTATCACTGTGGCTCATTACTAACAGGTCTTCTGATGGCAAACAGGAAAATAACGAGGGGGTGTTTATTTCTGAGTCCGTCACTTCTGCTTAAACATTGTTAGACCATAAATTTGTCAGAGCTTATTTTTTTATGCTCAGAATAAATTAATTAATACACACATGCGTTCACTTTCTGGTTCTTTCTTTAGTTTCACTGAACTATAATAATGTATGTATGTAAAACAACTCTGCAGAGAAATGAATGTCTGTTATACAAACTAATATATCCTATAATATCTGAAAAATGTAATGGACCATAAATTTGTCAGAGCTTATTTTTTTATGCTCAGAATAAATTAATTAATACACACATGCGTTCACTTTCTGGTTCTTTCTTTAGTTTCACTGAACTATAATAATGTATGTATGTAAAACAACTCTGCAGAGAAATGAATGTCTGTTATACAAACTAATATATCCTATAATATCTGAAAAATGTAATGGAGGGTTTTGAGCTGGTTCCTTATCGAGCTGCATTATGACAAATGTATGTATTTATATCTTTAATGCTTGTTATAGTTGAGGACACAACGAATATCGACATTTAGTTCAGCAGACGTGAGTTTTTTTCAATGTTTTTTGGAAGATGTCTTTTAATGTGACATTTAGTAAGAAATGTAGTGATATTATTCAGTTCATATATCAGGAGTCATGGTATTTGTGCTTTTTTAAATCTGAACATGGGATTTGTTCTAATTAAAGCTGCAATTGTCAAATATTTCATCATCATTTAAACTGTTGATTATCTTCTTTATTGATCTAAAACATAAACAAGTGAGAATTTTGTCTCAAAATGCCAGTCAGAATATCCAGAGGCTTTCTTGTTATTGTCAGATTAATCACCCAAACATTTCAGCTCTACTTGCTCAATTAAACAATTAGACTTATCGTGATGAAAACAGGAACAGCATTGATCTCTGTGCCTAAGGACGTTATGGGAAAAAAAGTAACCTGGGTAACCCGGTTACTTTCTTACCCTGAAAAAGCCTTTAGAACAATTCACTGATTGGGTTGACAGTGATGCATTAAAGTGGGTCATTGTGTAATTGCCCTTTCCTGTGGCTACTGACTGGGCTGGAATTGCGTAACGATGATAAAGCTGCAGACCTGGTCTTCCCAGATAAAAGCTACCATGCAGGACACTGTGCATTCTCTAAATGCTTCATCTAAAGAAGTCTTCTGAAGGTAGTGATTACTGTGAAGCTGCCCAGTAATGGTTCAATGACACCGACTGGTCTAGTCGTCAGACACATACAATGCAGGCGTGGCAGCTTCAGATATGCATGAGTAATGTGTGGGCATATTCCCGTGCAGCGATAAGACCTGTACTTTGTTACGTGTGGTGACAAACGTTTTAGCAACGCTGTCTAATGGACACTGAGACTCCTCCAATCAAAGTGTCCACTGAATTCTGTAGGGAGATAATAAACAGCCCCATTAGAAACATAAAAGCAAACTGGAATTCCTTTGCAGGGCTACAGAGGCCCGCTCCAGGCTTCACTAGGCATCCCATCACCATATGACTGAATCAGATGCTATGGGTGACAAATATGGCCTCACAGCCGAGAGCAGCACAAAGGATGCTCAGTTGTCTACTCAAGCTGGTAACAGGAAAACACTGCCAGTCCGAAGACAGTGCGGCTTCTGTTTTGAAATCATGTTTATCACGTCGAGCCACGGCCTGCCAGGTTGCTGTGCCACTGAATGTTTAGGAGAAGAGACATCGCTGTGGCACACAGTGACGTCTTCAAAGTGGAAATGACACAGATGAGATGGAATGATGTGGACTCAGAGGCAGACATGCGATGGAATGCAACTGGAATGAGGACTAGCTCACGAGAAGAAGCGGTTGGCCAACACCTGACTCTAAAGTTAGATATTTAACAAGAGTACAACGTTTTCCTGCGTTTATTTGTATGAATAATTTAAGATCAATCAAATGAAATGTTGGTGCTTGATTGCATTTCAACCTTGACAACAGTGTGATAAAAACTCAACAGATTCCAATGTTCAATTCAGTTTATTTATACTGTATGGTGCCAATTCATTTGACAAGCGTCACAAAAAAAGGCAATTGCAAGGTTAACATCTAACACAACACAAAGATAAGACCACAGCATTTAGACGTATACAGAAAACACAACGATATACATAGATCTTTGTTTAATACATAGATTAAAAGTTTTAATAAAATACAGTAGCACACCTGCATTAGTTATTCTGGTTATTCCTGCACTTTTCTTTCATTGATTCGGTGTTAGTATACTGTGCGAGGACATACTTAATGTATCATTATAAATAAAGCGGGGAAAACTAATTATTTAACTTTGGGGAGCTTCGGAGGAACGCTGATTGTGCTACATGCTCTTTAAAGTGCAAATCAAACTGCTCTAACTATGGAGCTACAGTATATGACCCAGTTTGATCTTGTGTATTTCAACCAGCTGAAGATGTTTAATGTATTCAGTGAGAAGTAATAAGTAATTTTTCCTCTAAAGTCATGTGTGTGCTGATAACAAAAACACAATATTCATAACAGACGTCCTCACAAGGCACTTTGAATGTGATATTTTAAAAAAGGACATAAAAATACAGCAACCCAACAAATGCCGTTTAGGGAAACAAAAGGATATGGATATGAAAAAAAGAAGTTGAAATGTAAGAAATGGCCCAAACCAGGCTCAGGGTGGGAGGTGATCTGCCTCTACTAGAGCAAAGAACAGCAACAAGCAAAGGAAACAAGCGGTTTCACTGGGTCAGCGACGGCGCAGTGGAAACTCAGGCCACAGCTCTGCGGCCGAAAGAGACGGAGCAGGAGAAGCGCAACTATGGGGGAAAGAGCGACCATTAGTCAGCCCGTCCCGAGATGCGCGTCGACTGAAGGGAACTTTCGGTGTCGCCACAGTCACAGTTACGTAGTCGCCGCTTTAATAAGAATGTTGCAAGTAGTCGTGTCAAGGTTACGCGCGTAAACAGACGCGGTTTCGGCTCACAGGCGCCGTCAGCGGCGAAAGGCGCAGCCCGCACAGAACGCTCAGCACACAGCGGGCTGCAGAGAGCGCACCGCCGTTATATACGAGTCTATAAATAGCCGGCCAATGAGCGGCGGGGAAGTGGGAGTCAAACGCGCGAAAAGAAGCCGCGATTGGTCGGTCGTGATATCATTTTCAATCCCCCGCGCTGCTGGCTTCTGATTGGCTCGGGCGCACCAGGCGTAATCGTGCTGCGTGTGAGGGGAGGGGGGGGGCGAGGGAAGGGGCGGGCGTCGGGGTTTGAATAGGGAAGTTTGCGGAGCGCAGTTGTTCCCTGTCCAGTCCGCGTTGTTTGCAAATACTGCGAACGCAAGAGGACGTGAAGGGGGCTGCTGACGGACGGACGCTCGTCTCCTGCCGCCGCTGAACACACCCGCCTCTCCGGCTGCACCGCGGGGATCGCTTTTATTCGTGTCACTTGCTTTTCCTGCCTGAGATCACACTGAAGTGCGGCTAAACGGGCTTTTTTTTATTTCTGGGAAAATGGATGTCCTCCCCATGTGCAGCATCTTTCAGGAACTTCAAATAGTTCACGACACGGGCTACTTCTCGGCCTTGCCGTCACTGGAGGAGTACTGGCAGCAGGTGAATATCTCTACTACCAGCTGTTACCAAGTGCAGGGCTTAGAGCGGCTGAGGCCAAGCGGAGCCGAGAACGTGTCATACTTTATATCCTACGCTTAGATATATTACACCGCATCGAGCGACGAGCGCAACTCACAGGCATCCCGTCAAAACCGCTGTAAGCGCGGGCTCGCGGCGCGTGCACGGTGCCCGACGTTGACCGGACCTCGGTTTCGTCCTGAAGTGGGTTTGTTTTGTTTCGTCTCTGCACAGCGCAGGGGCGGTGCGAGCCGAAGCTCCCGGCGCTGTCACCGCTCCGCTGCAGCCCTGGGGGCACGACACCGAGCGACCTCGCCGCTCGAGCATCCGCGGTCGCTGGAGGAAGCGGCCTGTCACTCCAGCGTTCAAACTCGGATGCGGCGTTGGCTTAGTGTCAGCTGGTGGTGAATTGTGTTGGTGCTTTATTAAAGATGTACTTTTATTCATTTCTAACCACGTGTCACAGATTTACACCGCGTCCCACCCATTTGAGATTTGAAGCCCCGCTCGTTTGCTCACTCGTCTTGCACCGTTCAGTCATCGTGCTGGAGCCCGTCCCAGCTGTCAGTCGGGCGAGAGGCGGGGTGAACCCTCCATCACAGGGCCGCATGTAGAGACAGGCACCACGGGCAATTCAGAGTCTCCAGCCAACATAAGTGCTCTGGTCTGTGGGAGGAAACGCACGCAGACCCCCCCCTTTACCTAACAGGACATGTCAAATGTCAGCCTTCTACAGTTCCTCTTTTCGCGAGTACAGAAATGTGCTGCAGCACGTGCTCTGTCAAAGCTGATCTCAGAGCACGTTCCCATCAACAGCCTGATTTTATGCTTTAAGATTCTCTAAAGTAAAGTGTGTCTCTGGGGGCAAGCGCTTGAGTGGCTGACACCAAGGAAGGATGTGATTGCGTGTGAGAAGAATTGCATGAGGAGAAGCAGCTGAATTGCTCATCTCGCAGAGGAGGGGGGAGGCTGCGAAGCTGCGTGGCTTCCTTAAATGGACTTTAAAAGGAATTTGTTCAGCGAGTCATTTGGGAGCTCAGACGACAATGCGTTTGAGAGTGGCGTATAATCACATGAAGCTGAGGTGGCGGATGCTTGGTGCTTATCACGAGAATATCTGGGAGACTGAGTTTAGACCATTACGTTTGTCATATGTATTTTCTGTTTGTTGTTTTGCTGCAATCTTTACAATCAGCTGTTAGCAAGCGAAGTGTTTTTGATATTTCATCAGTGGATCTGCTGATTATTTGAACTGTCACAGCTTCCCAGAGTCTAAAGCAGTGGCGTTAAATATCCTGTCCTACAGTAGGGACGTTAAATTGTTGCTTTTCGCCCCAAAGCAGACTCAATTATTCATTTTTGTGTAACTGATTAATCAATAATAGTTGCAGCTGGAACGTGTGCACAGTAAAGATAAGAGCGCAGAAAGCAGAAATGTTCAGCTGTAAGCGATCAACAAATATTGTACCGCAGAGAACATTTTGAGGGAATGTGCGCATGCATCATTTACAAGGATTCCCCAAACGGATGCAGCTCGAGCTCGTCTCTTCAACACGTGCTGCTGTAATTCATTTCTTCTCTGTGTGTGCTTCCGTTCAACCAGACGTGCTTGGAGTTGGAGCGTTATCTGCAGAGCGAGCCTTACGTCTCCACATCTGACCTCAAGTTTGAAGGCCAGGAGGACCTCTGGAGCAAGCTGATCTTGGCCTGTGGGGACAAAGCCAAGGCCGAGTCTGACCCAAAACTGCCCCCGGCCCCCGACGAGGACAATCAGGACAGCCAAATCTTGGACAGCAACAGTGTGACTTCAGATGCCAGCAGCGAGGCTTCAGACAGTTCTGAGGAGCTCTCACCCATGCACAGCTTTACCTCCAACCCTCTGGGCTCCGTCTTAGTTGGCTCCGGACCTTTTAGCCCCTCCATCATTAGCACACCCCCCTCCTCTCCGGAGGCCAACTCAGAGCCCGGCAGTGTGACAAATGGCTGGGTTGCGGCGCATGAGTTGCACTCACCAGTCAAGAGCAGGAACAACGGGGTGGCGAAGACTTTGGGAAAGACCGGACTTGTCTGTGGGGACGCGTCTCTAGATGGCAGGAGGCGAGTACACAGATGTCACTTCAACGGGTGCCGCAAGGTTTACACGAAGAGCTCGCACCTGAAAGCACACCAGCGTACTCATACAGGTGAGTTAACGCTGCCGTACCGACAACGCAAACACAGCACGGATGAGAAGGTTTACTGTTTCACACTTAAAACATCTCCATTTTTGTTGAGTGATGGATGGAAGCGCTATTAATAGAGCTTCGCACCGTAATGGAATTGTCCATCCATTGTGTAATGTAATTAAGGGCCTGCATTGCATGATGTCTTCAGCTGGAGCTCTGTGAGTATTAGCTCTGCATGGCTGGATACCTAAACTGTGACCTAATCTATCTGGAATGTGACTGAGCCAGGGAGAGGGAGGGGGTTGCACATGGGAGATGAAAGCACTTCAAAACAGATTGAGTTTCACCATGGGAAAGGGTGAATGGGCAGGGAGCCCGGGGTCAGGGAGTGGGAAGGCCTCTCTGCTTTTATTTTTTAAGTTTAGTGTTTTTTTTTCCTTTTTGTTAACAAATCTACTTGCATATCTATTCAAATGGCTGGGTTGCTGTTGTAGGCGTGTTTCAGGTTGCGTAAGAGCCGATCCAGTAGGTTCTGTGCAATTTGATTCTCGAGTGGCTTGTCAGCACTTGTGACATCAGGCCCCGGCCCTGGGGTGACTGATTTGAATGCATTTACATGACAACAGTGCGTAGCTGACCAGCGGCGGCCTGGGAAGGAAAAGCTGCCTCCCCTTTGTGTGCGTTTCGTTCTGAGCTTGAACTCAATTAATCATGTCATTCTGGTTTGTTCCACAGGTGAGAAACCCTACAGGTGTTCATGGGAGGGCTGCGAGTGGCGTTTTGCACGAAGTGACGAATTAACCAGACACTTCAGGAAGCACACTGGGGCAAAGCCATTTAAATGCAGTCACTGTGACAGGTGAGCCAGGACATCTGTCTGCACGTCACCGGTCGTGATAAGAAGACTCGGAGGAATGCATTTCCGCTGTGCACGTTCACTGACGGGATGTGCTTGACTTGCATTTTCCAAATTGTGACACACAGAGCCAGTCCGATAAGTAGAGCAGGTGCTCGTATGCAAATATGTTTGATCTATGCGATGATACTAGAAGATACTAAATACTTAGTAAGAAAATCGATAATAGTTCCTGACACAACCTTCAACTAACTGATGTGTGATTTGCATATGTTGAGCCGTTGCCTAATGGCGGAGAAACCTTAATTCTGAAACGCACAAGCTTCCTCTGTGTCGTCACGCTGAAGTGAGACAGCCATGCATCCAAATTTGGAAATACGTTGTCACGCGGCAGCTTCTAAGCAGCCGCGGTGCATCGTGGACAATAGAGTACGAAATGCCCCACAGACAAAATGAGTTTCTCATAACAAAATTCATTTACAGAGTGATTATGTAAATGTGTCAGCTTTAAAACACCAGTGTCACAAAGTATTTGTTGATTTTAAAAAGATACACACAAAGGCCTTTAATTAACCCTTTACTTGTTGCTTTAACTCCTTTACCATTAAAACTGCACTGAAATGAATGTTTTTTGGAGCAGACAGTGAAGAGGTTACGTTCAGCACATTTGCTAGGATGTTTTCTGTGATGCTGATCAGGGGACAACCCTCCCCCCCCCCACTGAAGCTCTGTCCACTCACTGACTTCGTCTCTCTGCTCTGTCCCCAGATGTTTCTCCAGGTCTGACCATCTGGCTCTTCACATGAAGAGGCACATCTAGAGGAGGGGCGAGCCCCATCCAAACATGATGTTGTGGGGTTTTTTTGTTTTTTTTAATGTTTTTTAAAAGGAGAAAAAACCACGATCTCCCGACCATCCTCTTGGTTGAACTGTCCCAGAGCAAAGTGGCGGGAGTGTGCTGCAGCCAAAGCATGCCGTTTTGCACCTGAATCCCAGTGCCTCCGGGACCTCTCTTTGGAGAAAGGCGCTTTGAAGGTTGTCTGTTGCAATGAGGACAAATTGATGAATTGGGAAGACTTTTAGTTTTCTTTTGTTTTTTGTTAGTTTTTTGTTTTGGATTAGAGAAGGACGTACAACACACAAAAAAGACAAACAGAGAGTGAATGTTGTGTATGTGTGGTGCATGATGTTTTGGGGCCAGCTCCTGGAGAGCAGATACACTGGTACTTTACAAAACTGTCTGAGGTAAGCATGCGTGCACCGTGAATGTCTGTGATTGGTTACTGGTCCCCTGGAAAGAAAACGCGGCGGAAGGGGCCGATCGATGGCGGATGGCGCGGGGCCGGTACCAATGTTGCTGAAGGTGGGAAACATGCTGCTTGTGTTTCCTTAGTGACGCTGTGAGGAAGCTCCTGCCTTTTTGTCTGGCACCCAAACAGAGGGGGGGGGGGGGGGGGGGGGTCTCTGAAGCTTTCGAGACCTGAGGTTTTCTGGTGTGTGGCCCCAGGGGTCAAAACTGTGTCCACCCCTTTCTGGTCATCGTATGACAGGAGCTGATTTTAGTGATTTTGGTGCAGCTACTAAATGTGCAATGTGTTCTGTAGCCTGGTTTATTTTTTTACAAGCTACAAAGATCATTTGTAGTCGAATTGTATAAGCTGTGTGCTTAGAGGTATAACACAACTATACTATAACTTCAGTATCATAGACAGGTGTTGCATGGTTCTAGGGTTTGTTCATTTCCTGTTCCCACTGTAATCAGGACTGCAAATAGTTTCAATAAAAGTGCAGCTAAAAATGCGAACAGTTAAATGTTACAATATTGTACATAAAGCCTTGATGATTTTCTCTTTTTACAACTTACAACAGCGGTTTCCTTCATTGGTGTTTCCTCATTTGGCTGGAGATCTCACCACTGCTTGCTACATTTTCCATTCATCCTATGCCTTGAGGACTAATTTAGACTTTTTTCTACTTTCTTTTTCTATCTAATAATGCACTGTTGACCTAAATGGTGCCTTATGCAAGTGACTCAGCCCTGAAGGTAGCGGAGGTCCTCGGGTCGTCACATTTGTTGTATGGGTGATTTGACGAGCTTTGTCCAGGCTCAATTACAAATAGACTCGCGCTCGAACTCTATTCGTTTGATTTGACAGTTAATTGTGTTGTTTAGATGTAAATGTACATTTTCCTCTGTCAGTACAACCTGTTTGTTTCGTATGTATCACACTAAATGGAGTCAGAACGTGTAAATAAGATCAGGTTATGTTGTTTTGAGCACTTAAATCCATTAATTAAAGATGTTGACTACTGTGTAGTATTTACACGAGTCCATCCCACGCAGCTCCACGGTACAGAACAACCAGGCTATGTTAGACAGACCACCTTCGTGAACCCCCCCCCATCTGACTCCCCATATCTCCAGTGTGACTGAAGAAAAAGCTAAAGATTTATTGTAATTAACAGGCTGCAGTTGGACAGGCCTCGCCTTGTCCTGCCGCCCAGTAATGAATTGCTAAAGGCTTTGTTGGCATGGAATCTGTCACAGACTGCTGACTGTGTAGGTTGGTTATTGACCTGTCTGGAGAACGAGTTGTTTTAGCCAAGCTGCAACAGTATTATGAAAAGCATAGCAACGAGGGTGGGCGGGTGACTGCATGGGAGCTCTCATCTGGAGAAAGAATTCGAAAGCGCGTCGCCCCCAAACAGCGTCTGGATTTCCAATCTGCTCGAGGATCGGTTTGCTGTGATAGTTGTGGAAGTGCTGGCAGGGTGTCGCTAGAGCGAGGAGATCACTGGGTGAAAACACAGTTTGAGTGGTAATTGAGCCTTGATGTAGCCTTTTGTTTCACATCTTTTATGCTTTCCATCTTCATTTTCATCTCACTACTCTGACTCTGTCTTTCTCACACACAGCTCTTTGTTCTCAACTGAATTTTTGTATAAAAAATACAAATTTTGTAAAATTATGTTTATGCTTTATGAAATTTTTATTTGAAATTGTTTTGCAAAATTGTTATATTTCTGTATGAATGTATTTTTTATTGGAATAATAAGAAATTCTTATCTGATGCTGCTTCCTTGGTGTCATTTGTTAATTCTGCTCAGTTACGCTTCGTTACCGTTAAAGCTTTTTGGGATTTCTTTGCTCTGCCGCTTGGTGAGGACGGATGTTTGCATTTCAATCCTGCTCTCCAGTAAAATGGACAAAATGCACTCAAGGCGAACCAGCGCTGTTCTAATTAGCAAGCCGAGTTCCAAGCACCCACACCAAAATTAACTTGACACCTAGAATTGTGCATCGCTGCATCAAGACCTCTCTGAATGAGGACCTGGATGACGGCAGTCGTCCTAAAGGCAGCTGTTCCAATTTAACTTTACTTTTCCCCAAACACCCCCTGGAAAAGTTTCAGTGAAACCCCTTTCAATTCCAAAAAACAAGTGGCTGCTAACTCCTCAGCGAGCTGCTTCTCATCAAAGCAGTATAAATAATTTATCTCCATCTTCTACAGCCCATGGCATTTAATTAAAGAGCCACTTTTATACATTTGTTAGATAATTACTATACTTGACACAGATAATGATACGAAGCAGCAGTGGATAAACTAAAGAGCCTACTTTAAGTCACAAACTAACAAGAAAATGAGATAAAATAGACCTTTCTGCTGCTTCCCTGTGCATGGCCATGGTACTGTGGGCAGGGATCTCGTTAGTTCCTCTTACTTCCAGTAAAAGCTCTGCGGTTTATAAATGCCTCTGACTGGATTTGGTGATTAAGCGTTGTTTTGGAGGACGGCACAGGTTTGGTGGTTAAAGTTGGTGGTGACGAGTAATTTTGCTTTACGTGCTGTTTTACCTTGTTGGGATCACAGGTCATGTGTTGAGGACAAAGAGCAACAAAGGTTTGGCCCACGTGCAAATTAGACGTCACAAACAAAGCGAATTAAACTCAGGGCTGTACTTGGACTGAAGAAATGAGCTGGGATTGGACGAGACGCAATTCCGTCACGTTCCTTGTAAAATCACCCGTTTACCATATCGTCTTCAGGCAGCAGCTTCCCCAGTGACCCCCTGCTGCTAGAAGGTTCCTAGAGATGCTGAAAAGAAGAGCCATCAACACCTATGCTACGAAAACGACTCCCCACACAGAGGGGAAGGGAGCGACAGCTGACCGTCGGCCAAACAATCATTACTCTACACGGCAGTGTTTAGTTAACTACAGTTACCTAGTGTTGCTCGTAAATCACAGGCCGTGCTGCACCATGAGCACGAATGTCAATCTGCGGCGACATAGTTGCTAAACTGAGATTCACACACAAGACTATAATCTATAAATACTGTAGTGAAAACATCGTCTTCTTCAAGCCACGTGTCTCACACTCATCTAGCAGGGCACCACGTCAACTCACACACCCAGCCGTTATGATCACAGTGTTGATTAGTCAAGTTGAGTGAGGTAATAAACTTGCCACAGCTTAACTGGCTCTTGTCTGTGGTTGGCTGCTTTTGGACAGTCCACCGTTGTTGCTAATTCAGACTTTAGTTATATTTTACAATACTGTCATTAGTGGGATCATTTTTAGTAGTTAGTTGTCCTTTATTTGCTTATCGGTCCCTAGAAACAGGGTGGTGCCCTGCAATTATTTAAAAATTATTATAAACAACTGTTATTAACAATTGATCATTTGAAATTTGTAAGCACATTTTTTTTCAGACATTACTGGTGGTGTATCAGTTAGAATTGTCCACTTTATACTTCCAGCAGGAAGGAAGGAAGCAGTCACATCAGAGTTTCAGCCTGCGCCCAGTTACCTGCTTCTGTCTGCTGCAAGGATCAGCTGCTGGTGTGAACGGAGCCTTTATCTCTAACAACACAAGAGGAGCGTTGATCAGTCAAGGTTGACGCATGTTACACTAAGTGCGTGTTACTGCCAGCGCTTAGGCTCCAAATATTAATGCTGGATTTTTCTATTTTTACTGTACTTTGTAAGAATTTGATTAAATGCAGGTTTGATTTGGGATTTGACATTAAATACACTACATATTAAAAGCATGTTTATTTTCACGGAAAGTCATGTTGGAGAGAACGAGTGAGCTTGTTATTCACAATCATGTCAAAGCCTCCCTGTGTTCACAGCAGTTATATCAGTGAATCTCAATGAATGTGACTATCTCTCACTACATAATTGCGAAGGGATTACTATTTTATCATTCCCTTTCAAGCGGACGGTCTTCCAATTGTGGGTAGTAAAATAAATCATTATCCAAAATTGCTGTGAAATAACAGACGTGCTGTGGGAGTGAGAGATTGCTTCGCCTCAAACCTGGAAAAATGGACGGTGATGGAGGCGCACAGTGAGTTAAATGAGGGGAAATAATAAGGAAAGAGGAGGTTATCAGAGTCTGGGCCTGGCTCATTCACTCAGCCAGACTGCAAGTCATGGCACATATGCAGACTTTGCTGTGAAAGCTGTAGCGTCAGGGCCTTCGCTCCTTCGCTCTCTTATTCTCTTTCTGTTAATGGAGACTATTAGGACTTGGCTTGAAGGGGGATAAGACTGCATTGTAAGGTCACTGACCCTCCATTACGTCCCCGCCGTGAGAGCAACACATGTGCAGTTGCCCCTGCTGTGCAATCATCCTCCTCATCATCGCTGATGCTTCGTCCCTGCTTTAATGCTCACTCTCTCTGTTGTCATCAGCAGAGGAAGGATCATCAGAGTTATTGTTTAGCAGCTCTGCTAATATTACTCCCCCTCCTCGGATTCTCCCTTGAATAATGCATATTTCCTTAAACAAATCCCCATTGTAAATTAGATTCTGCACATAATTACCATGTTGCAATTAGCAGGAGAAACGAGAGTGGCTCTAAGAACAAAGCCCACAATAAACTGTGCCAGATTAGATGCTTGTTCTCTTTTGTATGTAAAGCCCAGAAATATGAGGCGCTGCAGCTCTTTTTGCCTATTTACTGCTGATTGAAACGCTTGTTTTGAAAAACGCCTTCCTCCCAAAGTGTCTGTCTCAGTTCAAATGAAGCAAACAAACGTGCAGGAATTATTCCCAACAAACCTCCCAGAGTCTGACCTCACACCAAACCAACATACTGGGCGGTAAGCGTTACAAATCTCAGTTGGGACTTTTTAAATCAGAGAACAGCAACAGTTTAAATTAAGGACCCCGAGTTTCTCCACTCAACCTTATGAAGTTCGTGGATTCGCCCGACAGTTTTCTGTGAAGGCTTTATTTTTTCACATGAACTTTTATATTTAAGTCACTGTTTTGTTTGTTCTGTTTTATTTTTCGAATGGTCAAACAAAAAAAACATAAACGTGCAATCACCTGATTAAAAGAATAAGGATAAGGATTAATAATAATTATGCGCAAGGAGGGTACGTTTGGTCACAAGCATGCGTGAGTACTGCAGTAGACAGAGCTTTAGTCACTGGGTCACTAGTCTTTGATTCATACTCAGTCCTCAGATAACACAACTCCAAAGCTCAAGGTAGATGAGGCCATTTGAATACAAATCCGGGTCAAAGTGGGTCACAATCATGATTGTGCCTCTAATTAGATTCACTCTGTGAGTCTCTGTCTTGTGTCAGTCTGGCAGACAGCAGCAATGTCCTCCAGAGGCTGGACTGAAACACACCGAGGGGTCAGATGGTCTGGAGAACGTGAGCACAGGCAGGTGTGCGTTCCCATACGACGAGCCCGTCCTTTCCCTGCCGCACTGAGCCAGTGTGGAAGGTCTACGCAGGTTTTACGGCTGTCGTTCTGATCAACTTGTTGCTATGTAGCATCGTGTCTGTGTCACTGCATCACTTCACTACTTTCATCTGAATACCTTCGTTTTCAGTTCACTACTTAACTTGTTTTCCTCAAAGCTGTCCCACAATTTCGCTTACGGCCTCTAATGTGTCAGTATGTGCGTATAAAAGCCTGTGTGATTTTCAATTTCCAGCACCATTATAATCAGTAGCTAGTGAGCAGAGACACTTATTAGTTAAAGTCAAGGTCTGAGATGCTTTGAAAGTTCTGGCTTCTACAGGTTAATAGTGTGCGCTTGCATTAATCACCATGACAACCACCTCCTCGCTGTGTGTTGTGCCTGGCATGGAGCGGTGGAAAGAAAGCAGCAGAGACACCGCGTAGCTTCATGACAGGATCTATTCTAATTCCTCACAGTGGGTTCATTCACCTCGGTCTGTTGCTGCATTCCACTATGTTCAAATTGAACCTTTTGTATGGAAAGATGAGGTCACACCAGGTCTTTCTGCTTTTTGATTCATATCTGCCCACCCCATCCCTGTCTTAGAAAGCTACTGAACCAGCGGCAGTATTATAATGTGCATTTTAATGTGTTGTTGTAAGTGCATCATGTGTAAAAGTCTAGCAGTTCAGTTCAGTTCAGCTCAGTTTTATTTACATAGCACTCAACCGCAGCTGTACTTTGTGTCCCCGATAATACTAAAATGTTAAGATGCTAACAAGCCAAATGAACATGAACATGGATAACACTGCACCTGCTAAACCTTTATACGTTGGCAAGACTGAAAATAGCTCATCTAGTCTTTAAATCAGGTCATAAAACGCTTTTCATGGTGTAAGGTGCACTAACCTCATCACAATTTGGTGTTTACATTGCGATGGCATCAGGACAAAGGTTCTTCTTCTTCTTCTTCTTCTTCTTCTCAGATGTTCCTGAGGCTGCAGTAACTTCCTCCAAGTGTAGGTGAGTGTGGACAGCACAAAACAAATAAGCTTAAATATATAATCGCTTATTTGAGATTTTTGTATCACAGCAAATGTCCTATTAGCTTAATATAATTACACCAGTCATACAACACTAGTTCTAAGCAGTGTACACACTGATACTCGACATCACGTGCCAGTTAGCTACACGTGTTGTACTTTATGTATGTTTTCAACCATGTTGAGTCAATCATAAGGTTTTTATGTGTTTGATATTTACATTTCACTTACAACCTAAGGCTACGAACGAACCCGAACGATCACACAGAAAATGAATCTTTCAATGCACAGCAACATTCTTTGGCCCGGACTCTAATGAATTTTTGGTCACACTGATGAATTATTGAGTAAAAGAAGAGACGCACGTACAGCATTATTGTAGCATGCGTCGAGGAGGGAGAGAGAAAAATGTTGCTGCAGGTGCTGGAGAGAAGCGAGTCAATCTACCGAAATATGTAACAGTGGGTCAAAATGATGTGAAAAGTGGTGGAACCATTTAACATTTATAGTATGTGGCTGCAATCATAACTCACTGCAGCATATTGTCAAGTGACGTATGTGTAAGAGGGCGGAACCTTTGCTGTAGTGGTTAGACGACGTCTTCATAGCCACGTGGGAAGAAGTAATGATGGAAGGAAAGATTAATTATTGCTTTCTACAGAAAAAGACATCCGTCCTCCTTTTTTTCAACATTTGTTGTTTTGCCTGCCTAAAGATTCCTGTGAAATATAAATGATTCAGGCTGTGGACATGCTGATGCATAATGCCTCTGAGACGGCACTTAGGAATGTTAAAAGGTTTCATAACCCTGGGTTGACATTGTGACTAATGGAAGCTACTTTTCTGGACTTGAATAACCTTTTAGTTCCAAGAGCCAAATTAGAAAGCAACAACTATCCATGTTGTTGAGATTCGTGTTCACGGACGATAGGAGGCTTTCGAGCGTTTCATGGCCGGGCTCATGGTTATGTGTCTTCTGATAAAAAGGCAGCCGCACTGTGTCACGTCCGATCACTGCAGCAGACAGGCAACAGGCGTACTTTGCATTTTAATTATAAGAAGGTCGAGCCGTGGTTTGTTCACCAGCCCCGTGCTTCACGTGATTAAGTAGGCAATGGTCACATCATTTACAGAGACAGAGGACGCGCTGACCCCGTCATCGTTTCACAGCCTCCCACCAGTCGATGTTGATCCAGTGTAAAATAATGATGAGAAATATTAAAAAAAAATCACAGTGATACATGTTTAAGCAAATGCAGCAACTCTGTACTTGTTCCAGTATCTTCAGCAGTGTGCGACAGAAAACAGGACGCATCCGCGACCAAAGAGTCCAAGGTGTCGGACGGATTATTCTCTGTACCTTGGGAAATGTAGAAACATATTTATTTAGTTCTCTGTTGGTGCCAATTAGCACCAACCGCAACAACAATAACACAGTGTTGCCTCTTTATTCCCAATTTATTTCCCATGGACAACTGCTGTAATTCACAGTGGACGCTTTTCAGTTTGCTTCAGAACAGCAGACTGGCCCTCCTCCATGAGATCCAGTTCTCAGACTTGAGCCTTTTTCCATTTGCATACTGTAACACAGCAGTGGGGTGAGGAGACCTAACTTTCTCACATGGGAGGCCAAAGACTGTGACATAATTGTTTGCCACATTATTAACACTTGGTGGCTGTGAATGCGTCCCCACATGCTTGGCTGAAGAATACAATCCAGGAAATTGGAACGTTTTGCATTCAAGCAGGGAGGGGTCACTACCAAAATAACGCGCTCCCACCCACCCTCTAGGAAATGCTTGCTCACCCATGGCCAACCGATGTCAACACTGAGCAAAACGAAAAGAGCAGCAACCTGCGGTCGCCTCAGGGCTGCCCCGCCGACGGCGCGCTGCTTAGACTGCTCTCAACCCAAACAATAACCGTTCGTTCTGTGGAAAAGACACCAGACACATCGAGACAGTGGATGTTTCCCCCCTTGCTCTTGTCCTTGACCTCTGGAAGATAAGCTGCAGTTATCTGCTCAGTGGAAATGTGATTTCCATAAAACAGGTCCCTGTGGTGGTGCTTAGGCCTGGAATCACTGTCCACTCCAGCAGGATCTATTGTTCTGTCGTTTTTGATTTTTGTGGTTGTTGTTTTTTTGTGAAAAGTGAAAAGTTGTTTTAGCTCAAAGACACGACTTTGTTTTGTTTTCATGTTGAGATCAGAGTAAACATTGCGAGAATAAAGACAGAATTGTGAGAGAAAACTGTTAAGATTTATGTCAAGATTTTAAAGGTTTGTGTGCTTCATCACATCTACAGCTATTAAGTATAACCTCAGCTTTAAAATGGTTGCTGTCATGACCACAATACGACACTTGCTGTGGAGCCAAGTGAAGAGAGGAGAAGGCTGAACTAATAAAAATGTCTCCATGCTGAACATAGTTCCAGATTATGTTTATCCATAAACTGTGAGTAGTGATGTAACACACCCTGAGGTGTTGGCGTTTTGTTCCATGTCAACTACAGTGTATATATATATATATATATATGTTAAGGAGCAGATAGCTGGTCTGAGCATTAGTCCTTCAGTTTAGTTTTTCATTCCATTAGTGAGAACTTCAACTGGTGGAAAAGCTACTTATTAGCATTAGAGTGTTTAAAAAAGCAACTTTTCTTTTTTGCTTTTAGAAGAGCTGCTCAAACATCCAACTGCTGCAGATCTAGTGTTGATACGACTTTTAAAACACGGAGGAACATTGAGTGTTTGAGTGAAAGCGATGCTGGTGTGAACTACTGCACGTTAATTAATTTACCGCGGCCGCGTATACAAATCACAGTTCCGCCACCACTGCACTGCAAATTGGATCCCAATAAAAGAAATGTACATTTAGAAAATTGAGCAGGCGAGCTTCCAAAACAAAGGTCTAATGAATCATATGCAGACTCAAGTCAACTTGTTGACCTGACCCTTATCTGGTGATTTGCATGGCAGACGTTTATCCCCCGACGTTGATAGTTTTGCTGTTCTGTGCCCTGTTGCTTCGTTTTAAAGGCGTAAAGGTGTTCGAGGCTGAAGACAGACATATCAGCGCTGTTTAGCATAACGCCTGCGTCTGGCCCCTTCCACGGCCTAATGAAAAGAAAAAGCTAGGCTGTGCTTGTCGTGCTTGGCTGGCCCTGTGATCGTCAGACTGTGGACAGTTACTCTGCTTGCATGCCAATTAATCTCAGCCTCTGAATTTCCCACCACCCCTGAAGTAGTCACTATTCCACAGATAAAGAAATCTGAGCAGTGGCAGTCATCAAAACAATGCACTTGGGATTTATGTGCACGGCACAGACTTCATCTGAAGAGTTTATAGTTTCCTTTGCTGGATCCACTTTACATGAGATGGACGACGGCTCTAATGGTTTTATTTAGCTGCAGTTAAAACAGGCAGAGTGGGGCCCAGTTGTGCAGGATTACAGCCGTCCACGGACTGTTAGATTCCTCTCAGGATCATATTTTCCACCTTTTGATACGGTGCATTGGTTAAAGGGCACTTTCAGCCGTATTAGCATGCGGCTCAGGCAGCCGACTCAACATTATTATTCTCTCTTATTTATGTGTCAAAGCAGTGGGAGGAACCTGGATCCCAGCTCAGGCTCAAACGCTCCTGGCTGCATCTCAACAGACAGCCTGAGTATCTTTAAATGGCCAGTCATCACCATCAGAGAGCAGATAAGGATGGATTTCAGATGAAAAATAAGGTGAAAGCAGACCTGAGCTGTTTTTTTCTGAAGCTCATCATTCATCACACCCACTTCAACTGCTACATGCCCACACACACACACACACAAATTATAAACAAGCACTTTTTCTGCTGTTTTACAAATCAACAGAGTTGACAAAGAAGAAAAAACAAAAAACTCATTTGTCATTAATAATAGACGTATCGGAGCTCACACGGCAAGCGATGAATCCAGGTTACAATTTAGGGATGAATATTTCATCGCTAACATCTGTCTGTGTATTCTGTGCCAGCGTGTTTTGCAGTTCTTACGAGCAGAACGTCAAACGGAAAGTAAGCGAACAAGTCATCAAGGGAATGGAACAAAGACGCATCACCGCCGAGCGGAGAGAGGGAGCGAGAGACACTGAACTGCAAACAGTTTTCCTCGGGTTGTTAAACAAACGACATATGCAGTGTGGTGAACTTTACAGGATAATACGCAGCAGTAGCGTTCGGAGGTGGTGTGTGTGTGTGTGTGGGACTGCACCGCACTTTGGCCCACGTTCTTCCAGGACCCACTTAGATGCTAACAGGCTTTAAAGCATTCAAATTATTTGGGGCTCTATTTTTAATTGGCCGCGCTGCAGGGGTTTGTGATCTGTCTACGCCCTGAGGAATCCCTCACCCGTCCCAGACAAGCGTCTACTGGCTTGCACGCGGGCAGCGGAGCAGGGGCACGGAAGATGGGACATGACAGCTTTTCTTTGACAGCGGCAGGCAGCCCAGGTCAAAATGTCAAACGGCGCGCTCTGACAAACGCCTGTGTTTTGACAGATGCTGAAGCTGACGTTCTGAGTGGAGCCACGATACCAGTAAGGTAGCGTTTCAAATTAACAGCGGCTGCTAAATAGCCTGCACCGCCACTGTACAACCTAGAACAAAAGAATGAAACAGATGAACGCAACGTGCCTACACGGAGTCGAGACTAAAGCAGTTGCCACATCAGAGGACGTCCATATGAAATGACTGAGCTTCAGAGAATATGGCAGCAAATCAAAACCCCCAAGCTTTCATAAAAGCGCTCAACCCCCACCATCAGCGCTACCACTGCACCAGCAGGAACCTTCCCCCTCCTGCAGGCGTGGCAGCCAGGCAGGTTGTGCAAAAGGTGAATTCAGTCATAGTCATGCTGGTGAACTGGCTGAGATGACTGTGCTGAGAACGCTGGCTTCGCCACGAGCAGATCATTTTAACCCGTCTGCTCTCAAACGAAATCTGAGGAATGTAAACCAAACCTTGTCACAGTCATGGAAAGTATCGCTGCCCTTCTCTGCTGCATTCCTGTCTAATCTGGCCTTTGCTTTTTGCAATTCAAAATGTTCTGAATGTTATTTGCTTGCAATCAAATCCCGAGACACTTAAGCTCGGTTGAAAACAAAGTCGCCCAAGGTCATTTGAGAAAAGCACTGAATACAATCACAAGTTGAAAAGCGTCGTTTCCCCTCATCTGCATCCTCTCAGCAGAGCTTCTCTCTCTGAATTGCCATAGTGGCCACAAGGACAACTACAAATAGGCATCACTTTAACATTGTTAGTTACACATGTACTTGTCAGATGAAGTGTGAACAAAAACCTGAGCAAGGGAGAAAATCCCAAAACACCAACGGCACCAACACCTTAGCTGTAAGCTGTGCAGCCTTTAAAGCTTTACTTTAAATGCGCACACACCACTAGAAAGACGCATGGACACAGTTAACTAAACCTTTTTTACAGTACTTACATGCTCATGTTCATATTTGTTTTGTTGTTTGTGGGGGGCAAACAACTGTCACTTTATTCTTAGCTGACTTATGTGTTGCAGCCAACACTACAACAGGTCTTGACATTTCATTTGACACAGTCCGTTCAGTTCGCTGTCCTTGTTCTACTTGGGTTCCACCTGCTCTGTTAGTTTGTTTTGCCGTCCTTGTTTGTTCTTGGTCCGTTTAACCCTTTGTTCCCACTTTGTTTAGTGGTTTACTGGAATTCCTACTGTTCCCTCCATTGTCAGTTTGTTCCTGTCGCCTGCAGTGGTTTGAAGTTCTGTAATTTCTAGCCCTTTCGTTTCGTTGCTGTGATTTTTGGTTGCGTAGTTCCTGCCTGGTCAGTGATGGTTAGTTTGCCAGTGTCTCCCTGCCAAGCAGAGGTTTCTGGTTCATGGCTGCTGTGGCTGCTTGGTGTCAAACCTTTGTGTTTGTCTCACCTCAGTGGTCGCCCACCGTTTCGGAAGGTGCGCTGTAATTCCTTCTCCCTGTGAGAGTAAGTTTGCCTGTTGGTGACATATAATTTAAGGAACACACAGGTTTTGTACCTGCTGTATGATAAGCTTCTTTGTACCTTTCTACATGTTCGGTGTCATTGTGACATGAGGTTTCTACCCACAAGTGTTTGTTAAGCATCAAGAAATGCATCTTGTCCGGTCGGGCACAAACAACTATGAAATGTTTCGCGACCACGCACCTCTGTGCCCATTGCTCCACGCTGAGCGCTCTTGTGGCTGAACCAATGGAGAATGTGCCATTGAATCATGTATCAGGCTAATCCAGCGTTGCTTTACACCCGGGCGGCTTTAAAGGATACCGAAACTGGCTTTGCTCTTTGGCCACAGTGTTCCATCCCCCTTCTATTCATTCTTTTATGGCCTGTTCAGTGTATCCTGGGAACCTGGAGACGCAATTACATCATTGTGTTATGTTTTGTAGATTTAGTACAGAAAGGGGTGAGCTGCAGGTGTGCTTATGACAAAGACTATGCAAAAAGCAAAGTCAAATTTCCAATTTGCTCAGTTTCACTCTATTCACTGCGGAGGCGGTGAATCAACAACTCCAACTCTTTTACACTTCAAAGTCTTCCGTTGCACCGTGGGATCACCAACTCTGCATCTGACATGGAAAATAAAAGAGACACATTAGGCTTTGAAGACACGGAGTCTTTAACACACTGCATGTCAGCCAGCGTAGCTTTAATACTGTTATGGAAGCGACAGCATCTCAGCTATTACCAGTCAACAATCCCTATCTCTGGTGTTGCCTCTGTGCTGATTTGTTTGGATTTCAGTTGTTTGCAATAATATCTCAAATTTGACCCAATTTGTTTGTACCACATTTATGAAACTCTGTGGTTATAAAGTTGAACAGTCTTGGCTGTACTGGCGGCGCCAGACAGAATAAAATGGAAAAGGTAAGCTCTCACTCTGCGCTGATTCGCTATTCAACCCCTCGTATCGCAGAACAACAGACTGGAGCATAAAGCACATTCAGCAGTTCATGTAAATGTGAAACATGCTTACTGCTCAGTGTTCCGAACAGAGGAGGAAAAAAAAAAACTACTCCTGACACAACATTATTTCTATGACTCTATTAGAAAATAACAGCATTTGCAAAGGCAGGGGAGGAATATATTATCAGCAGTTAGGCTGAAATGACAACACACATTATACAGTGATTAGTTTATACAAGGCAGCTAATGGATCCAATCACAGCACATTAATAAACAAGACACTTAGCTTTGTATTTACCTGAAGAGCCTCATCAATCTTTCATCGAGATAGCCGCAGTCGGCCCAGGCAGCGTGGGTCCAATCCTTTTACTGCTTGGGAAACAATATCAATCGCTACGTCCTGCGCTGGCACTGCTGCTAGTTATGCAGGAGTAGAGAATAAATGCTGCTCAGGACAAAAGAGCAGTTATTGAAATGATTCTCTCTGCCTCGCTGCACAAAATGACCAGCATACATCTGCAGGAGGTGACAGCGTCGCTGATCAATGACAGTGAATCAATGATTAGTTTGCCAGGTGCTAAGATTTCTGCCTTATTGCTACAATATTTAGCAGCATGATACACCACCTGTTCGTTATAGGAGTCTCTGTGTCCACGCACAGGCCACCGTACTGTAGCCCAGTGCTACAAGTGTCAGTGTGTGTGGGGGACAAATTCTGTGACGTGTCTCCAAAGCCTCCGAAACCAGGAATAAAATAAAGCACTGAAACGCATGTCTGTCAGCACCACAGCCACAACAGTATTTATCAGTTGTGCGATGCTTGTTGCTTGTTGACACTGTCTTTGCACTAGGATGGATTTCAGGCAGCGTGTTGTGATTGTCTCCACACGCCCAGTCCATGCAACATGCTTCAGCATAAAATAAGAAAAGTGATCTATTACTCTGTCAATTAATCACCTCGAAAATGCATGTTTATCAGTTGTCTGTAGCGCGTTCATTCTGATGGATTACATGCATCATGGGGCTGCTGCCGATCTGATTTGTATTCCTTACCGCACTGATTATACAATTACACTGCTGATGCATTGGTTTTCTCCATAAAAGATTGATGGCACTGATGAACACAGGAGAACAACCCACTAACCCCCTGGACAAGACAGAAAATGCTAAAACAACACATCTAAGGGTAGAAAGATACAGCGTGTTGGGCTGAATGACGGATAGTAGTTAGACAGCGGGAGAATCCGCAGAGGAAGGTGGCGGTGGATCCTACTCCTGCTTCTCCTGGCTCGGGGGCGTATTCCCCGCGGTGTTCAGACAACCCCAGGCTGCTCGCTCAACTTCACCAAGTCTGTCTGTCTCTATCAGCCTGGGATCAGGGCAGCTCTGAGCAGTGTGTGTGTGTGTGTGTGTGTGTGCCCACACTGTCTGTTGCTTCAATGCAACCAGCCAGAGAAGGCTGGGACCAGGGAGAGATTGGCAGACAACACCAGCTCACAGGCTTTCAAAAATAACGTACAGACACTGTGCAGCCCACACCTTCCCACAAAGACATGCGGAGCAGCTGTACCGTGCAGGCTCCTCACACACACTGACACCCGCATTTGCAGGGCGTGCGTTAGGCAGGAAATAGCAGGCTGCTCTTCCCCTGGGTACCCGGTGCCGACAGGACATCTCCTGCTGGAGGCAGTTATCCGAGGACGAGCAGAACGAGGGAGTGGTGCTAGCATCCTGCTGCAACATGCTAAGCCTGAGAAAGTGTCTGCCTGTGCAGTCTAGTCAACTGATTTAGCTAAATGGATGAAGCTGATCTCTTACACACAATATATCTCTGCATGTCCAGGAAGGTTTATGGACGTGTAAGATAATAATTCCAAATGGATTTGATTTTCTTTGAATGAATGAGGATATGTTGTGATGGCCGTCAAACATTTCTTCCAATCATAGTAATAATAATATTACGATCATCAAAACAATCATAAATGTGGTTGCTGTTCCGTTGATTAAGATAAGATAACGTAAGGTTCAAAATTCAGGTATAAGCTTGGGAAATTCAGATTCCAGTTACATAAGAACATTTTGTTAGGATGAAATGTTTCATTCAATGTAGAATAATGTATTTAATTGTGGCCGATATCAAAATGCACCTACAAAAACAGAACAATGGCAATGTTTTCTAAAAGTAAAATCATCAGTCATCTGAAAATGAAATCTTCAGGTAATATGAAAAACAAAACACATTTGACTTTAATAAAATATACAAGAAACAGCAACTAAAGTTAAACTTCAGCAGTAGCTCGTGGTTGTTGTGGGGTTTGGTTAAATCTGGGTACGTTTAGACAAACACTGCGCTGCTGACTGCAGTATGAACATCCTGATGAAAATGTATATAAAGTTCCCGATTTCTTTCCCCTAACTGGGTGTTTTAATTTAGCTGCGCCGGCATTTCCATATGTTGGCTGCGTACGTTTGATCAGCACACGGGCTCTGGATTCACAGCATCGGAGGCCATCCTTACTGCAGCTGTGGTGTGTGGCTACACATCATATACAAGGTGAGGAGCCCAGCGGCTGATGCTGTGCAGCATCCTCCTTGTTTGATGTCATGGAGATGGAGAAGCAATCAGTCAGCAGGGAATCCTCCACGGCATGTAATCCAGGGCTCTGTGCTCAGACGCAGCACAGGACTTATCTGTGAGACACAGTAGAAGAGGAGGCGTTTGTATTGTTGTGTAGATCTTTTATAAGAAAAGCATATATTCCCAAATCCATTTACTGCTGTAAGTTGCCAACTGAATTTAAATACAAGCTTGTCTACAGGGCCATTCCAGCCACTTTGGGCCCAGGTCAGATGAGGATTACTCAAAATGATGGTACTTGTATGAAGCCCGTTCAGCTCAGCTCACTGTACTCAACATTATGAAATGCTGCTGTTGTTTTCATGCCACAATGATGCATAGACTATCAAACCCTGATGAATGTGTAATATATTATACAAACACAAATAAAAATACTATTCATTATTTGGACTCTTCTGCATTTGGTTCTGTCTGGTAAAAATAAATTCTAATCAACATGTTGTGCTTCACTTTTAATTAAGCTAAGAGCAAAAGAACAGAAGTGGATCTATTCTACTGCTGTTTATCTCTGACAGTGCTTCTGTTTTCTTTGTTCAGTAATGTGTAATGATTATGACAATTAATATTTGTATGTAATTGAAATGTCAAATTACAGCTTTAGGGACAGGACAATAAGACAGCGACAGGTTGAGTTGGTTCAGACTAACTTCACCTGAATCGTGCCAACACAAAGCATGGTCTGAATGTGAGCGTTCTCCAGTACGTCAGCGTGAAGTTCTACGTTGTGTATTAAACACTGCTGAAGGTTATCCAAGAAACACGACATGTTCACGTTAAGAACATTTTAGAACCTTTTCAGTTCAAATGATTAAATCCGTTCAAACATCGCATTGAATGCTTTTATTTCTTCCACATTAATGTTTCGTGTGTGATGTCTGGATAACCGGTAGAGTTACTGGAAGTTGTGAGAACATTCCTCCTCTGACTGTAAGTTGTGTTTTGTTACTGCGTAAACCTACAGGACGATGCTGCTTCTTGCTCTCTGTGAATCTAAATTAACGACGCGATATATCAGCTCAGTCGAACCGGTGGCTGTTGCTGTCACTGGAGCATTAAGTTTGCTGCAGAGACTTTTGAATAGCAGTGATTTCGTTAGAATGGTGGCGCATGCTCCTGTAAATTCGTTCCTAAGTTGGAGCCACAGCAGCGCAAACGTCGGTGATGGGTGCTTTTCTTCAAACGCTTCAGCAGAGCTCACTGTACTTGTCTGAGCCTGCGGAGGCCTCTGTTATATGTCACCTCCCCTCCCTGAGGACATTCTTTAAACTCTGTGTAACCTCATTGTCACATCACCCCTCCTGCAGGAAGGAATCTCTGCCGTGTTACTATTTCATTTCCCTGTTTTCGTACCCTACAGTGTGTACAAATTCCAACTCTGGGGCGGACCCGGACATAACAATGAGCCGCGCCGCTATCTGTGTTTTAACTGGCTCTGCCAGAGGAATTCACTGGATCAAAACAATTCATTCACACGGAGTTCCTCACACGCCCATGTTATTTCACGCCTTTATTTTGGAAACTCAGCAGACAGCCCTCATTCATCACTGCTGCAAAAATATTCTTGCTCTTTCTAAGGAGGGGAGCTGCTGTGTAATTACCCAGTACCACGTAGCTCACAGTTCAACCTGGAGTGGTCATGTCCAGCTCCGACAACAGGGCCAGTAAGTCACTGACCCTGTGGATTATCGCCACAGATTAACAGGATGTGATGATTAGTGGTCTGGAGAAGAGAGGAGAATTAGCTCGGCCAAGAAGGTAGGCAGGTGTATGATGTGAAGAATAAGTGACTCACTGTGGTTATATGTAGGAAGAGCTGTGTAGGCAGCAGATCGTTAGTAGGCGAGATGGCGACAGGACGAAGGCAGACAGCTCAAGAAACGGGGCAGTGGCAGGAAGGCTGGACCACAGGCTCAGTCCTGTGTCTGTGGCTCAAACCTTACATACTGTCCACACGTGTGCATTATTCATTTTTAAACCCTCTTACACAAAAGTAAAAAAACACAACAGGCTGCTTTGATTGCATCAGCTATGGAGCTAATGTAACTACACTACATCAAACTGTTTCAGAGTAGACCTGCATCAGAAACATTACAGCTGCATTTATTTTTTCAATGTCATCGCCTTGTAAATCCACATGTAAATGTTTTTCCAAAGTATTCATTTATTTTCCAATATTTTAAAACAATTATTTTAATAGTGGAAACTTGCTTTGTGTGTTCAACATCCTGCATCAATCCATACTTATATGGTTATACACGGTTTAACCTGTATACCCCCCAACCTGAAGTGCTGCTCTGTTGTCGGACCTGTGCGCCAGTCACAGCTTGTCCATAACTAAGGGTGTCCGTCAGTGCATGTGGCACCAAGACACCCTAGGCTGCAGGCGGACTCTGTGGCTCAGTCATCGGACCTTTGTAATGTGAACAGAGGGGCAGAGCTGTCAACTGATCACCACCTGGTTGCATCTGATGGAGATTCACGGTGGAGGCCTCGGCTGGGGATGTTATCAGACGGTTGAAGGAATACTCCGAGGACCTCCTTCCCTTTCCACTGAGGGAGCAGACTTAGAGGTGACCTTGTTGCCTGAGGTCATCGAGGTTGCTGGTAAAGTCTTTGACTCGCCACGAGGGCTGAATGAGATCCCTCCTGAGGACCCCAGGTCTCCGCATGTTGTGGAGCTGTTTTGTTGACATGCCTCTGCAACCTCCCTTCCAGGCTGGAGACAGTTCCAACAACGAGGAGATAGCGTCTCTCAACCTTCTGAGGAACGTCTATGCTAGTGTATGGAACTTTTTGTTCGCCCCTTCCGTGGAACGCTGGACCAGCTCTGCATGCCCTGCATGGTGCTCAAGCTGTGGGGTTTTCATTAAGGGCTGTACAACTGCAGCCTGGTCCACAGACCAGTTCCCAGTGCAAGGCTGCTTTTTGTTACCTGGTCTGTTTATCATGTTTATGGATAGAATTTTAAATTGGACAGTCCAGCATCATTTTAGGCCTTTATGGTGGTGACAGCTGTGGCCGGAGGCACCGTGTTTTTAAATTGTCCGTGTGTCCATCTGTCTGTTCCATTAAAGTGAGGGAATATTATATCTGACACGAATCTCCATTTGGATTTATAAATGAACTGATCAAAGATTTAGGTGCGTAAAGGTCAAAGTCGCTATAACTATGTAACCTCATGTACCGAGGTTACGTAGTTATATACTGAGTGTATGTGTCATTTTTATCAACATCATATTCCGGAAATACCTGGAGGGGATTTCATTACATCTAGCTCCAACTTCCACTTGGAATTTGCTGTGAGCCTGTTTTGGTCTGGAGAGATATGCTCTGCAACGTCACCAGCCGGAGGAGGATGCGCATCTACAGTAAGGTGATTCTAGCTCATCTTGTACTGGTGGAGTGATGGATGTTAGCCAGGCATGCTGATATTATCAGTGTTCAGCAGACGGACACAATGACTTCTATTCTGCAGGTCTGGAGTCATAGTCTGGAATAACTACAGCCTTGAGTGAAGCTGCATCTTTTCCTACAGCCCTACAAAAGCCGGCACAACACTTCAACTCCAGGAGAAGCTCAACGCTTGACATGCTGTGACCAGTTGCCTGCTCCCAGTCGCAATAACAATGTTTCACTTGTTCCGGTGATGGAAATCTTTGAGCAGCGACTTTTTTAAGCTCTGTGTATGGAAGCAGCCTGCAGCACATCACACCTTCACTTCACTGCAGCGCTAAATTCAGTTTCTGTTGCTGTGGAGGTGCAAGATGCACACAGAGCACATACAGTATCATCATCTGCAATTCACCTGGTGGCACATCATTTAATATGAGGAATAAAATCCTGTGATCTCGGGGAATCTCAACATTTTTTGTTTCAGAAAGAACGATCAGCTCCACAGTCAGGCATCAGCTCTAGGAGCCGTCACAAGAGGTCGAAAGACATCCTGAAACTTCCTGTGTTGATTGGGTTTAATGAGAGTGCGACCTTTTAAAAAAACCCAACAAAATCCATATCAAAGCAGGTCTGGATCGCAAGAGTGAGAGCGACTCATCGTACGAGGACGAGGATTCTGTGACTTACACAGAGAGACTGAAGCACAGAGAAGAAGGAGGGAAAGGAGAGGGAAGCAGGGAGCCCGAGTGCAGAAGGAAGATTTGAAATGATCAAAATTCTAGTCACAAAGCATTAGGACTCATGTCGGGTCTTTTCCTTGGCTCTGAAATTGTGCCAGCTGCCAAGCATGTTGCATCATGAAAACACAGTGAAGCCTCAGAGCGAGGTGTTGAACCGTAGGAGGGATCCAAGAAGCTCCTCATCCTGCATCCTGCTGTCCTTTACAACGTTCCTATTAAACTGAGGACTGTATGGAGTGAATACAGGTTTAATAAGCTTTATAGGTAATTAAGAATGATAATGAAGTAGCAGAATATCAAATAAAACAGTTGTGAATCAGACTTTACTACTTGACTTTTCTACAACAATCTGAGACACTGACTGAATTGTAAATTCACTAAAGACGCTGTTTATAAATACATTTTTACAGGTTTTTGAAGCATAATGTTTTTTTCTTCTTCTACACTGTGCTGTTCAGCACAAAGATCTCCATCTTCTTTCAGTTCACCACAGTAATCAACGTGTTGGACAGTGAAGTGCTACTGGTCCGTTCACCTGCCGTCACAAATGCAAAAACGCTTTTAACAGATCAACTTCAAAATGTGACCAAAAGATCTCATGCTTTAACAGGTGACATAGTAACAACCAGCAACTAGAAAAGCTGATACACCTGATCAGTAGGGAGAGTTGGAAACCCGGGAAAATGGCCCGAAGGACCAGGATTGGCCACCACTGCCGTTACAGCTGGAGCTAGTAAGGGTCAGAAGACTTGGTCCAACAGTGTCAAAACGATGTTTGAAAGCCTTGTTGGTATAAAATCTAACACTGGTGCATACAGTAGAAAACAACGGACCACCCTTGAGCTTTCAGGCAACCTCACCTGGATGACTGAGCCGACATAACACTGGGACGTTTCCATATGCTGGACAACATGTGACAAAACGGAACAACCTCATTTCAGACTGCTGAGCATAACGTGAGGAGAAACCAGAAGCTTGTCTTTCTTCCAATCCCGTTCACCTTGGTAACATTTCTGTCCAGGTGCCTAGTTTTACAGTCGAGCTCCCAATTGAGACCTGAGAGTTTACACTGAAAGGGTCCAACAATCCTCACAAGTGACAAACACGTCCTCAGGATTCATGTTGGAGGAGGGATTGATTTAAGCAGATGGTGTTGAAGCCATAAATGTGCCTGCAACCGTCAGGGACGACAGCTTTATTTACCACTAAGGTACAGTAATATTAAATATAATGTTTAAAAGCTTCAATGTCTAAATGTTAAGTGTTTGGCCTCTGGGTCATTTAGGTAACGGTTAAAGTATTAAAGTATTACAAATGATACAATTTAAGTCAAAACAAGCTCATAAAATCTGAAAACGTATTGTAAAATGTATAAAAAAACATTCGAAAGAAAAGATTAACCACAAGCTGCTGCAGCACCAAACTAGAATAAGATTCCACTGAAAGCTGAAGATGCAGCAGTTTGGAGACAGACGTCCTTCAGCCTGGACTTAAGGTTCAGTCGCTCAGTGGTTTGGCATTGACCAAACGTAGCGTTCGATGTGCAGCTGCTTTATGACTTTATTAGTCTCTCACAGCGTTGGACAACTCCCACCCATTCTTCTTTACTGCGTTTCTTCAGTTCATTGAAGTTTTTGGGCGTTTGCTTATTCACACCACAGCATTTCAGCTCAGCTGAGCTCTAGCGTTTGAGTCTTTCCAAAGTCTTGAACCTTCTACATAATTGTGGGAGACGCTTCACGTCTTTGTTAAACGTGGATCTGGACACTAAGCCCAAACAGCTCTGGTAGGCTGGTTCACCTGAAGCATCTTGGTGCTTTTTGGAGTCCATTCCATTTGTTTTGGTTCCAGACGCCCACTGCCATCTTTTTAAACCATTTTTTAATTTGTTTTTTTATGACTCCTTCCTGACTCATGTGGAACAACAATTGCTTCTCTTAGACTGTTGCTCATGTCTTTTCTTTCAGGCATTTTTTCAGTGTACAGTAGCAGTTCAGACGTGGAACTGAACAAACAAATAACCCAGAAGTTCATTTTAATTATATAACAAACCCACCCAATTACGGCAGCAGCGTGGATGGCAAACACAAACGTGTCCTTTCATGCAGTGAAGAACAGGGAGTGGTGCAGGAGCTTCCTGTAACACTGGAACATCTTGTGGAGGTCCTGCTGCCTGCACTGGGGAATAAAGTCTCGGATCAAACCTCGCCTTGGGCTAAAACCTTTGTTCTCTGATATCAAACACATACAATAGTGGTATATGGCATCAAAATCTGAGTAGCACTGACAGTAAGTCTTTGAAATAATGTTTCTCATGGAAGACCAGCCCTGCACTACATTAGGACGCACGGTGTCAGAGAAGAACAGAATGTTCACTCAGCAAAATGTCCACTTTGTCTCAGTTCACCAGGCTGAATGGTGACCTGGCCTGTGTGTGTGTGTGTGTGTGTGTAACCTGTGGGCTGTGTATGTGCTGTAGAGCACTGCTGTGCATTGTGGTAAACCCTCTCCTCCCGGGGGGAAGTGAGTAAAGTAGGATTGGGTGAGTGACAGAAACATTATTCAAATGATGCTACGCTGCTCGTTTTATGCTGTTTCTCCCCAGCTGCACACTAAAACCTGACATTTAGTCTCAGTGTGAGTCTATCCACCTTTCTGATTAGTCTGAGTCCTCCAGTGGAATGACATGCACCTCAGACCACCTCTGCTCAGGGGGCCCTTGTGTTTATGAATCAAAAATTAGATTTGGAAAGATTCCCGTCCTAGCTGTAGCCAGCTACTGTCAGAACAACACAAAGGTCAGAGCAGAGCCGGCTTATCTGGTCCGCGCGTACACTCGCAGCTCGCTGGGCCCAGGAGTTGCTGGTGGTGCTGGTGGTACTGTGGGGGATAATGGTTGGGTTGGAAGAGAGGAGAAAGCGTAAGACATGGGGGAGGAGAGGCATGGGGGGAGGTGGACGAGAGCGAGGGGCGGGGAGGGGGGGGGCCCTCTGCTAAGCTGTCGCCTGGACATATTGTGCTTTGATGGGTTGGCTTTCATTTTTACTGCTGTTTTTCTATGCTGTGGAGGAGCAGTATTAAAGTCTTCAATCTTTAGCTGATATCTCAGCAGATAGCGATAAACTGCACTGCAGCTTCCTGAGAACATCTGGTGCAACATCACAAAAGCAATGTAATTAACATGTAGCACTTAAACCTACACGACACACAGGACCCTGTGCGGGTCTTTACAGTAGGTGCCATTTTGGCAGAAGAACAATCAAGCTGGCAGGAGGAGTGTGTGTGTGTGTGTGTGTGTGTGTGTGTGTGTGTGTGTGTGTGTGTGTGTGTGTGTGTGTGCTGCTACACAATGACAAGTGACTGCAATACAGGTTTTAAATGCTGCACCATACAATCACAGAGCCCTCCAGATGTTACACAATCAGAAATGCTGCTATTTCTACATCTGCTTTCTTTCTTTTCATACTGAACCATGCAGACCGAAAACTTTACAAACACGTAGTTTTGCCTTATGAGGTTTAATAACATTGATACCATATCACGATCTACAGTCACCTGCAGAAAAAAACTGAAACATTAGTTATTATTTATCATCTAAATATGGCCAAACATGTTCACAGGCTCAGAGACCAGTTACTGTGCTTTTAAAAAAAAGACATTTTAGGAGAATGTACAATGTGCAGTTAACAAATCATAATAAAACCAAGACAGTTTTAAAATAAATTTCCTAAAGACGTTACTGAGCCATTGTGCATATGAACAGGATGCATGGAAGACGCCACGTAGTTCTTCACAGGATACCGTCACAGTTTTCTCTAACGCTGTGCATTTCACAAAATCTAAATGTTTCTGCTTTTTCCTCTTCTGTGTGCAGCGATGTCGCCTCGTGGAACCTGACGTGCTCTTGTTTAGTGCTGTTACGTTGCTATTCGGTGAGACTCGGTGAGACAGTCCTGAACAAAGGAATAGTCTGTTTCCAGGGGAAGGACGTATGTGCACGACTCTTCTGTGTTACGCTGATGCGTGCTGTAGGACTTCACGTACTGTTATTGCTGTGTTACGCAAGCCAAAGCCCCGCCTGTCTCAATCAGCCCGTGTGCTGCATTCGTAAGAAGTTAGTCATACATCACTTTTGCGAGACAGGAACAGGGTGTGGACTCACATTTACGGTCCCAGGTAGATGATAAGTCTGAGTCCCCTCCCAAGCCATAAATCTTTCACAAAGTGTTCAGAGGTCAACACGTCCATGCACAGTGTAGTCTGCAGACAAACAGTCCACCTCTACAGGCAGGTACCGTCAGAGTTTGTTTGCCTCCGCATGCATCCAACAGCGTATTTTGATCAACACTGTGCTTATTGCATGAGTGGTTATTGGGGCATAACTTGGCTCAGTCTATTTGCTAAGGCAAAGCCCAACATTTGGTTACCTGGAAACACCACGTGGAGGAGGGTTACAGTCAAGGTTGTTGGCCTGATGGCTGGTGGCCAAGAGTGGGAGACAGACAGAAATGCAGAAGAAGGAAACTATCCAGCTGAAAAGGAAGACGCGTAAGCGCCCCTGCAGTGAATGACTCTGCCTAGTTATCAGATGTGAGTGTGATGTGCAAACAGAGGCCTTTCAGGCCTGGCAGACACACAATAGGATTGTTTGCAATGCAATAGAAACCAGTTGTTCACTGCTGAGTCAATATTTACAGCCTAATGGAATGTGTGCTCTGCTACAACCCCAGCTCAACAACACCAGATATGAATGGCGACTTATCACCTCCTCCTCTGTCTGTCACTGGTGTCATCCTGACTCCCTCTTCATCCGTCCCGCTCTGCTTTTTGTCCTGTGTTTCATCTTTTGCCTCCTTTGGTGTTTGGTCACTCGCTGGTCACCCTCATCTTCTCCTTTTCCCTTTTCTGCTGATACCATATCACATCTCTGGTAACTGCACCTCCCCTCAGCAAACTAACAAGCAGAGTGGTGGAAACTCCACATGTGGCTCGGTTTGCATTGAGAGATTTGTCCAAAAGAAGGCAAATTAGTCTGCAATACAGCATCCTGTGTTCCACGTTGCGTGCTAAGCTGCTGGACAGGACAAAGAATAAACAAGAGGTAAACAGTAAAAGTATTCTTTGTAGAGTAGAACAGTGCAACCAATCAGAGGCCCACATCCTGTTAAAGCAATGGTGCTAACAGAGGGACAGATAGCTTGACAATGAGATCACTGTGCTGACAAAATGATCCCTTTGTGCGTGAGCCTGATGGCGGTGCAGGCATTGAGTACGGCTTTTACATTGCGGCTGCTAATCAACCGCTGCTAATCACGGGTTGTTTTTTCTGGAGGTGCACGCAGGCGGTTGAACGCGAAAACAGCACCGTGCTCCCAGTTTTCCTGCCGCTGCGCCACGTCTGTCTTCCAGTATGGTCTCCTTACAGCCCATAGGATTACAGAGGACAGTTTTGGAAGCAATGGCGCTGGTGCTGTGTGTGGGGGGATGTTTCCATAGTGACACCAAGGCAATGAAAAGATTGGATCGGTGGAGTATGCAGTGGGTGCCAGTGTGTGTGTATGTGTCAGTTTGAGCTCTGGGTTCAGACAGTGGCACCATTCATGATCTACTATCAGCCCCCCAATGGCCTTCACTTTTAATTCAGAGCCAGCCAGCAGAGCTCAGATCTCTACTGTGTTTCATTTCTGCAGCCAAATCCAGAGCACAAAGTTCTAAAAAGTCCAAAGGTATTTGGATGTTTTGTTTTAGTTTCCTACTCATTAAAAGTTGTTTTATTCCTGTCCGACACATTTGCAAAAGTGTTGAGGCTTTTTAATACCTTTGGCATAAAGGAAATTGATGGCGCTTAGTTGCTTTCTTAATGGTTCCATGCTGGCCCAGAGATAAACAACTAGGACGAGACGTATTCATTGTGTCTGACTGTCCTTTCTGAGAGCAGATTAAATGCCTGCCTCCCAACAAGCCAAATCCCTCCCACACTCAGGCAAACAGAATAAATTCACTGCATTGTTTTTACTGAAGGCTGTTTACCCAATAACACACAGTACTCCAGCTAATTACATTTTACATTTATTTTCCAGTGAACTTGACCTTAGACCAATTCCATTGATGGGTCGCCATCAATTTGTCAATGAAATGGACTCGAAACATGTCTTCTTTAAAGATCCCCTCACTTTGCCCTGAGCACACAACAAGAATCATCTTCAAAGCGTCTGTTGTCGGTCATAGAACTGAGAGTTAATGGAAACGATAATGTCACAGCAAAGGTCCTAAATGAAATGCGCTAACGTATTAAATCCGGTGTGACACCTCGAAGAGTCATTTAAAGATAACATATATCTTCTCATTCGTCATAGGAATTAATGAGCAATCTGTCAGTAACTTAAAAGCCTGCTTAGTATGCATATAAAATCAGAAAATCAAATTAGCATTATTATTGTTAGATTATTTTCTCCAAGGGTCCCACAGGGTTAAATTCATAATTAAGTAATGAATTGCTTGTTATCTGAGATCTAATAACTGTGTGTCAGGTTGAACCTCTAACAGTAGCCCTAACGCGCTCACACTAGCAAGCGAACGCTGAGCAGGTACACATTTATGACTTAAAGATTCAGTGTAAGACTGAAAATATTCTCTGGTGATGTAACAGGTCCAAGGAGCAGTGCTTCAGTTCCAGTATCTGTTCCACACCCACTCACTCCTCCCCGTCCTTTGTCCACTTATCGGGTCTATTCTGAACAGGTGTGAAGGGAAACTTCACTGGAGGATAAATTTGTAGTCCGCAGCCAACTTTTCTCTACAGACGCTACCTGGACAGAAAACGAAACCATTCCAGGTGAAATATTATCCAATTTTCCAAAAATACTCAAAGACCAAAAGATGTGGTGAAAGTTGCAAGATATTCATTGGGACATGTCAGTAGAAACGTAGAAAGCAATGTTATGGTTGGTTGCTGGTTCCGAACCTCAGCATTAGCAGAGCAGCAGACTGGCACTAAATCCTCTGGTTTGAAACGTCCGTACGAAACAAGCCTGAGAATTAAAACGTGCATCCCAGTCTTAGCAGGCCCAGACGGAGGCATTGCTGGTTGGGTGCACGAGGGTTAAAAAGGGCGTCTGTGGAGCTCCGCCCTTCACAAGTGCAGGGCAGGATGGTTCAAGTGTCGCTCGTTCTCCGTTGGCCGCACTGTTCTCCCCAGTGTTACATGAAAGGCCCGTGTGTCAGACGTCGGCGAAACAACCTCTCACATGCTTTGTCACACGCAAAGCAGTTTTCTGGAGGAGGCTCTTGCTCATTTTCTGGACCTATGGGTTCGGTAGAAAATAATATCGAAACTCTGCAGGATCAGGACGTACATGTATCTAAAACACAAAACAGGGCCTTTGCATTACTAAACATCTATTTTCATTTTGGGATCATTTCAGGTGTTGTTTCACATTATTTGGAAAGATTACAAAATGTTTCACGACATTCACTGTTTCCGACTTCTAATACTTTCAATAATGTAATGTAATTTAATAGTTTAACATAAGAATCGTTTTAATTTAGATGTGCCTTCCTCCATCTGATGCATTAAAAAGGGGGGTGACATGGGTCAAAGGTTAACCTATTGCCAAAATGAACCTTGCTCTTACTACAGCTGGTGGCAGATGAACGCCAGGGGATCAGCGGCGTTATTAAGATTCATCTTCTGGGATACAGAAATGTCTCTGTGGAATTTCAAGCTAATCAATCATGTTCATTTAAGATACTCTACTCAATTGGTGAAGACTCTGGCCTGCTGGACTGATCCTGCTGATCGCAGTCAGTAGGATTCATACTCTGTGCAAACTGGTGCAGTTCCACTAACTAATAGCTTTAATCTTCTAATGCTTGGGGGGGAATCAGGTGCTCACCAGATGTTATCATGTATCCAGCTTGTTTAAGGGTTTATGGCAACTCTTGTAAAGTTGCTTTTTCTACAAGGTGCCATCCAAAACGACGACGTACAAAGGTTTTTATTAGTATTTGTTATGTAAAAAAACGCTGCTTTGCTCCCCACTGGTGGTTTCCATCCTAGTGAGTCTGTCAATATGTTTTAATATTTGTCCTGATGCAGGGAGGCACACTGACATAAAAGCAGTGCTTCAGCCCCCGCGCCTCTTAGCGGGTTAAATGGAGCGGAGGGCAATGAGCAATTGAATCCCTCCCCTTGGTACTGCTGCAGGTTGTTCTCCCCCCTCCTGGTGTTCTGTCTTAAAGCTTTACCCCGTGGGGTCCCGACAGGCTGGAACAAAACACAAGTGGATGCGGCGAGTTGCCATGGAAACCTAATAAGCCAGCAGTTGTAGAGAGACAGGGAGTCAACTACTGTACCCAGTAAAGCATGCATCTGAAGGACACAAACTGAACAATAGGAAATGAGGCAAAAGGGACGTTGCGGTTTTAAAGTCATATTTTTGTATGTCGCTTAAACGGCTGACTGCTTGGTCATTCTGTGGGCATTTTTATTCTCTGTCCTCAGCCTCACCTACATGTGCAGCTTCTGCTGGTCGTCAAAGCTCCGAAGCCTTCACGGCACCACCTGACAGCAAAGCATCCTTTCATTCATCACCAATCCATCATTAATTATTGTGTCTTGGCAGACGTGTGGAGATTGATGGGCTGGGAGGATGTGATGGCTCGCAACAAGGAGGATCCCACTTAAATTTCATTTGTAAGGAAGGCTCTGCTCACCACTCACAGGTGTTGTGTGTCTGTCTGGCTAACCTGATGACATTAGTCCACACGGGAGCAAGAAAACCGCTTTATCTTTGTTCGCTGCGTCTCTCAGGGTCTGTGTCCATATGTTTTTGGACAGCTCCATGATCACTTCTCTTTAACTCCGCCAGCTCCTCTTTTTCTCTCGCCAACAAATTATCTCTCATGGAGGCTTAAGCCCTGCACCAGCTGACGTGCTCTTCTCCGAACGTGTGCGTTCCCTGTCAAATTAAAGGTGAGGTGCTGAGTTGGTTTTGATTCAGTCCTGTCCCACAAATCGAAACACTTATCACACTTCACGTGGGATTAGGTTTTCAAAACCCGGTGCAGTAAAACAAACCAATTATAAGGACAGTCTCCATGACATCCTTGTGTTGCTTAGCACTCAGTAAACTAAGACTATATATTAGCCCTAGAAAAAAGATCATCAGCCAAGAAAACTTGGCCTCGATATTCCAACCTAAACATTTTATATTTTTACCCCACTTTTTCCCCCTAATGCTTAAGCCACAAAAATATAGAGATATTTTATCTTTAGTGAAGTCGATAAGGCTGCATATTGGTTTACTGCTAAAAGCTACAGATTGTGCTTCATTTATTGACTCATCACTCAGGCAGTTCAGGCTCCAGCCCAGGGCAGCACATCCTTAGTTTACTCACACTGTTTCATTTCTGAGATTCACCTGGAAGAGAGAACAATATTGAAACTAAGACCAGAGATCAGACCTTGGATAACACAATGAATAACAAAGAACGGGGCGAAACACACACACACACATCAGGGGAAGGAGATTAGATGTCTGAAAAGTTTCTCATTGTCATGCTTTGTTATTCCGTCACAGCTGAAGATATTTGGGTCTACCTACAGTAGAGAAAATACATTAATATTCTGCAAAGAGCTGATCAAAATGAGACATTTGCATCCAGAGTCAAAGTCAAGGCCAGATGTAGGGGGGCCGGTGCACAGGCCTGCAGACAGACAGACTCATTACATCGGTCATTATTCCAGTTCATGTCACGCTGGAATGGACTCAGCAGGTTTCATTAAGTCCCTGGAGTGGCCAGTTGGATTCTGGGAAGCTCTGTAAAACAACAGGGTTACCAGAGGTGTTTGACAGAAAATGACCTCTGTGTGTTTTGGCCCACAGAGGTTATTATGTTGTTGCGTCGAGGACGCGCGGGGTCAACCTGTGCTGCAGCTTTATCTGCTCATCATGAACTGCCCTGATGGAAACAGAACCACCACCGGTCAGAATAATGACTTGGATCAGCTGTAGCGTGAACACTTCTAGTTCAGTGACTTAATAACTCAGTCAAATGTCTTATAAAAGATGAATATCAATATCCACTGACTCCACGGCATCAGGAGCATTTCTCCTTTAACCCAGGGAAGACAAGTATTGAGCTTTGAAGAAAGACACAAAAGCAGAATTAGGATTTATGTAGCGCGGCTTTACAGGTGCTTTTCCAAATGACTCCACTGAGCCCTTCAGGCTACTGTCAGCGAAAACCCTGGCAGGAGACACAACTAATATGCCCTGGGTCTTTCACAGCGCTGGAGCAGATGGTTATGATATGGATTACGCTGACAATAAGTCAATAAGAGCCAGATCTGGGGTTTGCAAAAGATTAGTCAATTGTCTCTGGGCCTCCTTTCTTATGATTTTGTTTTCTGTTCCCTCACATCTCACTGTTCTGCAGCTCAGTGGGAAGCTGCATCACATTCTCTTCTTTAAAAACAGAAAACGAACCATCTATTCATCCGTCCAAGCATTTGCGTAGCAGAGGGATCTCACACAGAGGCGTATCTACGTTAGTTCTCTCATAACGTATGTTACATGTCCGTGTTTTTACCCCGATATATGTGGCTTGAAGATAAGTTTGGGTTACATTTAAGTGATGCTCTGTTCAACCAGAGAATAGCAATTAAACACCATCCAATCAAATGGATGCGACAACCAGACCCCTTTCATCGCTGCAGGGGTCCGGTCCACGTGCCCTGCGCCATCTCAGAGGCGGGTTAAAACAGCTAATTAGGCAGCATCGCTTCTGTAGATCCAGCATGGGACGCTCCACGCGCCGAACCAGAACAGTAAAGATTCTGCTTGATCTCGTCGTCAAGCCTCACGTTTTTTATGTGTCAGCATTGTCGCGTTTCATCCCTCCTCAGTACTGATAGAGGAGCGAAAGACAGACTTCTGCTTTGTTTAACTGAGTTTCAGTGGCGTTTGCAGACGCCTGCTGTGCACATCGCGCCGCATGCTCTTCAGCTGCTTCCCCAGATGGGCCGCGTGCGGGGGCACAGCGAAAGGTTTCGGGTTTTATTGTTGGTTTATATGCGCTAACCTCGGCACGTGCGCTTCTACTAACTGTCATGTTGTAAAGACGACATTTCTACGGCTTTGAGCAGCAGGAAGTGCACTTGAAAGCGTTAAAAGCAGCCCGGTTGGGTTGGCTTGAGGTTTCGTTCATGCAAACAGGGGAAGGTGGCGATTTCACCACAGAAATAAACCGCTGACATCCAGCTCCTCTCCGTTTCCTCGTGTGTTCTTTTGGATGCGAAGTGCTGAGTACTCTCACAGCTGGAAAGCAAAACCACAACAAATAATGAATGAGCGGCCGGCAAAGGGGGGAACACTAATAGCAGTCGTTCCTTATCCATGCACGGACTGAATGTGTCACGGAGACAACAAGTCACCTCCGTCTTCACCTTTTCCTTTTTTCCATCATCGTCCCCACACCCGCATACTATTCCAAACAATGTGCTGAGCTTGCTAAAACACTCACTCCCTTCCTCCTTCCTTTAACATCTGGCTTTGATGGGCAAAAAGCGCATGTCGCTCCTCAAACCGAGGAGCTCATCAGTCATGACATACCATTAGTGTTCAAAAGGCCAATTACAAAAACCTACGAGCCACTCAAGAGTCACTAAACGCCAGACTTCGATTAGAGCTTGACCTCGCTGCAATTTGCATGCGCAGCTAAGCACCAAATAATAGATGGAAGATGCTTAACATAATTACACTTTAATGGACAGCACAACCCTGCTGTCAAAAATTGATATGCAAGCCTCAGCATCATTTAAAGAGAGATGGCAGAGCACATTTATCTGTGCGTCTAAGAGAGACGGAGTGGGAGAGGACAGATGAAGGCACGAATGGACGGCACCATCCGCCATCAAGGAATCCAGAGGCAAGTCCCATCTAGTCTAATTGCTCTGGAAATATGTCTTCTACAACCCGTTTAATTGAATCATGTCGCTGCTACTCTGTTGACAAAGCCAGATGAGAATCATTTCCACTGCTTTTCTTTCCACCGGCCGTCATAGCCCTGACGTTGACCAGCTAGTCCAAGGTGACCGCCAGCAAGTGTGGTCAGCTCCACTCAGATACCTTTTGTGAAGTCAGCCCTATTAAGCCCAGGATAATTGTGTGTGTTCTCCGTGGTGAATATTTGATCTGCTGTTTGCCCTTTGCCGGCCACGCGGTGCAGAATAATGGCTCTCTTCAAGTCGCACGAGGCGAAACCTCGGGCCCCTTTGGCCCAGTACGAGTCCACCCCAATTACTCTATCAATTATTAATTTATTTAATTCATCGTAAAGGTCGCCTCTTTGCTCCATTATCCACACCATTCTGGGCCCGTCAATGTCATGTGTGTTAACAGGGCCTTCGGGTCAAACGCCACCCACACCAATGACAAATGACAGGATACATTTTCCGAAGGACGCCGCAGACGGTTCTTTCTCCCCGGAATTGTAAGAAGTGATATCAGTGAATTAATGGGAGCCTGTGAAATGTAATAGTGGAAAGTGGGTGTGATTGGCTTGTGTGAAAACAGCCTGAACTAAACGTTGGACTGAAATTAAGCCGGGCTGTTCCTTTACTCAGGTGATGTGTTGTCTCAGTCTCACTCTGCAGTCACCCGGGGACCTGGTGCGTGGACATCACTCAGCGTATTGAGATTCTGGGATTACATGTCCTGGATGTGAGCTTTTCATTTTAGATGTGAGGCCTCTGCGCGTGTGAAGCATGATCAGCGGCCCTGCGTGGCTGCATGTCGGCGTCAGTGAAGCTGTGGCTAATGTTAAATGCGTCGTCCAGTTTGACCTTTAGCTAATGGTGCTGGCACTGCTTAGCAAAGGTCACGCTGGATATTTCAACCAATCACTACTCACATTGCATTAAATGCCTGCTCGCTGGTGACACGGTGTCGAGGATCAAAATACAGGATTTGCGCCACTAGACAAATAATAATGTGTGACGGGGTGATGGTGATGATCACTTTCATAGCATGGAATGACGCGACCTTCATCCAACCTGAACATCCACGTACCTGCGCTAGGTTAAATTACAGGGTCCATAACGAAGCGTGTTACTACACTAGCACGATGTTCTCCTGCTGTCAGACCAGCTTCCAGTTCAGGTTCTAGCAGCAGACGCCCTCTCTACTAGAACTAGGCTGAAACCTTCCTTTTGCCAAAGCTGATGGTTCCAGATGGTTCTGGTTTCTCTGATCCATCTCTTAGTTCAGCTGCTACAGGCTTAGATGCTGGAACCTCCTTCGTTCACTGATCTCCTCTGGTTTCCATGTCCACATGTGACTAACTTTGTCTCTGTTCTCTCCTAGTTGTTCTCTTTCTGTCTCTCTCTCTATTCTCATCTCCAGGTATCGTCAGACTCAGAGCCGTGTGTCTGATCCTGGGTCTGCTGGAGGTTTCTTCCTCTATAGAGGGAGTTTTTCCTCCACTGTTGCTATTAAATTTAATTATAGTTGATGATATTCTTCTAAATATGATATAAATAGATAATACATTGAATCTATATTTAGATTACAATGTATTGATTGGCTACAATCAAAAGCTCCATGTGGGATCTGTTGGGTTTAGTTATGTCCTTATTTGTGCCTGGAGGTAACTGCTGCTGTGAATTGACACTATATAAATAAAAGTGAATTGAAATGCTGGAGATCTGAACAGACCTTTGAACATTTACTAAACAGCAGATTTTAACTTAGGAGGCAAGCAGCCTGCTTATGTGGATTATCTTCATTAAATCATATTATTACACCTATTAGCATTAAGTGCATAATTGAATATATTATCTGTAATTATTCACATAAATTAAATTAAGGCCATTGATTTCAAAGCATAAAATACAAGAAAGTGTATCTGTGGTGTATACGACAGTGAGTTTCCCATCCCCCCAAAAACAACATTACAATTATTATTCAGCTCAACTCCCTGCTGCTGAACACTGTCCTGTCTGGTGGCAGACGTTGTTCTGATGCTGCGAAATGTGAAGCTCGGGCAATTATGGAAATATCTGAACTCACCTGTAGTGTTGTGATTTGGCAACAACAAATGTATAAATGCTGTTTTATATTATGGATTCCCATGCAATGAAAAACAAAGTAGAAGAAGCATCATTTGTGTGTGTGTGTGTGTGTGTGTGTGTGCAAGCCTAAAACTGCTGACTGGAAAGCTGTTGGTTTCTTCGAGAACATTTCTGTACAACATGGTGAAAGCATGTGAGTCTGGCAAACATGCTCTAACTCTCATGTGCGCACACACATAAAACACACACACTCACAAAAGGCTGTCAAAGCAGATGGAGGCACTTAAATGTTACAACTACCTGACTGGAATATGAGAATTACCAACGGAGTTTGCTTTGTAAAATGTGTTTGTATGCAGCCTTTTTTCTCATCTGCGGAAGCATATGTAGTCTGTGGCAAATTAATTTAGGGGAAAATAACTGTGTTTCTGTTCAGACAGCCTGTGTTACGCATTCAGTGCTCCTCAGTGATGGGTGAGCTCAGGGTACCACATAAAAGCTCCAATGACTGTCATGCTCCTGCACACGAACCCCTTTTTTAATAATCAAAGTCCCCTGTGCCTTAAGTAAGAAATACATATACTGTGTGTGTGTGTGTTCCTGTTCTCATTAGGATCTACGTTACAGAGCCCGGCTTCGATGTTGCTTCCTGTATAGCCCATTACTGCTACCTGCCCTGGGGTTGGAAGTTGAAGCCCGAGACAAACAGCCAGCCGTGTGCAGTAAAATGCACCCAGGAGATTAGTGTGTGTGAAACCGGGCCGTACAAGAGGGGTCAATTTAAGGTTGACTCGAACTGATGCCACAATGGGCTGTTGTGGAAGACAGGACTGAGACTGGCTTTTAGTGGGAGGGGACATAAAGGACAGACACACATATGCTGCATAATCCTAACAATAAAGGAATGTGTGATGAAGAAATAATGTCCCAGCGAAGCCCTGAGGGCAGATGTCAGGGCAGCCTTGATGTGAAAAAGGTGTCGAAGTAAGGACAACGCAATGAAAACTGCAAACGCAGAATAAATGTTTTAAATGTTGCCTTACTGCAAAACCAGTTTTACACCAATGGAGGAAAACCATTGATTATAATTAATTATAATGGATTGATTATGAACCTGGCAGTCTGTCCCACTACACAAATTCAATTATAATGACATAACTGTAATGTTTAGGGGATGTGGATGATAAATGTGCGACAGTATCTGCAGATATCAGGTTTCATAAGGTTGGTTTATCGTTATTCCTGTACATTTATGAAATGGACGCATGGTTTATTACGGTTGACGTCTCACCGTCACCTTAGTGCCACCGTATTTACGTATACCTAGATTTGTCTTTTAAGAAATCTGCTTCTCCCAAAAAAGACAGAAGTCTGTCACCCTTCAAGTCTTTTATAATCAGCTCACTGTTACCCCTCTTATTTATTACTGACGTGTGATTTTGAGCAGCAGACTGATTGTCAAGCTCAGATTTTATGAACTGGATGAAACTACATTACTTGTGAACTGTAAAAAATCCAGCCCATCGTTCCCTGGGCGTCACATCCATGTAAAATGTCTGCTGCGTCTGTTACAGATCGATATTTGCCTGACGGCCTCACTGCAGCAGCAACATGTGGCCTGTGCTGCCTAAGGTCAGCACGGCGTCGTATTAGAGGTAAAAAGAAGTGAGACGGGCTGACATGTTTGTCACAGAACATTTAAAAAAGGGTATTGATTTAATCATAGTATGTGCTGTGTCGCACACAAGAGTTAAATGAATTTACGTTTCAAGGTCTTTGTTGTTTGACCGGAGTTGGTTAGTTTAGTTTGAGCCTCAGTGCTCAGAGTGCTTCGCTTTTCACTGTGATAGCTCCAAACTGCAGAGAGTCAGCCTTCCTCCGCTAGGTACCGACTCCGTTTTCTTCCTTTGTCACACCTGTTAGTATTTGGTTATTTGTCTGCCCTGCATTTAACCCTGGTGCAGCCTTCGAGGGGTCAAAATGAAAACAGGAGGCTCAAAGCTCAAAAACCACACAAGGGTTGGATGAAACAGCCGCAGACAGACGATAAATCACAACACGCTTCATCTAGATGAACGGTGGATGAACCTGTTCATCATAGACCCACACGTGTTCATTGCTTGGATGTAACACCCACGGAGGCTGTTTGATCCAACCCTGGTGTGTTTTCCTAGTCATCAGTGGGGTCGTTTTGACTCCTCCAAGGCCCAGCGAGGGTTGATCTCAGCTCTCACTAGCACTCGCTGCTTGTGAGTCATTCCCGGCCGGTCAGAGCATCTGTTGGTTTCCACTTCCCCGACCTCTGGCCTTGGTAAATCCTGTCAGTACGTTTGTTGGATAGTGGTTATTAGTTGCTGCATTGCAGTGAGTTTGTTTCTCTGTTTGAGGTGCAGCGCTTTGTTTTCCAGTTTATTTCTCTGAATACTAAACCTTGACGTTCCTGCTTTAGGCAGCGACTTTTGTTTATAGCCGTGTCTTCAGATTTAGTGTTAGCGCATTACTCCTCAGATTTATCTCAGATTCCTGGTTATCTTTGTGGTTGAGTCCTCCCACCTGGTTTGGTCAGTCTGTTCATAACACAAATTTAATAAATAAACAAAACAAAAGTCAGACTTTTGTGTAAGACATACTTTAGAACAGAGGGACAGCATTACTGACGCAGAGTCCCCTGAACACATCATCACATCTTCTTCACTCTCACTAAAGTGGCCTCTATAGCAAATACGCGTATGAATGATCGAATGATTGATGATGAAATAATCATTTTGCATGTGTTGCCATGAACGATGAGAGAAAGATGAAGGAGCTAATGAGTTGTTGTGGACAAAAAACGAATTGTTTAAAGATTTGATGTTTGTCTTTTGAAAAACATTTGTTTATTTGAGATTAATGGAACATTAGAAAATGCCACAGTTTCTAGTAGCTCACTGTGAAACCTCAAACAGACACGTTTGAACTCATTTTCCCGAGTGTCCAGCGACTCAGACGCCGCTCGTTGCATCAGCGTGTCTCCGTTTACTCCAGGTCCAGTCCGTCCTGTGTCCTCTGTGTCCTGTGTGTCCTCGGACAGTCCTTCCACCCGCCAGGTCCGGATTGGCTGGTGTCTGTCTTGCGTGACTCGTGCGTTTATGTTGTGCCAGTTGCGGATTCGCAGGTGTTAGTCAGGACTGTTCACACTGATACTGTCACTCACTTACCGTAGCCTCCACACCAACATGATTGCCTGATTGGCGGTGTTATTTCCGTGGCAATTATTATGATTTTGATTATGTCAATCATTTCGCTCTCTGCTTCATGTGGCATCAGTTAGCAATAGCTTGAGCCCCGCTGTTTGGGATATATTCTCTTTTTTTGCAGTAGAAAAACTTTTTAAAAATTCATGCTCTGCTCGCCTCTAGCGCTATTACCTTTGAGCTCGGTAGCTCATTGTAAATTACTAACGGCCTGTATATGGTCCCCATAATGATCATTTTCATTCTGTGTCAGTAATAATTGCGAGGTTAGTTCTATTTTAGTGCAAGCTCAGGGCTTCTGGCTTTATCTTGCTTCTTCTTGTATTATTCATGTCATTCTCATGTCTTTGACTTTTGCTACAGCACCTTCCATTTAAACCACAATTACAACTATTACCTGTTCTACCCTGCCGCACTAAAATAAAACCTTAAAAAAGACACTTTCATTCATTATCATCCTCGTCGCCACCACTGTCATTATCTATTTACTACATGATTCAATTAGTGAGCCATCAGATAAAAGGTCACGGCTGTAATCATTCTTTTTTCGCTCTGTTCCTGGCTTTATATCTAAGGCTAGTTAATGACCTTGCTTCCCCACTTCGTGGCGACGTGGATGCCTTGCGCATAATGTCGTCTCCACAGCAACAAATGCATTCGGCAGTGAGCCATTCAGGTGATCAGCAGATCATACAGAGTTGATGGACGTGAAGGCTTCGTCATTTTGTGCCAGTGTTTAAGCTCATGACAACCCAGCAGGCCACTGTTCCACTACATGCTCATATTCTTGATTCTTTTAACAACATTCGGAACAATTTTGAAACTAGGTGGGGTTTGTGATTACGATAGCTGTGGTCCCTGAATCCATCATGTGAAAAGCTGTGAAACGTGATTTACAGTTTGCTCCATAAGACAGTATGTGAAACGCTGTAACCTCTGTTCCGCGCTCGCACGCCGTGATCCCGCCCGATCAAAGAAAAACAGCAGATGTCAGTTTCACTGTCTGTCCGTCCATTGCACCAGCTGCTCCATCAGCATACTCCCAGTCCAAGCCGGTGGGGAAGCGGGTGTTGTTCTGCACAGCATGGTTGGAGAACTCGTCAACAACCCGGGGCTCTGTACTTGGTATGTGTGATGATGTGCTGCTTCTCCCACCACACACACACACACACACACATCATCATCATCAACTTGGGGGAGCTTGGCCTCTGCTGTGTGTCTCCACCGGTTTCTGCTGTAGTAACGCGTGATGCCTCCGTGCTTGTTTTGGGAGATTTCGCCCTGACGTGAACCGCGCTCTGACGGCGGTTGGTCTAATTCGCTGTCAGAAGCTAATTCCATGCTAACAAGTCTGTGATGCCGCATGCGTGTCCTTGCCCACAGCCCAGTGGGCCAGTGTCAAAGCAAACCAATTAGCCAGACTGACTCTGGATCTGTCAGCCGTCCCCAAAGAGGCGCTCGACACTTTTTTCTCCCCTTCCTTTTCCCTGAGAGGCTTTTGAAGGAAGGAGGTCGGCGAGTGGGATAGGGCCGCACATTAATAAGTCGGAATCACTGACATGAAACGGTGAACACACAAGGCTAAGCCGCCCCATCAATTAGCTAAAACTGCTATTTAGTGACAAATCTGCGAGGCCGCGAATGAAAGCGCGTCCAATGTATAAGTGAGGAGATGAATGCGGCTTTTATAGCAGCATCAGCCGCTGAGGAAGGCTTTGTGCAGAGCTTCTTGGCTCTGTCGCTGAGAGTTTAAAGAACGCGGCGAACATGAAGGTATCGGGACTCGCTGAGTGAACTGCTTGACACCGTGCAGTGCTGCAGCAGCTCCACTGTGGGAGCAGCTAATTGGATGGTAATTAATGGAACGGAGGAAGATAAATACCGTTGTGAGCAGGCTCGTCAAGGACGAGTAGGTGATGGAGGGAGAAAGACAGACGACAGGACCGGACACCTTTTCTTCATCGTGGCAGTTAATCCTCATCCCAATTCATAAATGAGAGCGTGTTTTTCCCTGCCCCAACTACACTTGTTTCCATGGAAACGGGGGATAAAAAGAGTTACTTCTAGATTAAATCAAAGATTTTCAAGTGCTGAGAGTATAACAAGCACTTTTGAGTCGCGTTCCTCGAGCTCAGAATGATGCACTGTTTTCTCCTTCCTCTTTAGAGGAGGAAAAGCAGCAACACAGACCGTTCACTCGAACTGTGAGATGTATACGAGCGTAAACACTTTGGCCTCTTTTGTTTGTTTTCTCTGGTTTCTGTTCCGCTTCCATCTGTACTAACTGATGCTGACACTCCTATGTTTAATCCATCCATTAATCCATCCTACACCACCTGCAATATCCAGGATGAGTGGTGGAACCAGCCTCCCTTTATCATTCCATATTCGTTTAAATATGAAGACAAAACCGAAGCGTAGGCTTAGATGTTATCAGCTAACGTCCAGCGTGGCTCCACGGCGAACGCTACCGTACGCGGTCTGCAGTCAGGTGATGGTGGAGGTGGAGATGGTGGTGACACCGGCGAGCGTGTCCCTCCTTCGCACTTGACCGAGTCTTGAAGGAGATGAAAGTTACCTGACAGAGAGGTGAGCGTGTCTCAAAAGGACTGAACCAGCCTTTACGGCAGAAACGCTTCATCAGTTCAGAAAGGGACCATCTGAGTGGAAGCAGTCGACCACACTCTCTGTGCAACTTATCACTGCTCGGGTGAAATTTCTCTTCCTTGAACAATGGCTTTAATGGACGTTCAGTTTTTTGCTGATCAAATGCTCCAGGACCTTGAATCATTTTTAAAGCATGCTCCCATATGAATGTACAGCACGTGTCTCTATTGTGTCTCCGCTTTCTGACAGCACTAACATGCTTGAGAAGGAAGATTCTGCTCAGAGCGAGATTCATGAGCTACACAGGGACCTAATGAAATGTGCGGCAGACCCCCTTTATTTTACTGCCTTTGTAAAACACGGGTTTACAGGGGTTCAGGTAATTTGCGCTGAAATGGTCAGTGAGTCAATGGTGTGAGATAGAGAAGACAAAAGAATGAATTGGATTTGCATTAGTGGAAGGTCCATGAAGGCCGATGCGTAAAATGGGAATCTGATCCTTTTACCGTTGCTCCACGTAGGTCAGCTCTGCAGACAGTAAGTATCTGCTGGCTTTACACAGCAACAAGCAGGCAACCGAAGAGGGACTGGACAAGGTCTGCACAGGTCAATCTGGCAAGAAGGAAAACTAACAGGGCATGGGACCTCAGGGCGGCGGGGGCGGTGAGCAGGGGCGAGAGGAGGAGAGAGGAGGAAAGAGGAGGCGAGATGAGGCGAGAGGAGGAGAGAGGAGGCAAGCAGGGGCGAGATGAGGCGAGAGGAGGAGAGAGGAGGCGAGAAGGGGCGAGATGAGGCGAGAGGAGGAGAGAAGGGGCGAGAGGAGGAGAGAGGAGGAGAGCAGGGGCGAGAGGAGGCGAGAGGAGGAGAGAGGAGGCGAGCAGGGGTGAAAGGAGGCGAGAGGAGGCGAGCAGGGGCAAGAGAAGGCGAGAGGAGGAGAGAGGAGGCGAGATGAGGCGAGAGGAGGAGAGAAGGGGCGAGAGGAGGAGAGAGGAGGAGAGAGGAGGCGAGAGGAGGCGGTGGGGTTCCCTGAGCTGTCACAGACCTCGGCGGGTCGGGGATCAGAGGGAGGAAAAGTTCATTCAGATCCACGTCGGTGTTTAGCTTCGCTTCGCATCCCAGCGACAGTGAAGGGTTTCTCCCCACACGACTCTGCTTGTTAACGCGTCCCATGTTGTGCTTTCTCCCTGATTCTCATTTTCCAGTAGGATAAATCCTTCTCAGTAGATGCTGCTTCCAGGTGCCTCCACATGCAGCTAACACTGCTAATATTGTCTTTGTCGGTGGCTCCCTGGCAGTGCGGCGCGTGAAGAGACGGTCTCCCCCCTCACAGCGGCCTCTCCTTTCACTGCCTCGCTCCCCGTTCCCCCCTGTGCTGTTATTTCGGACCAATCAGGAGCACAACACGCGGGGAAGGGAGGACAGGCTCGGTAATTAAAATTCTGTTCAGCATGACAACGCTGTTTCATGCCTCATTTTTTTTTCCACACGTGGGATGAATGTGCGATGAGCAGCGGGACCTCGGTAGGTGAAGGGACGTTGGTGGCGTGTGCAGCACACAGGTGGAGGCGAAGCTTATCGACGGAGCAGGCTTCCGCGTTCCGCGTGCTCTTCAACCACGATCCTGTGACGTGTTTGCTCATCGGAAGGGGCCGAAGGGGGCGACGCGGCCTCCTGGGAGCCGTCCACGGGGCTTGTCAGCTACTGTCACTCAGTTATCAGCCACCCTACATCCCACACTCCCCCTGCAAAACAAAGACAGCAGCAGGCGCAGCAGCTGCGTTTAACCTTCTTTCTGTTTCTCCCACTTCCCTCCGCTTTGCTATCTCGCCGTTTCGCTCTCTCGTCTTCTCCCCTTCATCAAAGCATTTCTGGCTATTTTGTTTCGCGGCTCTACAGAGAGTTATCGCTCATGACAACGATCACGGTCGTTTATTTTCTCTCTGCAGCCCAGCCTCTGTGTGCATGCAGGGCTAGTATTACCCTATGATATTCAAGCGCTGCGTATTAAATATGCATGAACCCTGGAGATGAAAATTAATTTGGGGAATGTTCTCTCCCTCTTTTCTCCACTCGCTCTCTCTTTGAATGTTCAAATATGGCTTCGTCTGCCGGGGAATTCATTATTTCATTTGCAGGGACGGTGTGAGATTCGACATGCAGGGGTGTGGCTGCGTTGTGATATTGATCTCGCTGAAGTTAGGGGTGTGACGAAAACAACTGCGGCCAAAACACACAGGGACTTATCACAAATTAGCCAACTTTTCAGCAAGTTTGCCCTGAGCTTTTAGCATTCATGAATATTTATTACAACACAATGGAAAAATATTAAATTGAATTATGCATGTATGAAGCAATATAAATGTGCAGGAGGACACTGGAAGTTCTCTTCGTTTTGTGGAGCCCGTTCTTATCTTTCCTGCGACGACTACCTCCTGGCTCACTGTACAGCATGTACACGCGGGGGCGAATGCGCCGCAAAGTAAATTACACTTCTCCTCGCTAAAGAGGGAAAACGTCAGAAAACCTTGCAGACACAAAGCCCGGCGGAGCAGGTTGTGTGGGTGTAGGAGCCAACGCGAGCGCGGAGGACGAAACAAGTGTTTTAGGCGAGATGTTCTTCGAGTTTCTCCAAAGATGTCGTTGACAGCTGATGACAACTGGCTCCATCTTCAACTAACCCATTTAAACCCGGGATCAAGTTTATTCTTAACTTCATTTTCATTGATAGAAATAGTTTCCGTTTTTACTTGTATAAAACTACTTTATCATTATAGAACAAGTAAAATACTGCAAGTGAGTGTTGGTTTGGGTCTTTTGGCTGATGAACATAATGTGGTGCTAAGTGGTGGCCACAGTGCCGTGTGACTGATGTCTTCAGTGGACGTACGGTACAGTAGCATCAATTTCACATTCTTTCATTCATATCGTGCCAGTAATTTGACCATAACGGTTTTTGCCACAACTTTGAAGGTAGGTGGAAAAATGGAAGCAAAACAATTCAGATTCACATCATACAGCAAAGTCCCGTAGCCAGTTATCATTAGTCAGTTTCAGGTCTCTGTCCTCTCTTTAGCAGATGGGGAGGCTGCTCCACCCGCTTCTTTAAGTTGTACCTGAGGGACTCGCTCTGCTGTCTGTCATCCAGGCCTCCGGGCCGGCGGCCGAGCGCTGCCTCCTTGGCTCGGCTCTAAATGAGCAGTCTCACCTATATCTCTCCATCACCTTCATGACTCCAGCAGTGGCACCTTGTTTAAGCTCGGTCAATATTAGCGAACAGGGATGTGGGTGCCGGTAGTTGCTGGACGACCCTTCAGTTCTTATCAGGTAAGTGCTTTTTGATTAGTGTTAATGGCTGCGACGACACCGCTTTCAGCTTCTCCACTGGCTACGCCTGCTATGTGCGTGCTGCCCTGCTCAAGGGCACGTTGGCCGTTCGTCGTGTCGCTTTGTGGCTATGGTGAGAATGCTGCCGGATGACGTCTCCCTGTGCCGGCACCACGCGCAGACAGTAAGAATGAGGCTGTTCTCGGTGCGTCCGCCTGATACGAGCCACTCGTGGGCCTTGAAAGACAGGCTGTGGCAGCAGCTCCACAGCGCTTGGCATCTGGCGCAACAGACCGCCTTGCATGTTAACGCCGAGCTAATATTATTCTTATGAACTGCAAGCGACTTTCCATGTTAGAGAGCGTTCTGTCAAATTAATGTCCGCTTAAAGGAGGCTGCCATCTATTTCATGTCGCAAGTATACTCACACCAGACACCCGCTGACGCGCGAGTAGTGGGACTAGAAATGCAGACGCACACATGGACACACATGCAAAGATTTACACCCCCAAGTATCTCTAAAGCAGATATATATTTACACACCTACACAGGCTCTTGCACATCTTTTCTCCGTGGAGGAGGGAGGAAAATGAATGTCCTGACTCATTTATCACACAGCCCCAAAAGTACAGATGAATCCAGTGATGAAAATCTGTCCTGAGAAATGTCAGGAAGATATTAACTTCAATACATCACAGCCGGCTGGAGTCTCTGAGCCGACTGCCAGCCGACGTTCCCGGCCTTTGGTAAAAGGGAAGAGCACCAGCGCAGATGGAATTTTCGCCATCCCTGACTATTTGTCACGGAGGAACAAGTGAATAAAGACACAAGTCACTTCCCTGCAAAGATTAACATCCAAAATGATGCAGAGCGAATTTCATTAGTGCGCCAGCGCCATTCTTTAGATCTGTCTGATGGCACTGAAGTGTGGGAGTGTGAAGGCAAAGAAAATAGACGGGAAATTGCCTTTTCATGTAGATTTAATCGCGTCGCTAACAAAATTCAGCAGTTGGCCTAATAAGTAAGTTAAGGCTCAGTGGACAGATAGTGAAACAGTGCACGGGCTAATAGAATCGAGAGCCTCCCGTGGCTCCGTGGGGACCTGCTCTCAGCCTGAGCTCTCGCGTGCGAGGTGGACGCGGGTCCATCCAGCCAAACGTGGCTGCATGTAAACCTAAACGTACACGGACAAGAACGTCTGCTGTGCCTTTTCATCCTGGAGATTCTCCGAACGTATTATACGCTCATTTATTTTGTGTATAGATTTATGAGCTCATAAATATTCATTGGATCCGTCATAAATGTGATTGATTTGGGGGGGAAAATGACACCTTTTCAATCTCCGGCAGGTGTCATTTCTCCCACAACACCGTCCCAGATATCATGGCTGCCACGGAGCAGCGGATTCCATGTAGTGTGTTTTATTAGAAGCGAAACTGGACAGCTTGGGACTCCGTGAGTAATAGAGCAAGTGCGTTTAATCTAAAAAGGTCACTGTGTGCAGGCTATTTTGGAAATTCACTGCAAGCTTATAATTGGAGTCTTGTCTGAAGACAATGTAGGATTAAATGAAGACAAAGTTACCAAGCGTGTGCTTGGCCTTTGATGAGAATCCAGGAGTGAAGACCCTTCATTTGCAACATTTAATCACGCAAATGAGATTAGATTAGCACGTGGTTCTAGAAGAAGAGAAAATCAGGGGAGGGAATGAAATGGTAATTAGTATTGATTACCTATGTGCATATGACCCCGTGGTCTTCCTTGCATTCTTGAATCAACCAAAATGATTGGATTTCCTGATTTCATGCTCACAGAGACGTATGTCGCTGTATGAAAATGCCTCCACGCTGAACTGTGTGTCTGCTTAGAGCGAAGGGGACCAGGCTGCCCCGTGCAGAGGCTGGATGAGTGCAAGGTTTAACCACAGCGCTTTAAGGATGCTAATTATTCGGTGGGGAGCAGAGGTGATTTTTCTTCAAATTACATTTGAAGTGGCTGCACGGTCGCTGAGCGGTGGACTCACGCTGGCCCACACACTGTATGCATGAAATTACTCACAGAGAAGACAGAAAACAGACCTAATTACGCTGGAAAAGCCTATTATACTTACATGTATACACAATTAATACAACAATAAAACCACAGTTGTGTTTCAAATGATGATACCAATTCCTAATTACGGCCACACAGTTGATATACTTTGATAATACGGCATAAAACACTGAGACTGTAACAAGCACAAGCAGCCAGACAGTGATGGAGGGAATCCAGTCACAGTGGACTCGATGAACCCGGGCACGGATGCGTGGACGGTGCTCTGTCGCCACCTGCTGGCTACATCCGTTCTTGTCTTTCTGTCGTTATTTTGTTTCTTGCACTTAATAATTAATTGCTTTTCATTACTGCCTGGTCTGTGGTTGCTTTGCTTGTATATGAATATAATTTGCAGTCTTTTTATTCTTGCAGTGTGTTTTTAATCTCTGTAAAGCGCATTGACTTCCCAGCATGATGTGTTACAGTAACGGTCGCTTCAGTCTCAGGCAAACTGCTCCCTCTTCTGTGGAACAGCGGGTTTACAGTCATTCCTACGCTGCTTCTACATGGCTGCTAGACCAAGCAATGACAAACCATTTTTCCAAAGTATTGTTGGTGAGCTTTTGTTCACGTCAAATGCAAACAGATGTATTTTAAGCACATCCCAAATCTCACGTTTGAAATAAATATATCGCGCTTAGCATAACCTGCCGTTAGTTATTTCGTCTGGAAACGTACTTACTCTCAACTGAACAACTTAAACCATTACATAAAAGGGAAATAAAAGGTGAGGGTGTGTGGGCTTGGTTAAATAAAGCATCCCAGTGACAGGTCGTGCCTCTCAGAGTGGTTTTTATTCCATGGGAAACGTTAATCTCTTACACGTCTAACTTTGTGCAATACAGTTACTCGGGACAGCAGTGCCTACAGTTAATAACATATCCACGGTTACGAGGAAAATAGTTAACAACGATAAAAAGATAAATATTAGTTTTGGTGTAGGGCACGACATGCAGTTCTCTCACCTGCAGCAGTAGAACTGTATTGCATCAGTCTCAAATAAATATGCCGAACCTCTCACCAGTTCTAGGCAGATACACATACTGGCGTTTACGACAGGGTGCAGCGTCTACTCGGTCCTTCTATTCCTCTGGGTTCAGAGCCTTTCTAAGCAACTTCAGACAAACAAAGTGCAATTTAAAACAACAATGACACTAAACACCCAGGGCGAGAAGAACACACAGATGTACGGTATGTGCCAGACTAGGATACTAGGAGCGCTGCAGAGGCCGTGTTAGAGTTCATGAGAGAGGCGACAAACACAGGAAATGTGGTCGAACACAGACAGATGTCGATGCTGATACTGAAGCGCTTTACCAACACAGACCGATGCTTCATAGATCTCGTCTCGTCTTGCACACGGAACTGGATTTGCAGGCCACTGCACAGTGCAAGCTTTCACATGGCTGCCGAAGCATCTGATTCTTTGGGCCGGTTGCGGTCAACATGCTCCAGCTGTCCAGAGTCCGAGACGTCGTAGCTAGTCTTGTACTTAGCCAGGATCTTCATGAGCGGACGCAGCTTCAACCACCACTGCTCCTTGGGGATCCTGTGACTGCAGGCAGGGAAAAAGTGACAGATGAGGAAACACCCTGATCACATCATTAGCCACAGAAACGTAAAATCAGAGAGAGACAAACTCACAGAGCAATAAATACTCTACTGCGTGGTTTACCAAATATATCACAATTAAAACACAAAAAAGGTCAAACCTCTTATTGCTCAAGAAATACTAAATGAACGGTTGAATGATGAGCCAGACGGTTTCAATTATTACATGTTGACTGACTAATCAATGATTTGATACAAGAAACAATAATAATTGTTACTATCGATTATCTTCTTCGTTTTAGTGACGAGTAATCTGGAAACTTTTGATACGCTGTGCTACAGTCAGATCCTGGCCTTTGATTGATTGAGTGATTAAACACAATGAATAAAAATGCATTGGACGCTTCCATGAAGGTCAGTAAACATGATGCATACACAAAGTCAGTTTCCTCCTTGAGCTGCACAACGGGCTGGAAGACCAGAGCCCTGCGCCTCATGCCCAGCAGACAGCAGGTGTCCTCGCTGTTGGCAAACACTCGGCCTACGGAAAAACACGACAGTCAGAGGTGGAACACACACGGCTACTCTTATTCCTTGCAAACATACAGTGCGATGCACAGACTTAACATTTTGCATTATGTGTGATGGAGTCTGTGGAGTGATGAGGACTGTTTATTTAGCTGTGTCTGGGTGGTGCATTAGAAAATCTAAAGTGAAACAGGCGATGACAAAAAGCTGTCACTGTTAAGCAGTTAAAGCATCGTAAAGCGCCACAGACACAAGAAATGTGGGACAAAGAAGCAAAAGGAAATGAGGGTGTTACTCATTTAGCTCATGCTTGTACAGTTTTATCCAACTATATGAACGGACTTATGAACCGGATAAACGCTACTGATACATGTACAACACTGACGCATCATAGATGTACCCGCACACGCCTGGAGGGGCTGTGCGCCTCCATACGACATGGCAGAATGGGGAAATGAGGGGAGGCAGGAACGATGAAGACGTCACGTAGGCAGCATAAAAAAAAAGGATTTACCTTCATCTTATGTCATCCAAGTGTTTGGGAAATAGACAAAGAACAGAGAGGAGTTTTAACTTTAATTATAGCCTTTCTACACATGCAGTCTCACACAGGCCTCTGGTTTTACGGGTACAGAGCTCATTCAATGAGGCTACTTTCATTTGTTACACTGATCATCACAACGGGGGGATGACCAGCTACTGCACGTCCTCTCAGCAGCGGGACATGATCCTTACCCTGTCTGAACGTCTCAACCAGCTTTCTGGAAATCCACTGCATGGCCTTGGCAGAGATCTTGGTCCCAAAGTTACGGTCAAAGGGAGACGGGGCACCTCCCTTTCAAAGGAATTAAGGAAACACCTGCTTAGAACTTGTCTATAATGTGTCTTTACAGGCCTCACGCTGAACGTTCTTCTTCTAGATGTGACAAACATTCTCGTTCAATCCAGCAGTGCTAGTATATATGGAAATATGGCTACGGATGAAACCCAGCTGAGCGCGTATTATACTTCCAGCCAGTATGTGACCACCTACCTGCTGCATGTGTCCCAGCACGTTCTTCCTGCAGTCGAACACGCCTCTCCCTTCCTCGGAGTACAGCTGGTAGATGAAGTCTGTAGTGTAGTTTTCATTACTGTTCTCATTCCTACAAATACACAGTAAACGTTAGCGATGCACTTCTACTGTAGCTATAGTGGTTTTGATACCAGAACATTTGCTATAAGCTAAAAAGCCCAGTTTTCTTACCTGAGAACCAAACCTCTTTGAATGCTTGTCTTCATTTTCTCCGTCAGATGCTCAACATTGGCCTGTGGGAATCCATGTAAGATTCAAACTTAATGGAAGAACTAAGCATGTCTCTGCAAACCTTAAAAGAGGAAAGTGGGAGTTCATGTGTGCGTGGTGCTATGAAACCAGGCGTCACCTGCAGGTCTTTGATGTCAAAGGGCTCCTCGTAGATGTAAGCGGCATCAGCTCCTGCAGCCAGGCCTCCTACAGTGGCCAGGTAGCCGCAGTAGCCTCCCATCGTCTCGATGATGAACACGCGTCTCTTGGTGCCACTTGCTGACTGCTTGATTCGGTCACAAGTCTGGCACACGCATAAAAGCTTACAGTGTTAGTACACGTTAATACCTACACTTCAAGCATCATTAGAACCTGTGTGTGCGGCTGAACTGGCTCTAGATCAGTGTTCAGAGGTAAATGGCATCCAGATGTCATTTCCTGTTAAATACACCAAGAAAAACCACAGCACATCACTCGTTTCAAAGCCAACATGCTTGGTTATCACAACTCGCTAAACTATTCAACTATTCGGACAAGCTCAGGCTAGAAAGCTGCTTTCACCAGTTAAGAGACCGGAGCCTGCGTAAAGGTGAGAGAGCAGATCAAATAGTACACGTTAGACACTTACAGGTCAAATATGAAATACATACATTAGGCTAGAAGAATAAATAAATGTATTCTAATATTAACCCTTCATTTTCAGTCCAATGCCGCAATCGGTTGACAGACAATACAAAGCCCAGTTTTAAAACCTGAGCTTTAGCCCTTTTTGGTACAAGGCACAATTATACAATACAATTTATTGTAACATGGCTCTGAATGGCCGAGCAGCCAAATTGTGGACAAGGGCGGCAGACTGAGGCTGTGAACTATGGGAGTTTATCACTCAGAATTCAAATGGCGAGTCAATATGGAATTAGTCATGTATTTTGAAAATGCATTTTGCAATTGGCAATTCTCCATTTTTAATTTAAAAGTTTAAATAAATCTTAATCAATTGCATTTCATATTGTCATGTTTGTGTGTTCTTTATTCAAATGGGAATTCATTTTGCAATTGGCAGATGTGACCCAATGCATTTCATGAACTTGTCAAGTTTGGGATTGGAATGTTTTTATCTTATCAGTCAAGCTCCAAAAAACACTTCTGATCTTTTATTAGACCCCCTGTCTGTGAAATCTAGACCTGTTTGTATCATTTGGTCAGAGGCTGAGTAAAACTCCTGACACTCAAGTAAGACTGCGTGACATCAGGGGAATTCTCCTTTTTCCAAATATTAATTTAATGCGTTAAAGTACTCGTCATGCTTCCTCCTCTGATATTTGATTTTACATTTTCATCATCTTTGAAATGGTTGTGCAAAGTTTTGGCGGCGGTGGTTCGACTGCCTTACCTCCACGATGGCATTGAGGGCTGTGTCTGCCCCAATACTTAGATCTGTGCCCGGTACATTGTTACTTATTGTGGCAGGCAGCATACACATCGGGATGCAACACTCCTCATAGGTAGCACGAGCTTCATACAGCTGCAGCAGACACTCAAACGCCTGAAGCGGCAGTACATGAAAACGCGTTAGAAGGCTAGTCACTTAGAGAGAGGTAGAGCTCTCTCAGTTTGCTTGAGTGTATCCTGCCATTCCGGCTCTTTCCGTGTGATAGCAGCTATGGCTTCCCTTTGGCAGAAACGAGGGGAGGACAGAGGTGATGTCAATTCAAGGAAATATAGGAAGGAAGACAGAAAAGAGGGCGGGAGGAGAGCGACATATAGGGAAAGGGAGGCAGAACGGTAGGGGAGGAGAGTAGAAAGGTATCAAAAGGAAAAGATGCGGCTCACAGCATGAGGCCGTTTCAGCTGTGGAAGGACACATGCACACAGGACAAGCACGGATCCAGTCTGAATACACAGAAGAAAGGAACTGAAAAGATGATGGTTCCACTACCGACATACAGCAGAGCTTGTTTAGTCGTATTTAATGAAGACATCTTGATGATGCTTAACCACTACATAGGTTTCACTACTTGACATGTGCCAAGTGTGTGTAATGTCAAAGAATAGTATGCGTGAGCTTCATTAGGAACATCGTTCAACACAGGCAGCACATTGGGGCTCAGTAACAGTGGGGTAATAACAAGGAGGCAGGTGGTAATATGAGTTATATTCAGAGATATTAGGCCAGTATTATCTTGAAGAATCTAAAATATGATCCCACTGTTACCTCATGCTTACCAAGCCGTAAAGCACTACAAATGCAGTATTGTCATACAGAGCTGGATGCTGTTAGTCAGGTCAAACCTACTGTACATGCTCTTAAGCGCTCATTGATGTAACACACACAGGAAGGTCGACGGAGCAAACTGGCAGTCACAACACGTGTGCACCCCACAGATGCCTTTGTGTTGTCACTCACTTACCTCGTAGTGAAGGGAGAGATTGGCTTTACCAGACTGTACCGTCTGTATGCTCAGATCAAAATGCTTCGTCTGAATGCAGAGTTGACCATCAATTCATTGTCAAGCTGGCATGTGACTGAGTGAGCCGCTGCTCCCTTCATGAGACACCACTGGCCGCAGCGTTGGAACATTCCAAGCTTGCGTGCGTTGTACTTGCTTTACATGTATGTGTGCTGCTGTGTGTACGTTTGTTGCCAACCCCATCACTTACAGTAGTGATGGCATTCAAAGCCGTGTCAGCGCCAATGCTGAGGTCTGAGCCCGGCACATTGTTGGAGACAGTGGCTGGGACCATGACCATCGGCACACAGAACTCGCCATATTTCTCGCGGGCCGTTAACAATTCCAGCAGTGACAGGAAGGCCTGCAGGGCAGAGCCAAGGGCTTTAGTGTGAGCAGGGGTGGGGACTCTTTGCAGATTTGGCTGAGAGGTGCTACTTGCCACAAGGAAGGGTGAGACAAGAGTGGAAGGAGCCAAGGGGAGGAGCCAGGTCTATCACAACGGACAGCAGCGAAACAGACAGGTACCACTCCATCCACTCCACACACACACACACACACACACACACACCACTCATTCCCACTCATTCACAGAGATTAAAGCTGGTGGGCATCTAAACAGGAGTGCGTGGAATGGCTGGAGAAAAGCAGGTGCTCTGTTTCCAAATGAGATGAAATTAATCATTCAGATTCACAGTTACAGTGTTGCTTCACTCAAAGTTCTCAAATTAGAGACACTTTCTATTTGAAAATAAAACACTAAAGGCTGACAAGGAACAGATTTCATACTGGAATTAGTCCTATTAGCTCTATGGCTGCAGTTTCTACAAAATACTGTAAGTCATGACTGAGTGCATGACTATGCATGGAAAATATGGTAGGTCTACAATGTGGTGAAATTGATGGGAAGAATCAACATTCATTTCTATTCAGTTTATTCATATAGAGCCAACTAAAAATACAACTATATAGAAAACCCAACAAAACAAGACGTACCTCAAATCCACCAATAACTAGAAGCGCGTTTATGTTGTGCTTTCGGATCTGCTCGGCTATTTTCTCAACATGCTTTGCAGGAAGTGTTCTGAGGACAGAAAAACGGCCGTGACCAAAGTGTTTGGATTCAGTCAGGAAGAACATTAACGAACAATCATTTAACCAAGAAATCGGATCTTCACCTTTTGGTTCCCAGCAGAGATCCACCTTGTCCTGTCCATCCTCCAACATCGCCCCATTTAATCTCCTTGATCTAATGAGGAGAACAGCCATCGTGAAGCACCACCAATATGTGATCTGCTACCACTCAGCATTGTGGGTAGTTTGTAGCGCTTAGCTCACAGTTATAGTATCATTGATGGTAAATACCTGCATATATCTGGCTATGGTGGTTAAATAATTTCTTTGTTTTCATTAAGCACTTCTTTAAATAACACAAATGTGGACATCTTTACAAAATGAGATTTTGCCAAGCTGCAGTTTTCATGGTACAGATCTCCCCTTAAATATCCAGCCAGCTACTGTCTGTCTTCTTTTCATTCGAAACAATCGAGACTCTTTTGAATATTTCCGTTTTAGTGTGGTACTGCCACAGGCTGTGAGGGTAAATAGGTTTACAATAATCTGAGCAGATTATCCCCTACAGTAGGTGTCCCTGATCCATCTTCATTGGGGGAGCAGCCACTGTGTATTATCTGACGCCCAAACAACCAAATCCAGTTCTAATGCAATTCAAACATCGTCATCGGAAAATGTCATTATGCAGGTATGGTCATTTTTTTATTATATATATTCATCACTCTTTTAACATGAGATCAATTTGCTATGAAGACTTTACTAGTGGCAACCCAGTACATTCAGCACCTACCTGTCCTTTGTAGAATCCCTCAAACCCATCACTGACAGCAAACATTTTGTGGCCCTCAGAGATGCCCACCCTCACCGCAGAGCGGACCGCAGCGTTCATCCCCGCTGCAGGGGCACCAACATTCAGCACAGCCACATTAAAGTTACTCTGAGGACATGAAACGCACACAGAAGGCGGACATTAAATGTGATTTCAATTACTTTATCGTCTTCTTTGCAATTTATAAAGAGCATTTCACTTGCAGCTGGACGGTCCTTCAGGCTTTGCAAACTAAATCTGTAAGCATCATATTACAGATACAGAGGAAGCCAAACTGAGAGCCCAACTCAGATTAGTCAATATAAACGAATGGAGGACAAAATTTGAAGTAGTAGAAGTAAAAAAGTAGTATTTGAAGTAATTTGAAGTAAAAAAAAAAAATCTAAATTTCACATGAATGTGTGGGGGCCAACAGCTAAACCTCAGATTCAGAGGGGACAATGTTTTGGGGTAAACAAGACAGAGATCCTGCGTCAAGTGGAGGAGTTTATCCCTCGCTGGGGCCTTGGAGGGGTCAAAGCTCAAAAACACACCAGGGTTGGATCAAACAGTCTTGGTGGGTGTTACATCCAAGCAGTGAACACGTGTGGGTCTATGATGAACAGGTTCATCCAACCGTTCATCTAGATGAAGCGTGTTGTGATTTATCGTCATTTGACCCCTCGAAGGCTGCACAAGGGTTAAGTGAAGAATTGGGCTTGGAAAGAGACGGGTCGGTGCACCGGCAGTAGTAATGCAGTGCAAGTTCCCATTTTCACCTATGGTCATGTCTGAAAGGACAAGACGCCAGATACAAGCAGAAGCAGGCAAAATGTTTCCTCTGTAGAGTGGCAGGGGGCACTCTTAGAGATGCAGTGGGTGCAGCCCTACAAACCACTGATCTTCAGCCACTGGCGCCTGCTTGGGAGCAAAAGCAGCAGGCTGTCACCACTCAGCAAGGAGCCAAGTGTCAACATCCAGCAGATCTACACTGAACCACTTGAGCCTTGTGTAAGGAGACAATGATGCAATTATAGGGGACATAAAACATACAAATATAAAAAAAAACAAGAGCTGGCAAATGTTGTTGGGAATTTCTGGTCGGGGAGCTGACAACACTGCCACTGCCAGAAGCCCCACAGGCAAGGTCAACATTCCATGAGGCAACTTACAGTTGGCAGGTCAGATTCTGGTTTACGATGAGCCAGCAGCTTGTAGGTCTTCAGGTTGTTCTCAAAACTCCTGCATCAAAACAAGGCACAATTTAGACAACTATGAGTTACATTTCACAACAAACGCTATAGTTTTCAAAAAGACCACCCAGTGAGCAGGTGCAGTGACAATACGCTAATTAGCACAAGAAGAAGGCAGCTAATGTGAACATTAAACCACTGCAACGTACATACATGCTGTCACACACGTTGGTCAACTTTCAGAAAGCAGAAACAGCCTGGATCATACCTGCCCCGGAGTTTTACTGCCTCCTCGAACCGTTTCTCATCCATTGCCTTTTGTACTTCTTGTGTCTAAGGAAATAAACGTCCTATTGTTTAGAATATTACTTAACACAATGTACTTACTGCAAACACAAAGGCAGAAGCAAGTAAAACATATCTTTATTAAGAAGTGAATTCAAGGGTCTACTATGAGATCACTGGCTGTGCTCAAAATGTGAATTTAAAGAACTCCACATGGAGTAAAGCCATTTCAAAATCTGAAAACATGCGGCTTGAGATTTTCCTGAGTTCAAAATCTTTTGTTGACCAGTCAGTATCATGGATTACATCACCATCATGTTGGCAGTCATCGCCAGCCCTGCTAAACGCTTTGGATAATCATTAACCAGAAACAGCGCACAGCAACATTGTGACTCTCTTGGTAACATTACTGCCACTCAAACAATAACTGGTTGTTAACAATCCTCCAGCTCGTTCTTGTGCTTTGCAGTGTCCTCCTCTCTGCTAACTTTCTGGATTTCTTTAAGTGTGTGTGTGAGCGCGTCTTGGAACGTCAGTATTACTAGTACTTACCATCTGTACACACTCCATCAGAGGCAAACGCACCGATTGGTTCCCGCACAGAGAAACCACACAGGCTGGCGTGTTGGCCGTGGTCTCTAGAAGAGCTAGAACGGCCTCTACACCCATACGACTGGCCTGTGAGTGAAAACACCAACAAAATACATCATCACACATTACACATTGTTGTCCTTTACACATTCAGTATCTTGTTTTCTTCCCAGTTGTGACTGTGCAGTCTTTGCTTTTCACTTCAGTTGGTCTGTGTTAAAAACGAACGGCTCTGCCACTGACGGTCTCTGTTGCAGTGCTTAACGTGTTGAGTCACAAATCTTTTAATGTGCTTAAACTAAGCCTTGGAGCCATTTCTCCTCACACGCAGGCAGGATTACACAGGAATGATTCTGGACAACTGGGCATCATCTAATGTACGAAACACGCCACATAAAAAGCTCACGGGTATCATCTGCTTTGGTTTACAAGCTGTGCTGATAGAGAATTTCACCTATAAATGGTACAAAAAGTGCCACAAAATCTCTGATTCTGAAGAGTAAACTTTATATCAGCACGGCCACAAAACATTCTGTCCCATTCCCACAATTCAAAATGTTTATATACGACTATCTACTGTGTGTGGGCTTTATATAACACTGTCTCTAGGACAAAATAACCCCTTTAGAAAGATACACTACTGAAGCATCAAATCCTAATACTGAAAAGGGTGAAACAGGTTTAAACACACAGACTTTAGAAAATAAAAACATTAACTGAAGTGGTGTGTACATACCAGGATGCGGTCGAATGCAGATGGCGTCCCTCCTCTCTGCACATGTCCCAGGATCGTCACCCGTGTGTCAAAACCCAAGCATCTGACAACAAGCTAGGAAAATGCAATGCACATTTATTTACAGTGACCAAGGGAATACATCCTAATATTTCCCATAGACAAAGTACTATTGAAGACTTAACTACTGGACTTTTTGTATGAAATACTAAAAAATTCTATTCACAGGCATATTAACATTACAAATACAGTGTGAAAGAAATGTATAAAAATAAAGTACATACGCGCATGAGTGGACACATCACACATAAACACAACAGAAGAGCTGGAGAGAAGGGGAAACAGCGAACCACAAGCAAGCCATTCTAACTTTTCAGTCATGTTAAGAAGGAGCTTTTATTCTGAATATCACAGAAAATCTAAAGCAGGAAGTTCTAAAACAGAAATATCTGACTACTTGATGAGCAAATAAAATAATTTTCAAATGAAGTTAGTGAGGGGTAATAACACAATGCACTATCCCCTGTGAGCTCATTTACAGTGGATGTGTTGTTCTGTGTGACACAAAACTGCGTATGAAGCATTTATGAATAAGCTTTAGTGAGGGGATCTGGCCAGGGTCTTACAGCGGTGGTAGTAGTGTGAAAGCCATCTTACCAAACTAGCAAGTGTGTCTGACAGAGCATTCCAGAAACACAGCAACAGAGCCAAAGCCACACCAGGGCAGCAGTACAGGAGTAGAGATCATACAGGGAGGGCACTTGAAGCTGGAACTTGACAAACTCTTCCACAAAGCTCTGTACTTACATCCTTAATATAGTCAGTGGTAATGGGCTTGGTGTTACGATCAATCGCCCCTTCGGCTACAATTATGATATTCAGCCTTTTCTTTCCTGCTCGGTTCTATAGGGAGGGGTGGGTGAAGAAAACAACATGACAGAAAAGCTTAGACTGTGGCTGTGACGTGGGCTTTCAGAAGCACAGAGGGCCAGACAACCATGATGACAACCTTTCATTGCACATTTTTTATCTGCAGTGTCCTGCCAGCAAGATTTCCGTCAAGCCAAAGGTTAGGACACAACCTCTGAAGTAGCCTGGTATTAATTACAGAAGTATATTTACAAAACTGAAACTAGTCATCTCCATCCGTCGGGTCTCCGTGCTTCTGGCTTCCCCTTTCTTTGCAATCAGATACTCACATCCTTTACATTACTAGAGGTTATAGGCTTTCCGTGCCTGTCAAGGGCTCCCTCTGCAACTATGATTATGTTGAGCCTTGTGCCCCTGGAGCGCGTCTGAATCATATAACAGCAGGTTTTCAAAGCAGAAAGAACACAGTAAAACACCAAACAGCACAGACTAAACATCTCTCTTTACACTGCTCTCCTGCTTTGAGAAAGAAACAATCACATGAATAAGTTAAAGGAGAAATATACACCATGGAGACTGATCAATAACGTCATGTTACCGCAGACAGTTTCTGACACATCTTCTCCTCCCAGCCGTCCTCGGGGGGCATCTCGGGGATTAGTACCCAGTCGGCTCCACAAGCCAGAGCACTCACGAGGGCCAGGTAGCTAGGATGGAACAGCCACACACAGCACTGTTTATATGAATACAGACAAAAATGTGGCTTCCGCCTTGTGCTTTGGCTGAGCACATTCTTACCCACAGTGTCTGCCCATGACCTCCAGCACAAATGTCCTCTGGTGGCTGAAAGAACAGAAAAAAGATTAACAAACTACCGGAAAGACGTATATGTTTATTGGTGTGTACTCCACCATAAGCAACTACTTTCTTTTAAACAGTACTGTAGATACAGGTACTTGGAGTATATTAGTTATTTTGTTTCATAAAAATACATCAATAAAGTGCAATATGGTACATATGCTTATTTCAGCTCATGCTGCTTTGGACTTTGGACAATTTTGAGTATTTTTATTTTGTTTTATATTCTTTGCACATTTTTATACAGCGCTATTGTTTTTACAAACATTACTCCATTTTAATTCGAGCTGAGTTGTCTTAGTGCGTTCCGAGTGGTAAATGCGTATAAAACAGAGCTGCCCTATCCCACAATCACCTCTGGGCAGTCGTCATGATTGCATCCACCACCTCGATGATTCTGTGCAAAGCAGAGTCGGTTCCTATTGTCATGTCAGTTCCGCAGAAGTCATTATCAATGGAGCCCACCATACCCACGATGTGAAGGGCCGAGTACTTCTGGACTGCATCTTCTTCAATCATACCTGGACAGATGAGGTGGGTTCAAATTAGGACTGCAGTACGTATCTTAAAATAAACAACCAACTGCGTACTGTACCTTCTTAGAACATCTGTATTCTTATGCCACAAGTCACAACTAAACCCATTTCGTGCATTTGAAAGCTGTTTCTGAATGCAAGTAAACATTTAAAACAAATGGAAATACTGTAACTACAAACAACTATTGCTTTTGAGCTGTAAAGCATCAATAATTAACTTTTCATAAAGTTGCTTTCTAAACAGTTTCAGTTTTACTTCAGCTCAGACACAACATTAGTCTTTACTGTCCTCTTGGAGCTTTGTGACTTTTGTGAGACAGGAAGGTTTGAATAAGTTAATACAGACCAGAGTCCTGCATGGGTGCAATTCCACAATGAGCTATTTGAGGGCAACACTACTGTCCTAACACAGTCACTCATCTCCAGGTGCAACACAAATAATAACAATAATAATAATAATCTCCCCTAACCATCTGTCTGCATATATCCTCAACACAGCTCTTTCACAATCACCGTCTTTGTAGCACACAGTGCAACAAGTGATATGATTCTGTGAGCTTCATGAGAAATACCGTGGATTGTCTATAAATATGAGGTTCAACTTAAGTACTGAAGCTAAATGATTTGAATCAAGAAATACTAATTAACTAATCGAGTTCCTCAAGGAATCATTTCAGCCTTTCGTAACCTTTAGTTTCAGACAGAAACTCTCAGCTTGTTGATATAACATCACAGGCAGCGGAGCAGCCCGTACAGCTGATCTCTCAGTTCTACAGTATGTAGAGGAATAAGAATCACTGATTTACCAAACAAGGTCCTCAGACTTCATTCAGTAAATATATAATTCACCTTTTCGCGGGATGTACAAATAATATTTTGCATTATGCAACCTTTTGTATATTTAGTCTGATCATGAGATTTGACTAAATGTTGTATAAAAACATTTTGTTTTTCCATAAGAAAACTACATTTTGATTGTGCAGGTATCAGGATTGTGGTACATTAAAAAATAGAAACAGGGCAAAGCAAACATGAGATCAAACCTTCCCTGCTACTGTACCTTGCTCCACGAGCTCCGCCAGCAGTCCACTCCATTCCTCCCTGAAAAGGTTGGCTCCTGTCAGGCTGCCGTCTCCACCGATGACACACAGATTGGTGATGCCACGCTGCAGCAGGTTGTGGGCAGCCTTCAGGCGACCCTCGTGGGTGCGGAACTCTTTGCAGCGGGCGCTGCCAATAACGGTCCCACCCTGACGGCAACAGGTGTGAATGCCCCATATGGTCAATATGTTTAAGTCTCACTTAGCGAACACTGACTGCCCTGATGAACTGTTTACCCAAAAAGTGACACATGAGGTCAAAAGTCTGAATATTGATATTAATGTTGTATTTCCAACGTTTCACAACAACACAGAAATCCACCGGAGCAGAACGTTAATACCTGCCTGTAACACTGTCTGCGATGACTACTCACCACTTGCAGCATGCTGGAGACCGTTTCCCATGTAGCCTCCCTTATGTTGTCCCCACCGTCCACCATACCCTGATATCCCTGTTTAAATAAACAATAAGGTTTTAGTGCAAAAAAAGATTTTCCAACTATAAACACTCACATGCTGACAGCTGGAATTCAAACAGCACAAGTAGGTCATAATAACTCCATCTGAAAGAAAGACGCATGATGCTCAAAAAAAAAGACAGCGTTTAAGAATGTTCCTCCTCCTATAGTGTCCTGCAAAGCAAAGTTTGTGGTACCTGAACGGGGAGTGACTTTCACCAGCCATCCGCCAAAGCCTCAAGTCTGTTATGTAACAGCACACACAGATGTGCTGGGATCAAAGAATGACTACGAAGTACAAGGCCTTAAGCAAAGATGTTCACAAAACACCCTGATTTTAAACACTGTTCCGTGAGGTAGTAGATATGTCTTTCCCTTTCCACCTGAAGCGATCTGCATAAAAACTATATCTGCGTATCACTACGCATTAATTAATATGGTTTCTCGTTACATTTTCATTCTCATGCTATAGATAATGAACCATGACGTGACAAAAAGACTTTAATAAAGAGTATTATATAGATATATAAAAATGATTCACCTCATGAATGAAATAAACCTTTGCTCCCACGTATAGACCCATTCGAACCACAGCACGTACAGCAGCATTCATCCCTTGAAGAGAAAAAACATTACAAGACAAGGTAAACAAGACTGTGCTTAACGCGAGACATATTTAAGCTGTAACTCTCTCCGTGTGTGGAGACCTGAATGTACTCGACAGTGTGTGAAAGATCAAACTGTCTGTGGCTTAGGCCACATTTTTACTCTGCCTCAACATTGCCAACTTTGGGCATTGCTGTTCCAAGCTCCTCCTATAGACTCTCAGTTACTCACAGTGAACCGAAGTGAGCTCTGTAATGAGTCAGACACTGCTCTGTGACTTGAATGTCAATGGCAGGTAAGCTTTACACACCAACAATGGCTTTAATGGATGAAGCTTTGCCCACAGTGGGTCGACAGGAACTTGGCCAGTAGGAAAAACAACAGAAGAAAAGAACTGGGTTTGCATAAAATGCTGAATGCTTCACTTCTAATGGGGAACTATGTAGTACTGTAACCAAGCAACGCAAAGTCTAGGCTCTGTAGGGACAGTGAGTAATAAAAGAAACCAAGAACCTAGAGGGGAACAAAAAATAGAAAGTGGAGAGTTACCAAAGCAGTGAAAGCATTCACATCTAGCAGAAAAGTCTCTGCTAAGCATCTCAGGAGCACATTACATGTTAAAATGAGCAATCATTTGAATCAGTCACGGCTTATAGTAGATGTGTCCTTCATTTGTCTGGTTGAGGTGCAGAACACAGACAATCACATTCTGCATGACTGACACCTTTTCACGCAGACAATGCAACCTACTTGTTAGAACACTCACTGTGGTCGAAGCAGACACGCTCTCTGCTTTTAAGATCAGGCTTGTCTTTTCAGAACCATCTCTGAGTTAACCTGCTGTAGAGTTAGACTGCTGGGGGACCTCCTTAAAGTCGCTGTTTCACTGGGGCGGTTTGGGCCACTGCGCCATGTTTTCCACGTTAGTACAGATGGAAATCCAGCCACTTCTCGAACGGTCCAGCGTCATCTCACAGCAGGTGCCACGCATTTTACGGGTTTGTCCACTCCAACAACCTATCTGTGAAAGTGTCACAGTCCACACTTTGACCTTGAGCATCCCTCTGTAAAGATGACTTGTGTTGAGAATTGGCGCTACATAAATAAAATAGAATATAAATGACTTGATACATCCCCCCTTACTTATCTATTACAACTAACTGGACACTCAAAATGCTGAAAATCGTTCTTGAAAACCATAAAGAGCAGCTAAAATGTCCTCACAACAAGAAAATACAGATAGTTTTCCTGTGTGAGTATTTGTGTAAGGATGTGCCCACCCGCTGTGAACTACAAAGCCACACAAAGCACATTTATTCATCATAAACGAACTGTTTAAAAATAGTGACTAGCATTAAGACGTTAGACTTAATTAGCTCAGTTGTGTGTCTCATCTCCCAATTCAAGATGACTCAAGAGACACAACACAGAAAGCTTAGGTACAAAAACAGTTACTATTCCTTTATGCTTCAAAGAATAACCGGTTATCACTAACTTCTGTGCACAAGTCTACTGTAGACAAATCTTGCGCCTGGTGTCTGTGGTTTGACAAATACTAAAATTACTCTGCTCCTAAGTTTTGCTCGACGGCAGCCTGATATTCCATAACCCTGATGCTGAGTCGTGTTAGGGGAAAGCCAGCAGAGTGGCATCGTGGAGTAGCTTTAACCTACTGTCTACGCGTAGAATCCTATAGGATCATGCGAGTGTCTATAAAACTAAAGCTCAGTGGAAGCTGGAATCACGACACTGACCAGCAAAGTCAATGACAATCCGTCTTCCTGAGTCTGAATTCAAATTCCACAAGACGCAACAGTGATGCATATACTGATGTTCAGCCCTCAGTCTGCACAGAACGTCTTCAACTCAGACACGTTCTTAGTTTATGGTGTGGTCTATATTAAGCTATATGTTATATTATCTGCTTGCTTTCCTCTATTCACATGAGGAAATGAGTTGTAGTGAATTATTATTTTGCTTCCGGCTTGTTACCATCAGAATGTCGTTTTCGAGCGTATTACTTTGTAGCCAATGAGGAGACGAGCCGGTGAGCACGTGACCGCGGTTTCCCCTCTGACGCAGGACCCGCCGGTCGGGGCTGAGCGGGGATGTATGCGACTTATCACGTACGCAGGATGCGGGCATCCCCCGCCGGCTCCCGCTGCGCGTCCAGCCTCTGGAGGTTGACACGCAAACGTCAGGCTACGGCACCGCTGCGCCTCCGTTTGTCAGTAGAACCACCAGCCTGCGGGGTTCAGTGGCCTGGACTTAGAGGCGATTACAACGCGAGTTACCGTTGATTCAACGCTGAAATAAATCAGACACGTATGTATGTGGAGTCAAATACAGTATAACCGGGTAGGGAGCAGCGCGTAGTTTGACCTTGGCAGCACTTTAAGCTGATGCTATAGCCTGCAGGGGTCGGGTCGATACCGGGGGAGATGCCGTTGGCGAGTTACAGCAGTTAGCAGGCTCTGTCACGCGTTAGCATGCTAACGGGACACGGTCTTCCTGGATGAACCGTCACAAAGTCACGGTTAGGGCCGCTGCGCCATGTTTCCCACGCTATTACAGACTCGGAGTCTCGCCACTTGTCTCGCCCGGCATCATCCCACAGCTGACGCCGCGGACCGTCGCCCTCTACGGGCTTAACCAGGCTGACAGCCGGGAAAGTGTCACGGTCCAGTTTTACCTTGAGCATCCCCTCCGCTCGTCAGCACCGCGATGGCCTTCCCCGCTCCCGACAGGTTCTCAAAGAAGATCTTCTTTCCGTCTGGATGCGCCATTTTGACAGCGGTTCACTGTATGTCCTGCTCCAACTGAAAAATAAAAATTAAACGCACCTCCTGCAGCATATAACAGCGCTTAATGATGAAGGGCACCAGTCTTCCGCCCCTTTTCCGCGTCTGCTTCTCGACTGTAGTCTATGATTTGCACAGGATAGCGTCAAGAGTGATTGACGTCGCAGCAGGCCAATCACACGTCGATGCATGTGACTCTAGTTTCGTTTAAAACCAATGGAAAATTTTCACATGTGACTGCACTTTTCTTGCGATATCGTTTGCAGATGTAATATTTTGAGGCATTTTGGATCATAATTCCTTTGTCTGTGTCTCCGCACAAGTCACCACACCGACGCCTCCGTGTTTACTGGTGGTCATAAATATGTAGTAATCACTTTTTAATTATTCTGAAACGTCAATCGGTTGTACGGGACTCATTTATTTTTATACGGATGAATTTATGTGTGTTAGGCACCAGGTTGTTCATATGTATAATGTCTAAATTCATAGCTACTGTATGGTTTATCTATGTGTCTTCAAAATCCCCCCTGACAAATATGAAGCATGCAACATACCTGAAGTATTTAATTCCGCCTCTGTCTCATTGTCTCCATCTAGTGGCGATAAATACAAACTACAAACACAACGACAGCATTTTAGACTTTGGATGATTTTAAGTATGTTTTCCAAGCTAGGTTTTAAAACATGTTTTGTCTCAGCTGTAGGCTTCAGCTAAAAGTCCACATGCACTGTAAAGGTCAGGCCTGAGTACAGTATCTGTGCACGTTTGGAAAACAAGCGTTTAACAGGTAAGATCGATGTTTGAGACTGATGGGAGGCTCCTTTACAAGTCTCAGTCCCCGCAGGCATTTGCATTTCGTATGGTTTTCCTCTATTGGGTTCCTGAAAACGTGGCTTTGCTGAAAACTGCAACGTGATGCCAGCTGGAAGCCAAAGTAAAGCCCTTCCTTTGCTTTCATCAGTGTTTTGCTTCACACACTACATCCCTGTATCTGTCATCATCATCTGCTGCTGTGTAGTGCGTCATCTAGGTACAAAAACTACGCAGTGATGAAACAATGCACTGCACATAGTTATTGTCTTACTCTTCATTAATACATAAAGTAATTGATCCAAGTTTACGTCATTGGAACCTACAGTACTTTAAGAAGCTATTTCATCAATAAATGACAGAATCTGCTCAGAAGAATAGAGAGGACATGAGTATCATCTTTCAAAGGTGTATTCAAAGGCTCACAAGGTGCCGTAAACCTGAGCCTTTAATTCTACCTGCTCCCTTCTAATGGATTCTGGACATGATAAGTAATCCAAGGACAATGGCTTATTGATGGGTGTGGTGTCGTGTGTGATGGTGACCCAAGCTGACAGGCTGCGCTAGCCTGGAGGTGCAACCCCTTCATATAGTCATCTACTTCCATTACAATCGCTACTTCTTGTAACTCTGTTTTGTCTATTAAAATTTAGGGTAGGAGTAAAAAAAAACATAATTCACTTCACCACAAAATATATTATCCAATTGTGGTATAATTGTGAGTCTAATTTTCTGCAACCTTCATTTTTGGATGTGTTTTTCTAATCAAGGTTGCACAACACATACACTACGTTGCCAAAAGTATTTACTCACCTGCTCTGACTCCATATGAACTTAGTGATCAGTTCTGGTCTATAGGTTTCAATATGACGTGGTTCCACCCTTCGTAGCTATAAGAGCTTCAACTCTTCTGGGAAGACTTTCCACAAGGTTTAGTGTGTTTATGGGAATTGTTGACCGTTCTTCCAGAAGCGCATCTGTGAGGTCCCACACCGATGTTGGACCAGAAGGCCTGGCTCTCAGTCTCTGCTCTCATTCATCCCAAAGCTGTACTATCGGGTTGAGGTCAGGACTCTGTGCAGCCAGTCAAGTTCATCCACACCAGACTCTGTCATCCATGTCTTTATGGACCTTTGTGCACTGATTCCCCCATTTGAATGTGAGTGTACATGTCAGTAGATTAAGTTTGAGCTTTTATATGTGCCATGTGAATATAACAATAAAAAAACATCTTTACTTTGTCATGCAGTGGTGCGAGGCTGATTGTAACTAGTCTTTCCCAGCAGAGGTCACTCATGACACCGTTTTATGTCCCCAGTGGTCTGTTCCTTAAGGAGCACCTCCCTCTGTGTCAAATTACATTCCTGCTTGTAATTTTGCAGCACACACGTCATCTCGTATTGCACTGCTCAGCATCTACTGATATCTCAGGGGAAATCAGGGCTCAGTTTGAGCAGATTTGTGCAATAGGCTCAAATTGATTGTTTGTTTATTGGCTGAGGTTGTCATTCAGATTGGCCTGTTTTTGTTGTTTGCTTTTTTTTTTTTTTTGTAGGGATAAGGTTTTAGCTGTTGTGTCCTAATAGGATGGAGGTCGATCTATATCCGTCCCAGGAGAACAACTGCTGCTCACTCATGTACTGCACGGAGCAAGTCCATGTCCAGCCAAAAAAATCCAAATAAAAACCTAAAGCCTGTTCATCGTTGCAATAAACTGACACAAGAGCTGCCTGAGGTGAATGGAAAGGTCATTGTTGTTTACTATTTGCTGTTCATTTAAGGCAGGATCATTTTAGATTTTTACAAAGCACCTAATTAAAATGATTGTTATATGATATGTTTCTGTCTTGATTGACACTGGGTTCAGAGTGAAAACTTGCACAATTTCTAGCAGGATAAAAAGTCACTTGAGTGTGGAGAGTGTTTGTAAAAGACAACTTAAAAACAACTTAAGATCAATTGAGGGGAAACATATTAAGTATATTTTACACGTAGGACCTAACCATAGTAATAACGTCACAGTTGAAGCATGTCTGCGTGAATGTGAATGTAAATCTGTTTATTCTGCTTTCACATTAAAAATGGTTTGTTCCTTTTAGCGACAAACACTTTTCATATGTAAAACCCAAGACTCAAACAGTAACAGTCATCTCGAGCTGTTTATTATTTGCATCATCAGTCTCAGGGTGGTAATGGTCGTTTCACATTCCAAAGCAACAATCTGCAAAACAGAACACAAGAGAATCACTTTTATCCATTTCAAACAAGGCTGTGATTATTTTCGACGGAGCAAACCTTTCTTTCCTTTTTCCGTTCCACCTTGAAGCCATTTGTTTGGTACATAATTTAACATCTGATAGCTTCCATCCAAGTGAGGTGTTAAGTAACAACAACATTTTGCCCTGAAAAGAGACATAAAACGAGACATTGCATGCTCCAACCTTATGCCCAGGGCCTGGCACAAGGCTGTTTAAGACAAAGTGTAGGGTATAAAATACTGCATATATACTGTGCTACCATCCGTCCGTCCATCCGTCCATCCATCCATTCTTCCATCCGTCCGTCTATCACTCCATCCATCCATCACTCCATCCGTCCGTCCACCCATCCATCCATCCATCCATCCGTCCGTCCGTCCATCACTCCATCCATCATTCCATCCATCCATCCATCCTTCTGTCCATCCATCCGTCCGTCCGTCCATCACTCCATCCATCATTCCATCCATCCATCCATCCTTCTGTCCATCCATCCATCCATCCGTCCGTCTGTCCATCACTCCATCCATCATTCCATCCATCCATCCATCCTTCTGTCCATCCATTCATCCATCCGTCCGTCTGTCCATCCATCCATCCGTCCGTCCGTGCATCCGTCCATCTGTCCATCCGTCCATCCATCCGTCCGTCCGTCCATCACTCCATCCATCATTCCATCCATCCATCCATCCTTCTGTCCATCCATTCATCCATCCGTCCGTCTGTCCATCCATCCATCCATCCATCCTTCTGTCCATCCATCCATCCATCCGTCCGTCTGTCCATCCATCCATCCGTCCGTCCGTGCATCCGTCCATCTGTCCATCCGTCCATCCATCCATCCGTCCGTCCGTCCATCACTCCATCCATCATTCCATCCATCCATCCATCCTTCTGTTCATCCATTCATCCATCCGTCCGTCTGTCCGTCCATTCATCCATCCATCCGTCCATCCATCCATCCGTCCGTCCGTCCGTCCGTCCATCCATCCATCCATCCATCCATCCATCCATCCATCCACTATGCTAACTGCTTTTATTGATAGCAGTTCTGAGGCCATTTGCAGCTGTTAATAAATCAGAGGCTTTGTGTAACATTTTACTGAGCAAATTGTTAGACAACTATCACAGATGTCTAACAATATGTACGTACAGTACATAGTAGCAAAAGTGAGTCGAGAAAATATGGCAAGCGTATAAATGTGTGGAAACAACAGCTCACAGCTTAACAACCTAAGGCCTCAGCAGCTCACCCTGGAAGCCATGACTTAAACCACGTTACGAGCAGGAAAGAATAGTTACAGTACGTTCAAGAGTGCAGCTGCCAGCAGCAGCATCCTCCACATGGAACATGCAGTGAATGTTGCTTTTATTTGTGGAAAAATGAAAACACAACAGTGGCCTGTAATTGATTTCCACTCTTCAGCTAAACTATACCTTCACATTTGTCCCAGTAGGGACCCAGCAGTCCTGCACTAACACCACATGTCTGGCAAGTAATGAATCTATAATTTGCAGGCTGCCACCTAAAGCAATCATGTAATGTTGATATTGTATAATGATTGTGTTCCATATGAGTCGCTGTTAGCAGCTGTGCAATTATTGCATTTAATTGTTGCATTAAATTGCTGCATTGTTCACTGATGTGTTCTACATGAAAATGGCATCGTGTGACATGCGCGGCAGCGACTGAGCCGCAGTCGTGTGAACATCAGAAAGCTGTGAACCGTACTTTCCACGTTTGTGTGGCGATGAGGACGGCGTCACACATAGCGATAAATGAAATATGACGCCTTGATGTGAGAATTTAACAGATGATTCTGAACATGGATTGTTATTAGCAAGCATTTCAGTACATAGCTTTTATTTCTCTTTCTATCAAACCAGCAGATTAGTCTGATTCCAGCAGGTACAAAAATCCCCCATGTGAGGGTTAATAGAGGTCACGTTCAGCTATAAGAACAGATATAGTTTTTCGGCAGCACGTCACAGAGTAGAAATAAAGGACAAAAAAGTAACAAAAAAGAACACAAAGAGATGGTTTATAATGTCAGGTAATAGCGCAGAGGTTGTGAACTGATTTCTTTTCCTCTCTGATTGCCACATGGGAACAAATGAGCGAGCTGCCAATCTGCTGAACTGATTTCGGGGGGCCTCAGGTTGCTGATTAATGAAATGTGGGAGGACAAAACGACGCGTGCGAGTGGTGCCACAGCCTACCTACAATCCCTCACGGCTTTTCCTGATTGGGCTAATCACCCCATTGTCCCTCAGCACTTCTGAGCCTGAGATTTTAAAAGGCAAGCAGAAAAGACTGGTGGAAAGAATTGCTCAGAACCTGCGTTTCCTTTCTATCCCCCACCATCTTCCCCTTTTCACCTTATCAAATCTTGCACCATTACCTCAAGTTTTTTCTCCGTATTGCCTCATGTGTCATCCATCTAGCTCACTTTAATGGCAGCCTCATAATTATTTAGATGATTATGTGTTGCAAGCCATTTAGCATGCTCAATGACACATGTTTAATTTATTTGCCGCTGCAGCTTCTCGTGGAGGAGCAGAATTGAAGATGGGCGATGGTGGTATTGCTGCTGTTGTGCTGGCAGTGAAGCAAATCAGTGCCAAAATTGTTTGATAAATAGCATTTGTTGGTGTAATAGGCTATGCCACATCGAAGAGCTAATGTGATACAAATAAGGTATGCTTTGTGTAGCATCGCAAGGCAACGTTTGCTCGAGCTAATGGGCTGTGTCTCCGCTGACCGGTGAACCTGCAGAACACGCTGCACCATTGAGCAAGCTATTACCACATGATAATGGGCAGAGCTGCCTGATGCCGACTCTGGTCCGGTTTCCTTCCATGGAGGCAGCTGAAGCAACACACAGGAATACGAGCCATTCGTTCCTGGTTAGTTCTTCATTTGAAGGAATGTAAATATGTTTTATTCGGCGAGAAACTACACTGAAGCTTAAGGATTATCTGAACATATCACGTTTACCGAGCAATAAAGGAATTCTGAGAATGCTGTGAGATCAGAGCCAAGGGCTTTGAGTTCACGCCGTCGCTTGCTTTTGCTGCAGTAGTGTGAGGTGACCACTAGAGAGGAGTACAACCTCACGCTTCCTCCTGATCTGAGGCGACGCTGACTAAACTACAGGCACAAAACTGTTGACAGACAGGAGAAGTTTGTTTTTCAGTTCAGGGCTCATTAAATACATTTTTGTGTAAATTGCAGGAAACGGCTAAACTAAAACAGATTTACAGCAATGAGACAGACAGACTTTTGTAGATGTAGTTGTAGTTTATGTTTATTATTATTTTAGCGTATTTACTGTAACTGCGTATACAGAAAGATTTAATACAAATGATGTCAGAATACATTTTAGACTTAAACTGGAAGAAATAATTACTGAAATTAAGTTATTAAAGAAACAAAACCCATATATTGGCAGACTTCCCAGTATTAGATAACATAGGATTCTTTCTTGGAATAACAAAAAAAATACGATGGTGAAAATGACCCGAATCCTGCAGACGACTACAAACCTCTGTCCCCTAAAACTGACCAGGATTGGACTCATTCTCTCATAACGTAGCTCATGTTAATTGTGGATTATTTCTCATTCTGAAACAATAATTATTGAAATATACAGACAGAACTGATTTTATGAATTCTTAAATGACCTAATCTAGCAAATAAATCTACACATTTGCACACAGCAGACTATTCTAATGAAGCTGCCACGGAAAAGGGCACATATTTCCAAAATATATTTCTCATATATATATATATATAGTTTTATAACAAATATGTGATATATATATATATATATATATATATATGCTGCAATATTTCCATATTTGTGATAAAACTATCGTAAATATAGCAAACCTGAGACCAAGCAGTATCTATGCAGCATTTAATCAAGTAAACGCTAATTGAGGCCTGTCATTTTGTACTGAAATTTTAAATCAAATCCCCTTTTCTGGATACTGCATTTTTGGTTTTTGACAAATAATTAAAATTAGAATCAGAATTAAAAGCTGATGAAAAGAAGAATGTTTGTTTGTTAGCAGTGAATATTGTCATTTGGAGTTTTTCCACGATGAAGAAGGTTTTTGTGTCATTTAACAATTTACTGTGGAACAAGGTCAGTGGACGTTTCTCATCAAAAAGTGGTAACGACTGTGTAAAAACATTCTAAACAGGATGTGATAGTACAATGACTCTGCTGTTGAGGCGATCAGTACAGATTTGTGCTCCCGTGGTGCTGAACAGCACAGCTTGTAGACACAACGTCGGGTGCAATGTGCTGCAGCTGGGCCTTGACATGTGCTGAAGCCTGTCACTACGCTCCAGGACCACTCTGTCATCTCCAGCATCTGCCGTGACTTCTCGCTGGAAAAGCTTTTGGAACAATCACAATTCTTTGCTTGTCAGCACCTGGTGTTCCTGTCTGCTCCCCTGCAACATGTCACTCCACGCACACGTTTAACCACAGCCGAACAAACTAGCAGGAGGCTGTCAGTGGTTTGGAAGATGCACTGTATCACAACTCTGTGCCATTATTGTGAAATTCTGCTGTGTAGTTGTTCACAGCAGGCTACAGGGTTAACTGCCTGCTTTGGTGTCACACGCTGACCCAGCTGCAAGGAGAACATTAATCAGTACAGCAGAGAGCACCAGCTATTTGAAACGTACATGTATACACACCATGTCAAATCTATGTGTACGAACAGTTTGGACATAGCCTTAGTTGTCATAGCAACACAGATCTTTTAACCTTTGAGTATGTTTGAAATATTTACCTATTTAAAACATTTTACTGGTGCCTTCGCTCTAGTATATCGTTTTTTTATTGTTCCTAACTAAAAGGCTCAATTTTGGAGCAGAAGAGATGAAAGAAGATTTTTTTGTGTAAATCTTTTTCTCTCCTTAAATCATATTATTTCTTTTGCATGCGGATTTATTTTTCTTGAGGTGTAGGTGCGTTGTAATGGAACATCCAGCCTATGTTTCCTGCTTCCTGGAATGCTTGCTTGCTAAATGCTAGTGAAGGTTTAAGGTTTCTGTATAAAAATGTTGAGTTGGTTGATGTCAAGCGGTAAAGAAATCTGTAACTGACCACATGTCTGGAGCTCCTGCACTTGCACACCAAGCCGTCCTGCCCATTCTCATCCTGCCAGTGTTTGGTTTGTGACTAACACTAAGAAAAACCTTTACTTTCCTGAAGCCAAAGCCATAAAACAGTTCCAGGTCAGGACCAGGCTTCATGCAGTGTCTTTTCAACTGTCTTGCTGCCTGCCCCAGTATGGACCAGAACCCTTGGCTGGAGAGCGGTGCTGGACTGAGCAGTGCTTGCTGCTCTTTCATTTCTTAAGCGTGACACTTGTTCAGAGCTTTTTTTAATCCTATGGAAGTAGATGCAACTGGGTCAAGCCCTCAGTTCCAGAAGGACTGTGATTGTCACAAAACACGCAAACACAAGTTAAGTTAACAATGCAAAAACCCAATTTAATAAATACCTACCAGCTATACCAGCACCTACACGGTTAACATTAACATTCCAGTGGTTCAGCCTTTGAAACAGCTCCATTAATTCAATTAATAGAAATATTTAATATGTTCAGGCCACAGCATCACCCTCCAACATTAATGTGTTTAGTCCAACAAAGAAACAAAGAAATAAGATGGAAACTACCGTGTACACTGACTGCTTCATAGTAAATGAGTCCGGTGCTCTGTCTGCGATGGAGCAGTGATATAATTAAGAACTTAATAACTCTACTGATGCTTTCAGCTCCTTTCTCATACACACATTATCTAAACAGCAGCGATTTATTATTCATTACTGAGAAGATAATCTGAAAAAAGCTTTAGGTTGATGAAAAGTGACACAAGTACTGTAGCTAATAAATGGAAGGAACAGTTTGAAGCACTACGTGTTGGAATGTTGCGTATTTCTGTTTCCACTCACACATGCAGCGCAACCGCTTGATGTTCTGAAACGTTCAGGGTCAGGGCTCGAGTGAGCAGGGCTGAGGTGTTTCAGGAGTATTTAGTGGGTGTGTTCATAAACGCATGTAAATACATTTGACAGTTTTTCTCACCATCGTCACCATCAGATAACTGGCCAGTTAAAACCGAACTTTTAGGGTTTTGTTTGTTTTTAGCAACAGTTATTTGTTTGTGAAGAAAGACACAGTTGTGGCAGCTGACCTCACCTTGGTTCACCAGCCCTTCCTTCCAGAACAGGCCTGAAATATTACAGATAGCAAAAAGTCTCAGGAGGAAAGATTCTCCTGACTCCACTCTGCACAGAACCGGTTCAAAGCCATTTCGCTGTCTGCTTCCTCATCATCCGAATTTTGGAAGATTAATTCAGTGGCTTACAAATGTAGTCGACTCCACCTACAGGAAAACGAAGGCAGAAAAGAAAAAGGTTGAGTTCTCCATGACCAAAGAATCACATCAAAATAAAGAACATATTTCAGGTTAAATAAAAAACTAAAACTAAACTAAAACTAAAAAATCTAATACACATGTGCTATTTATGACACAGACAAACCTTTAGCACAGAGAATAGAAGAAATGTTCTTTAACCGTTGATATAAAACCACTGAAATAGATTCTAATCTGATTTACATGTGAATGAAATGTACTAATGAGCCTCTACTCTACCTGAAACCAGGAAGCCAAACCAGTGGGTGGGCGTAACATTTGCTCAACTCCTCACAGTCAGTCAACACACACACACTACTTGCTTAAACGAATCATGTGTTACTCTACCTGTCAAGCCATCATTGGTTTAGACTGTCCACCATCACTTCACCACGTTCTTCATCACTTCACCACGTTCTTCATCACTTCACCATGCTCTTCATCACTTCACCATGCTCTTCATCACTTCACCATGCTCTTCATCACTTCACCATGTTCTTCATCACTTCACCATGCTCTTCATCACTTCACCATGCTCTTCATCACTTCACCACGCTCTTCATCACTTCCTCAGAACCAGTCATGCAGTGGACGGGCTCCCCATGTCCCTGACGAACTGACATCATAGGACCATTACCCACTTGTTTCATTTCAAACAGTGCAGCTGAAACAACAAACGGATATTTTCATGTGCGAGACCATATTCTGGGGCGTGTAAATCAATGATAACAGACAGATGTTCAATCCTACACAGAAGAGACAGAAGACTTGTAGCAGCGGTCAGTGAAAAGTCTTCAGCAGCAAAAGAAGCAGCCGCACAAAAACAAATGTGACACCTTTGTCTCCATTCACGTGTTGGCACCAACGTCTGTTCATACTGGTAACAAACGTGTCACATCTGATCAGTTGCGATTAGTCCAACTTATTTTCTACTGAATCATCAAACGCAGTATTCAGGTGATTTGCTGTCCTGCAGGTACGGACGGAGAACGTCAGACAGTCAGGGTTTTCACCGCAGAACGCTCTTGTTATCCTGATGTGGATCTTGCGTCATTAAGGCTTTTTGGATCGTCCAGTCACTTAGCGCATCCTCGTCCCCGTTCTACGACAGCGTAACGTCCAGTTTCGTGTGTAGTTACTCTCATAGTCCAGAGGAGTTGGCCTGAGAATTGTTAACTGTATTCTCCATCATGCAGCGATTGGAGTCAGTAGTCAAACATCTACGAATTATTGTTTACACAGCACCAAAAAGTCTGTGGAATAATAATAATAGTTCAGGAATTTCTCCTAAAACATTCGCATGCACCTTTATTTTGTCTACACCTCCCACTGTAAGGAATCATTAGGGTATAACCTCTGAATAAATGGAGATGGATTCACAAAGTTTGGGAGCGATCGGAGGCTCTGTGTGGATCAGATCTACGTTCATAAACATAATAATATTAACACAGATGTGTGTGACGTGAAACAGCAGCGGACATGAGAGTGTTTCTGAAAATTCTAAAATTTGCAAATGGCTAAACAGGCATTTTACAGTAAAGCTCCCCCACAACCAGTCGACCCATACGCTAATTATATTGTTATCGTTGTACTTGGATTTGACCTTGTGCTCCAGCCTTGAAGGAACTAAATGCAGGAGGTCATAAAATAAAAGCTTTCGATTAAATCCTTTCCAGTGTTTGCTGTTTTATAAATTAAAACACGTTTTGTGGACACTGGGCCTCACTGCAGAATATCGGCTGTGATTGTCTCACAGGATTATTGCTGTAATTGAGCCTGTTTTCTTTTTTCCTTCCTTCCTTCAAACGATACCGTAGTAAAATAACTTCCTGAGAGAGAAGCTGTGTCAGAGCGATGTGCACTGAAACAACACGGCCGCAGACAAACTAGATTGTTTTATTCGTGATCAAGTTCAGAAATGTGAATCTGTTCTGTAGTGGTTTCGTGTTCAGCTGTGATGGAGAACAGCCGCCAGTCCCGTGTTCTGGTCGGTCTACGTTCCTACTCCCACTTATGGTCATAGTGTAGTTGAAACACGGGGTGTTAATATTTTATATAATTATAAGTAAGTAATACTTTTGCAAGGCACTACTTCATATACCTGCATGACGTTTTTACCAAGCTAACCAGCGTTGCCAAAACTCAGCTCCCCATTCTGACTCCAGAAGCAGGGACAGGTAACGGTAATTTTATTTCTGAAGAAGATTATAGTGAAATACTGATTACCTGACAGAGGGAAATGAGACTATGGCCAATGTTAGTGGTTTTTTCCAAATCTGAATTGACAGGACGGAGGTAGGTGGTTAAGTTCAATCCACTATTGCTGATAAGCAGGCTGATTTCTATTAACCTGCAGCCTGCAGATCAAACAGACTGTTCATGCTGCTGCTGAGAGATGAAGCGAGGGAGGCAGGGAGAGAGAACGAGAGAGAGAGAGAGACTTTTATGACACAGAAAGTCTGCTTAATGGGCTGGAAGATTCTTGCCATTTAGCTCTGTGCGGAAATAAAAAGGAAGCTGGTCGGTGCTCAGGAAAAATGGCTCCTTCCAGTTAAGTCCCCCAGTGGATTAGAAATTAGGAAATTATAAGCAGGGTGATCAATCATGGAGGGGTATGTGTTCTGGTGTGAAACGCCCCGATGTTCCCTGAGACCGTAGACTGTGGAGTGACGTAAAACTTCTTCCGAGCGATTATCGTAGGTGCATCCCTGCCTCTCTAATTAGTTCGGCTGTGCCTGACAGAGCATGTTCCCGACTTAGTCACAATTTCATTGGAGCATTCGCAGACACAATAGAGGCTTGCATGAACTGCCATTGTGGTTCTTTATCAACACTGACACCGACAAGTCACACAATATGTCACACACCAAACCAAAGCCAGTGATGTCCATCACATTTTCTCCCAAACGTCCCCAGAAAGCAACATTTGTGTTGATTCTTCCTCCATCCTGTTATGTCCATCCAGACATGAAGCCCAGTGGCGACAAACAAGCCAACAAGCCAACAAGCCAACAAGCCAACGTTGAATGTTAAAAAAGATTGGCATTTGTCTCCCAGCTTCCCTTTATTTGACTCCAGACGGAGCCAGGAGGGCATCAGCGCCAGATCAGGAAGCCCTGAAAGGACGAGCTGGGGGAACCGGGGCTCGTGGGGGAACATGTCAGCTACAGTGCTCTGGAAAGGCTGGAGGCTAGGATAGTGATGCAAAGCCGTGGTGACAAACAAGATGTAAATTGTCATCATAAACAAACAGAAATGTTTGAATGACAGCGTTGGTAAATTGGTGTTAGAGTTGCACGTGAAACTTTCTGACTGAGCGCATGTTCTGAAGCCTGGAGATTAGCCTTGTCGTCATGGCTGTGTATGGATTAAAGGCGCATCAACACAACAGCAAGTACAGGGCAGACTCCGTCGCTCTCAAACTCTTCTCCATTTGAGCTTGACTTCCAAACCTAAAGATCAGTCACAATGTCCTTGACAAGCCCTGTTAATAATAATAATAAATAATAAAAAATGATGCTCAACAGTACGGTGTAGTTCCACTCACTATTTCAAAACCCCACAATATTCAGACACTCCCTATTGTGAAGGATGCATTTGGTAAACCATTGAAAAGAAAGGTTGTAGAGACTCAGACTATTTCAAGAAATAGTAATATTCCAATCAACACTGGCCAACAATTCCTTTATTGTCATTGTTTTCAACAGTCTTGTCCACATTGTGGCATGATTGGTATAAAGTTTATTTATTCAATCATGCTCGTGTCACATCAAGCTGTGAAAAGTAAAAGAAACCATTCAAAAGCACGAAATGCAGAACGTGCCTGCTTAAAGTCTTGATGTCAGATTAGCTGATTCAGCAGATTTCTCCTGCCTCCACCTCGCTGCGATTACGTAAGCACGTTCCCAGGTCACATATTTTTAAAGATTGTAAAACTAACCCTGACGGATCATCCACATGAAGTGAACAAACATCTGTATGTGTGACTCCAAGTGTCTGATACAACAGGAAACAGAAACAGCATTTACCTCTTTGACTGTGTCTGAATGTGCTGAAAGTCTTTGTTAATCAACGTTCTCTTGGGATTATACTGCAGTTAGTACTAGTTTAATGTACATGTACACTAGTTTGCTAGTAAATGACTTACATGTAGTGAATCGTTCTTTCTGCCCAACGCTACGCAGGATGCTGCACATGGTAAAAGAGAGACTATTGATGTTGTGGAATAGACTCTGTAATGAGTCTGGGTCCTGTGATGAAACCTTTTATAGAAATTGTCTCTATAGTGTGTTGAGGTGAGGTGAGGAGAGACAACTGTGGGATCGTATGTGTGCGTGTGTGTGCTGATCATTCATGATGGCACCTTAGAGGCCGTCCTGTAAGGAAGAAAAATGAAAACTATTAAAGGCTCGCTAGGCTATCTTAGCTTTGGCGTGTCAGCAGTTATTAGGCTGGGACAGCAGTCCTTAGGTTCTCAGATACAGACGAGTGGGAGCCTGTGGCAGAGGTGGGAAGGACACCGTGAACCCTTGATAAACTCTGATCCGTGCTGCTGCAGAACTTTCTGAAATGTGTGGCAGCTGTGATTTTTCTTCCCATCAGTGGATTTCAGTGGTAATGTAGTGATCCACGTTTCTGTTTTTTTTTTCAAATGGTGTGTGTGGCAGTGAGGGCTCCTTGGATCTTCTGTTGATAAAAGAGACTTTATCTAAACCGGCTCTCTCGATTCTTCAGTTGATCCCTGGTGTTTACGCTGGTCTGCTTGTACCAGCAGCCTATTGATTCACTTATTCCAAAGTTCTCATCTCTTACCGCTCATAGTCCAATGCGTCAATACGGACAGATGCCAGTTTTTGTATTTCCATATACTCCCGTGTTTTTTATCGCTTTGCTTTCCAAATTACTGTTAAAATGGCTCATGCAGTATGAATCCTCTCTAAGAAGCCTGAATACGAAGACAGGCGTTCGTCAAATGTGACTAAAGTTCTTCAGCATCATGTGAGGATGAGGAGGACGTGATGAATTGGTGTCGTATCCCTTTGTCTGACGACAGAATCCCTCCACCATCGCCACGTTTTCTACTCACTGGAAATACTGGGATCAAAATGGCACCAACACAGACAGAGACTTGTCCACTCAGAGCAAACACGAGTCCACAAAAAGCAACATGCCGAGTGCTCAGAGCTCTACACATGAAGCACTGGAGACAAGAGGACGGTGCAGCACAGAAGGAGCAACAGCTCAGCTCCAGTATCAGCAGTGTCGCTCCATTCAAAAGACAGAGGTCACTGGTTTGAGGACAATGTTCACGTTCTGGACAGAGAAGACAAGTGGTTTGAGTCGGGCCATGCATGTGCAAATAAATACTCACTATCAGATCAGGTCCACTTCCAGAGTCCCCAGAAGTTTTATTAACTTGTAAAATTATTTCTATACAATTATCTTGGTATTGTTAGTATGTATCTCAGCTCCCACCACAGCCTAAAATGACCAAAGGACTGAAATCAAACCGTTTAGTCAAAGTGTGCGTCTTATTTTGGAAAGGATCACTAATTCAATGATTAAATGACTCGTTATCACAGATGTGATAGATGCAGCTGATTAATAGGCTCATGACTGTTGAGTGAATGAGCAGAAACAAGAAGCAGAAAACACACAATTTGTCCCAAACAAAGGTCATGAAAAAATGAATAGACATGACAACAAACCTGCTACGTTGGCAAAGCAAACTGATTTTAATGAAAATGCAGCCGATGATAACTTTAATATGAGCTTTTCAATGCCAATAACATAAAAAGCCGATGCAGCGACTCGCATTATAAATCACCAAAACCAAGGTCACCGTGTCCATTAATGCAAAGTCCGCTGGTCATATTCACACACTGCATTGTCACCCTGCTACCTGCTGGCGAGTGTGGCGTCCTTGCGTGTGCAGCTCCTGCTGGAAGACAGATCCTCAGTGGACTAACCCTCATTACTCATTACAGTGTTTGAGGACAGGGGGGACCACTTGTGACACGTATAAATGACTTGCTTGTGCAGTTTGCCGCAAGCAGAGCCGCTGCTGGGCCCGACCACACGGACTGTGATCGACTAACCTGTGGTGTAGAACTCGTTCAGCACGTCTGCCACCGGAGGAACCACTTTACACTTCACGTGTATTTCAAGCCTAAAAACAAACTCAGGTGACGTCTTTATAAATCAGCTAATAAGGAAGCTTGGATTTGATTTCTTTACTCATAGAACTCATAAAACGTTAAAGGCCTTTTGATAGTAGTTATAAAAGGTGGGAGGCAAAACAAAACAAACCCAAATTCAGACAAAACCCTGACGAATCTATGTTTTTGGGGGGGACTGTCGCGAACAAAGGAAGACAAAGAACGTGAATGGCTGTGTTTGTGACAGTGAGTGAGAAGGTGACGCAGGAGGTCGGCGAATGTAAACGCTGCGGTTATTCAGTTGTTAATCCCTCAGGCGTAGTGACCGAGCATGCATCAATCACAGCCGTGTGTGTCCAGAGGTTAGCCAACGGGCATTAACCTTGAACCGCAAGTCAAAGTCTGCATGCTACGCCTTCATTTGCTGGGCCGACACAAAAACATTTCATTAACAATGCCCAGAGTGATCCCTTCTCAGATTTTTATGGTACTGTCCACACTTGGCATAAAGATAGAGCCAAACCAAAAGTCCTTGTTCTGGCCAAACCTTTATTCAAATAGTAACAGTAATAATAATGTGCAGACAGACATTATGCTTGCCTAAGCCTCAATGCTGCAGTATTTAATGTTTAACAGTCATGAAGAATACGCAGAGATTAGTGACACAAACTCTCTCATCTTCTCTTCCTTCTGCTCCATAGACATGGATGTAACTTATGAACACTGATCTATTTTCATCTTCTGTACACAACTTTAATACAATACAACCGATTATTATTACATCGTCCTGGTAAAAACAAATCTCATGTCAAATAGATTTATTTTTCATATGTTTGCCAATAATTGTGACCATTGCACCTGTTGTGTAAAACAACTGCTTTTAACCTTCATCCAGACGTTTGTCCGATATCTGCAGTTCTCTGTGTGCATGTACCTGAACAGCTACAGCCAATAGAATAGTGCTATAACAGAATTACCAACCAGTTACAGTTTCAAAGAGATTATTATTATTATCATTAATTATAAAATAGAAAATAAAACCCATATTCAAAGCAGACGTATTTCAATAGAGGCCCCTACAACAGATCTGCTGAGCATGAACTACCCGCGTAACATGCAATGAAGAGGGGCTGCGGCCTGGCTGCGGCCTGGCTGACTCCCTGCCGTCCCTCTGTTCCACAACGTCCAGTGGTGACCTCTGCCCCAGCATCAGCATGGAGCCGCTGGTTCTTGGCCAGTTAGCAGAAGAGCAGGTCCTCTCAGCAGGATTCAGCCTGAGCCTAGACTGGACTTTATTGCCCCACAGCTTGTACCGACCTCAAAGGCAACGCCTTACCTGGAATTGTTGAATCACTAATTATATTTTGTATTTATTATATTAGTTTGGCTCTAAGTGATTTGTAAATTCTCTGCTTGACCGTTATGTCCTGTGAAATACATTTTTCTGTGCCAAGAACTTTTTGCCTCAAGGATATTTTAGAAAAGACTAAAGTGACTTTATAGCTCTGATCTAATCATGCTTCCTCAGCAAGCAACATCAGATACAATCCCACACCTTATCAGTGTAGGCAGGCAGAGGAATCATTTCAAGCATCTACGGCCAGGAGGGAGAACGAGGGGTAATTCACTGCTGTAATACCAGTGGTTCAATAATTAGAGAAAAAGGCTAAGAAACGGGACAAAAAACATAACAAAAGAATGCCCTGAAGGCGTCCGTGATTGGAGAAAGGAAAGGAGGAGGAGGAAATGAAGAAATAATCACAGACTTTTAGAAAAGATTTCAAGAGGAGATGTGGACGATAAGCTAGTGTAGCACTGTTTGATTCCTGGGCTTGTCAAATGGCTTTTGATTTCCTGCTAAGCTACATAAATGCAGCTCAGAGGGGGGACCTCAGTATTCAATAAACAATATTTTTCTTAATTATTATTGCGTTTCACATGTGTGGAGGTTCTTTCATCTGGCAAGAAAAAACAATGCAGCTGAGTCTTTCTAGAGTTTGAATGAACATTTCCATGAATGTGTGTGACCTTGGACAGTTCACTGAGTGGGTTGTGTCGGTACATCTACAGGAGCATGTTGTGGTGTTTAATGAGGACCTTCTGACGTCAATTTGGTCCAATTTGATCACATTTACACCAAAATGAAATTTTGTTATTTTCTGGCTTGTGAGAATATAAGTGTTGTTTCTTTTTGGAAGCGTGTTTTGTATCTGCATAGTGTTGGTTCTTCTGTGGTTGTGAAGGTGGATGATTGACTTTGAGGTGATCTTATTAGCTCCAAAGTTCGGCACTTTGGGCCGAGAGAGGAGCAGAACCGACTACTGATCACCGCCCTGTGGTGCATTGGATCAGATGGCAGGAGATATAGACCCAGACCCAGACTGGGAACATTTGGCTGAGAGCCCTGCCCATGGCTTTCAGCTCCCACCTCTCACAGGACTCCAGCGGAGGCTGGGTACAATACGAATGATCAGCAGCACGGACAGTTGCAGAAGCAATGACCTGGACATGGCAGGAGTTCAGAGAGGCTCTGGAGGAGGTTCTGTAACGATTCCGCCCTCCAAACACTGGAGGCCGCTCTTCTTCCCCTGTTCTTCTTTGTTGGTTTCTGTTTGTCCATTTCCTGTTTGTCCGTTTCCTGCTTGCTCGTTATTGATTTCACCTGTTAGTTATTTCCTGTCTAGGTTGTATTTAAGTTCCCATTTGTGCCTTCATTAGTTGCTGGCTGGTCAGTATTGTTACTTGTTGTTTGAACTTGTATTTGTAGATTTGTTCGTATCTAGTATGTGTTACTTGGATTATTTTGTAGTGTTACCTGGTTTTGTATGTGTGTAACAGTGTTACTTGGTATGTGGCTTTGTATTTGGTATCTTGTCATTATTGATGTCTTGTCTGCTTTGTCTGTGTTAAAGTTTTGTAGCTTCAGGTTTTGCTTTCTTGGTATTAGTAACTACGTGTTTGTCTTGAGTTTAATGTTAAGTTTTGTAGCGTCATGTTCATGTTTGGTTAATCAACATTTGTAGTCACCTGTGTTTGTGTTTAGTTCATGTTTGTTAGTTAATCGTTCATTTGTGAGTGTGGGTCCTCCCCTTGTCAGTTTGTTAGTGTGGGTAGGCTCTAGGATGAGCAGCCCCTTTTTGTTAGCTTTGATTGTTAGATCCTCATTGTATAGTGATCATCCTGCTTAGTTTGGGGTTTTTAGTGTTAATTATTAGTTCCTGCTTAGCAGAGCTTTATTACATTTCTTGCCAGTGTGTCTCCTTTTGAGTTCACATGTTTGCTGGTCTGTTAATAAGTTAGATGTGGTGATTATCCTTTAGTGTGATCACCAGCGGTGCCTGATTTAAGTGGTTTGTAGTATTTGAGCCAAGTGTGACCATCATGTGACTTCGTGTAGAAACTGTGATATTCTTGGTGATGTGTCCACCGACAAAAACATGCACGATGGTTACACACTAAAATATACACTGATGTGTTTTTGCTGTTGACAAAAATGTTGCCACAAATTCACACCCGCAATGCAGGTGTTTCTACAAAGACACTGGGGCGAACACACCTCACCTGTGAGACCTCAAAGTCTGAGGAGACTTACTGTAAAGGAGGGTGGTAAGAGAACTAAGGGTCCAAGGAGCAAAGGCCAAAATAATTGACACAACACAAAATATCAACAAATGCTCCTGAAGGAAAAATCAACTGCAAAGAAACAATAACTCAGTCAACCAAGTTCGGTTCAGCAAGACTTAACTAAGCACGACTCTGTGTAGCTCAAAAGTACAGCTTGGGTTGGGGTTTGATAAAGAGATGGGAGGAGGCTGGAGAGAGAGCGTGAGCGAGAGACTGGGCAAAGCCAGACAGGGATCATAGAGAATGACGCAATGATAATTATATTCTGAATGAGAGTGGTTCAGTGCAATGGCTAAACTCAAGATACAAGGGATGTGGTTAGTGACTCTAAAAATACATTAGTATCTAAATATGTCTTCACTTTTACTACTTGGTTTGTTCTTTAAACTTTCCTCAAACGACTGGATGCAAAGTGAGGAGACCACTGAAAAACAAAACACTTCAAGAAGGTTTTCAGCTCATCAGGTCATTCGCTTAGATTCTATTTCCATCGCTGTACACTGTGTTACCTCGATGACGTTTCACAGTCCATATGTGAAACGCTGAATCTGAAATGTTTAATAAGGTCCTGAGAACGATTTGAACACTGCTAAACAGGGCGGAGGAAAAAAATGCCATTAGGAAATGTCTGGCGCATATAATTGAAGGACCCAATGAATTCCAATAATCAAATAGGCCATCCTCAGAGAAAACTATTACAGGAGGATTATTAGTGTAGCAGGTTTACTAATTACTCGGCGACAAACAGGCTGTCTGCCAGTTGTCCCATCTGTTGGGGCTGTAACCACCTAACACACATGAACACACACTCGTGTGTAGTCACAGCCATGCACACCCTCAAACACGTATGCATGTAGACAGACTGGCGCACACGCGAGCAGACAGTCAGTCAGTCCTATTGATGTCAACCTTTTGCTCTCACTTATCATCTCCACACAGACGGGCTTCATATTGAATCACAGGGAGAAGGTTAAATAAAACTAGAAGGCTTTCACTTTCAATCTCATCCAGCCGCCAACTTACATGTCTTGACCGAAAGATTCAGGAGATAGAGGGGCTCTGGATGTCGACACGCAGGGACAACGTACCGTGTGGGCCTTTATGCTGCGCTGTGCATCCATGAGTGATCCGCTACAGTTTTCTGAAATGGCTTGAATAAAAATGGCCTGTGCTGAATGAGTAATGTGAGCTAAAAGCTGGTAACGCGATGCCCGTCGTGATGCTGCCGCGACGTATTTACTACATCGGCTTCAACACCGCACAGGCTTGCACGTAATTTGTTAGCTGTCAGCCTTTTGCGGCACCAAAGGACCCCGGTAAAATTAATCAGTGACATTAAAAACCAGACTAAAATGTGTCGCGCTTTGATGCAACCCAATGTGTTTATTGATTAATAAACGGTCAAAGGATTCCATTTCCCAGATATACTGTCTCTGTCTGCCGCTGCCTATTTTTGCTGCGAAGAAGCTTTTTTCCCGGAGGACAAATGTGTTTCAGCTGAGCTGGTTCAATCCCTTATCCATTGTTTTTATGTACTACTGTTTAGTGCTCCCTGAGCTCCACTGACTACCTGCCTGTTTAGAGGCCTATAAACATAAATCAGACTTGTTAGAGACGTTTTTATAAATTCCTCACTACACAAAAAATTATATTTTAACAGATGGGGGAAAAACACACGAGGGCTTTTATTTGTCTTTTTTGAAGTAAATTGTGTCTCAGAGCATTGTTATCATTAAAGCTCTGATGAAAACAGCATGAAACATAGCACCGGCCTGCTTTTGTGTGTAGCACACGTGCTGCAGTACATTTGCATTATTTTATGGCTCATCCTAGTACTACATAGACCACTATCACAAAAATGTGAAGCTCCCATGCACCAGTCAATAGCTGGACATTAATACCACTAATAATAATTATTCTACTCATTTATTATGATATAATATGTTTGATTGACATAATATTGATAATAACACATCGATATTACATCATGCGTAGGAGAAACAACATATTCCATAACTGGTTTCCGAACCTGTCTTTGAAATACCTTCACAAACAGGAGGTGGTAACAAGTTATGAAATTAAACATACCGTTCCAAAAATTCGGACAGTTTTTGTTGTGTGGTAAGTGCATCTCAGACCGTAGCTCTGATTGGCTAACAGGATTGGCTGGTTGGGCTGGTTTGGCCCAACAGATTGTCGTTTGAACTGTTCCAACTCGTCAATGTACAGCACAAAAAACAATGTCGAGACGGAAGAGAAGGATTCAGTTAGAGACAGTGACGTAATATGACTTTTCAGTTAATTTACAGTTTTTTGGACACATGATGTGATGAAAAGGGGAACGGACGGATTTTTCTGAGCGCCTGGCAACAGTTGTGCTAATCTGAATTTTTATAGTGTGTAACTATCGGCCCTGCAACGTCTGTGCGCTGTGTTGTTCAGCATGTGAAGGATCATCAAAATATTATCAAATATGATCCTTCTTTGCAGAACACAAATTCTCTGCTTGAGGTCTTGACTCTCCATAACATTTACCTTGTCAGTGAATCATTTCTGTGAAGCTTTTACTGTGAGCTTTGGGTCATTGTCTTGCTGGAAAACAAATCTTATCTTAAGCTGTTGCTGACTGAATAACTTGCTGGACTGTCCTATTTATTGCTACATTAATTTGACTTTTACAATCAATATTAACACATTTTACTTGTTTTCTCATCAACCCTCTTTGAGAGAAGCTGCTCTGACAGTGGCTTTAATTCTGCTGGACCTGGGGCTGGGCTTGGTGACCTCCATGATCCATGGCCTCCTGGTCCAGGGTGTGGTTATTAAAATGACTGTTGTTGTAGCGTTTTTAATATATTTCTTAGTATAATTTGTTGTTATGGTGGTTGTGTTTTTATTTGGGCTGTTGGTTGTGTTCTGTCTAGATCAGTGCTTCTCTCTCTCTCACAGTCCACCTATAACTATCTTGATGTAAATGAGAAAAGAAGAACTCAAACGTTTTTTACTGTCTGCAATACTCTCTGTTCTAGTTCCTCTCATTCAGAATGACACAGGTTGTTGATATGATGATAACATGATAATGTTTCTTTGTATAATAACTAGTAGGTCCAGTAGTAGAAGGGTTAGTCCACAAACATTCATCAAAATTTCCATTGCATAGGCAACTTTTATTGTTACATTACACTTGTTAGTCGTCGTACTCTCTGTTTTCCACTGACTAGTTCAGGATGTTTGACCTTTGCAGTCCGCCAGTGGAGAATCTTCGGTGGCTCCCATTTGTCCCCTCACTGCACTTCAGTGGGAAAGATAATTACACTTCAAATGAAGCTCTGTTCATCGCGTTAGCTAATGTTTAAAGCTTTCTCTCTCCCTCGCTCCAGCTCTAGCTCTCCCCGAATACAATGGGGAAGGTCGATGGACCCGTGCTCACCTCTTATTTACGAGATTCATGTTTATCTAATGCAAAATCAATAGCTCAGCACCAGGAGAAGTTAGAGCTCCACTAACAATCATTGAGAGCTACTTAGCTGCACATCTGCCTGTGCTTTAGTGGGCCATAAAGGAGAGGAATTGGCACAGACTGGCCCTCAGCGGTGCTGGAGGCTGGCGTCCAGGCGCAACAGGCGATCGGCTGAACGTTGATTATGGGGATTTCTGTCAACCCTGCATATCTGGCTACTCGTAAACCTGAAGTAATAGAGTTTTAGCGTCTAGTCGTATAGTAAAGAAATCAACCAAAATCAAGAAATATGCAGTTAAAAAGGGGATGGACCAACTTTAGCAATAATAAAATAACATCTCCTCATCATGCAAAGCGCTCCCTTGATCTATCAGTGTACTATTCTCCAGACGTGTTCAGACACTTCCTCCTTATTTCCTGGTTCCTTGCACTTTGAGTAGATCAGCACTTAGAAATCTGCCTCAGTGGCTCTGCTCGGGGGCGTGTATCATTTGGCCCTAAAATTCACTTTTCCCCACCAGTAAGCACTATCTGCCTCGCACCCCGTGAACCCCGACAAAGACCCTGCCATCTGTCAGTGTCGTTTGCCGCAAAGTGGCTGCGATTAATTGAAAAACAATGGCAGGGCCAAGTGGGAGGGTCAAAGCAATATGCAGCGTGGCCTCGTCGGGTCACCTCCTCATTTCCTCATTGTCGACAGTGCTTTCTCCTGACATTAGCTGCAGAAATGTCGAAACACATTGTGCCTGTTTGGTTTAACGCCCTTTCCTCATTTGGAAGTGGGTATTATCAGGCGGACAGATCCAGGAGACCCTATCCGTCTCTGTCCATGTCAGTGTTACACAGTGCTAATCAGTGCCGAGGGGAATAACGTGGAGCTGATCCCAGGGGACAGAAGGCTTTTTTTAGTGACAACACTGTGCATGAGTTATGAGCAGAACCCAGAAGAGCTGCTGAGAATGACGGGCACTGACGAACAGGATGAGAATGAAGGCACACGTGAGGTGGACTGGGAACGTGAACACCCGGCGTGAGGTTGTTTGAATGAGCTTCAAATTTAACTCTGCAGCCTCTGGAGCAAATTCGTCCTTTGCAGAATCCTTCTGTCAACACACGTTCGGGGTTGTGCCCTCAGTAACAAGGTGAGGTGACCCTGTCTATATCTACGCACAGCCATCCACTCCATCGTGCTGACGCCATCGGTGACACTGCTACAGAGCATCTCCATCAAAGCGATGCTAAAATCTGTAAATGCAGTTGCGTCCATTTGACTACGATATCCATCTGCCACTGAAAGACGAAGATGAACCACAGGAGACGTTTCCTAAAACTGAAAGGTTTTCACAATAAATATGGTTCAGCAGGGCTCCTCCAGTATCTACTAGTAGTCATCAATAATAGACAGCACTGAGAGAGGAGCAGCTCTAAAACTGCCCACTTCCATTTTAGGAATATTGGAACGAACGTCTACTAACAGAATGTCGCTATAACCAACTAAAAGCCTTCAGTTGCGTTACTTATGAAGCATTTAAGGCTCTATTACATCTTCCTCAGCGTTTATTGCACAGTTTATTGCTGCTAAGCCAAAGGTTTGTGAACCAATAAATAATTCCAAGGACTCACTTTCCTCTATCATACTGAATGTTGAATGCAGTGTTTTCAGTTGTTTGTGTTACTATGTAATGTCTATCATATTTGTCAATACTCTTGATTTAGGTGTGGATCCAATAACGTTTAATGCCAAATACATGTGGAAAACCTTGAAATTCCAAAAGGCTCACATACATTTTCTGGCTGTTCTTACGTCTGAGCTATAAATGTTTTTGTTCGTTCAAGATTGAAGTTGAAACTAATCAAACTTCAAACTTAACTAAAGAGAGGTTTAACCTGCAACACGTCTAAATATAACTCATGTCCTCTCTTTTTTTAAATATCCCAGAGTATCATCCTCAGCTTCCTTCATTGCCCATCATGAAAGGATTTTCCAATGTATTTCTCCTACTGTGTAATTAACATTAAAATTATTCATTTCATACTCATCAGACTGTCGACAACCAGTGGTTATGTCAGGCACTGTTCTAAAGGAGATGGCAGAGGGGCTCAATTACCTCCAGCTGAACAGTGGTCGATGTGCAGCCTAATACCACATGATTTGATTATTCTGCACAAGCAAACACATGCAAATTACATTTCATTTTGAAGTTGTTAATTTTTTAAAGATGTTGATTAAATGTAAGAATATGTCACAGACAATACCTGGCAGATTTTTATGGGCACTTTAAATCATAACACGCGAGAACAATTCAATTTGTTTTTATTCACCGGAAAGAAAACCTCTTAACGTTCTGCACGGGCTAAGAGTCTGCTTTCCTTGTCGACGTCCTCTTAGTAAAAGCCAGTCAGGGGTTAACCTTGGCCGCCGTTTTACAAAGGGAAGGAAGATGAAACATAGGCCGACCTGGTTGTTCACTCTGCCGTCCAAGCCTTTGTTTTTCTCACAGTGTGGATAGCCATCTGTCAACCCTACCCAGAGAGAGGCAATGATTTTTGCTCGCCTGAGTGAACACCCAGCAAAGCAATATTTCACATGTTAGCGCTGAAAAAAAACCCATCTCGGGAGATTTTGCTTACTGGAGTGATGTGGCTGTGAACATCAAGAGTGATAGTGTTGCTTCAGTGATGGAGCTGCAGGCCTGCTTAACTAACCCTTTTCTGAAAGACACCCGTCATCAGCCTTAGCGCCTCTTTGCATCTTAGTAGCCTGACGTTGGTGAATGCGATTGGTCACATTATGTCTGGTAAACACAACATAAGCAGGAGCGTGGACGCCTACGTTCACTGTACACGCAGACCCAGAGACAAAGCCAGTGTTTGGTGATTCAGCAGGGGAAGACACCTTTTTTCTTTTTAGCCAAAAAAGCAAAATTAAATAATCATTTTTTGATTACATTTAGTGTTAACCTTACCTACTGTAATCCTAAAACCAATCGATCTGTGTTTATTTTGAATGTGGTCCAATATGAAGAACGCCCCCCCAGGGTCAGGAGGGCAGATGATGCCATGAGCCACGGAGACGACTGCACTTAGCCAATCAGCTGCACACTTCACCTCTGTCAGCTGACAAAACAGTGTTTTTTGTTTTCAGCTTCCTTCACAGCTGACACAAAGGAAGCTGAGTGAGAGCCTCTCTCCAGTCGCCGTTGACCCATCTTCAGTCTCTCCTGCTTTTGGTTTCTCGTAACCAATCCCTCCTTCTTTCCTTTCATGACTACAGTACAAGCAGAGCAGACGCGGTGAAGCTTGTAGTGTCGCATGTTGCTGAAATGTGGAGTTTGAACAGGGTGTGACCACATAACCAAACAAAGCGTCGTTCTGTCTCAGACGTTAGCGGTAAAGCTAAAGGCATCATTTGTCAGATCTCAACTTCTCCTCAAGGTCGTGGTCTTCAGTGGGGCTATAATTCAACCATCATCTAATTAAAGAGGCCAGTGATCATTTGAAAGGAGTAATGAAGTAGAGAAAATGCCTACGTCAGAGCTTATTAGTGGCAAGCTGGACACTTTTAGAAGCAATGAGCCATTAGGCAAAAGGATACAACTAAATGAACGGCTAATTATTATCTGAAAGGAAATTTAAATTGGTTAATAGTTATTGGAACATTTCTGTAAATAAATGATCGTCTCTTTAGTCGTGCAGTAACCCAATCAGCGGAAGTTTTAACATTTTGTTGTGGCATTTTCCAGTTTGGTAATGAATCTCCCTAATGTGAACGCGAATAAGCTACAATTAGGATACATTTAGCAAATATATGCTAATTTGTAATTGATAAACAAGCTCACAAAAAATAGAACTGGTTATTGATATGTGAGTTTGTGTGGAAGGAAATGTGTTTCAGTAAACAAGCAAAAAAAGTTGAGGGAAATACTAATATCCCGTTTTTCCATCTCGTAAATGAGTTTCCATTTACTCAATAGTGTTGCTGTCATACAGCTTCTCTCCCCTGTATGAAGCTTTAGATTCTGGGTCTTGATCTAATTTATGCATCTTGTGCAAGGACCAGTGTGAATTTACTGGCACTGGTCTAATGGCATTCATTAACCTTCGCAACAGTGAAATGTTTGATTGGAATATGGCATTTCCTCCTTCAAAGACACATTCATTCCCTTTGCAATTTAAATACTTCAAATAAGTCATTAAATGGTATTTTACTTCAAACGCCTAGTTTATGTATGGTAATAACTATACCTCACTGACACAGACACACAAGCAGACAGGGTGAAATGTTTTAGAAGGAAGTCACAAATACAGCGAGTTATAATAGAATACTGCTGGAATATTAGAACCTGATGAGAACAATGCATGTGGAACAGAATGGTGCCTTATCATTAGGCTGATCTCTGATTAATTATAGCTTATAATGAATGAGCTGTGATTACGACACCGACAATCACATTTCCATGTTAACATTTGCATGATGCCAAAATATTAAGAAATAAATGAAAGCATTTGACTTGATACTGAAAGAAAGGAAACATGTACAACCTGCAGGCAGGTCCATTCAGCACCTGGACGCTTCTACACAGGCTTTCTCTCAAGAAGACAACATCTTTCAGTGTTAATGGTGCTTTTTTTGTATGAGCAGAGCACGAGAGAGGCAGGAGCAGGAAGGTCCCTCTGCTCTTTAGTCTTAAGTCTGCAGCATCCCAGAGTCAACTCTGGATTCATCTGAACTATGTTGTCATTAAATGAGCTTATATGAGGCTGACTGTGTAGGATAGAGCTTGAGTGATCAGTCTTTCTCGCAGCCTTTAATGTTCACTGAATATTTTTGTGGAACATGCAAACAAAACACTTTTAATCTGCATCAGCACAATAACGTGCTCACCATTTTCAGCATTAGCGAATAGAGCCAAGGCACTAAAACATCTAGATGTAGTCACATGACATGCTGCTCTTTAATAGGTACTGATGTGAGAATTGAGAGATTAGAGCAGGTCTTCCTCTTATCACATTCCAAAGGGCCCGATGGCAGTTATAACATTTTTAGTGTGTCTCGATATTCCTCATATATATATACTTATATATACACACACACACACACACACATATATATATATTTAGTAGAAACTAGCGAAGTTGTGAGTTCTTCACACATCTTCCCTCCTAGAGTCAACTCTGGGTTCGACAACTGACCGGTGTGACAAGGAAGTGTTGCATTCAAGGGCATTTTAGTCACGCAGTGATCTGTGGCACATCCCAGGTGGCCGATTACCTGCGAAGTTATCCAAAGTGTGGCTCTGTGTAATGATTTTTCCAGACAGCTGACTGGCCCGGTTCGGTCACGTCACTCCACAGATTTTACCTGATAATACGCTTAGACACAGTGGCTGATCAGATTCACCTGACCTTGCAGCAGCAGCCAACTCAAGAAGAGAGAGGAAAAAACCTCTGTGCTTATCTGTTTCATTCACTGAGAGAGACTCTCAGACACTCAGTCCCACGGCGGCTGCAGTTGGCTTTGAATCTTATTTTAGTCAGGACGGAGGATCTCGGGTGTGACTGCATATGCATACAGACTCCTCATATGTAAGAAATAGGAATTCAATAGCAACTGAATCAACGTTTGATGAAGGCTGTGACGTATTAATCCCCATGTTTGGCACAATGTTGCCATCTTTGTTGTTTTGTAGCACTAATTGCATTTGTCACTGAAAGCATCTCAAATCAGATGCAATATACAGAATTTAATGAGATGCTGATGAGAAATTCTGAAATTCACTCACTACTGATTTTGTGTTATTTTAGCAGGAGAAATGAGCTGATTTTCTCTAATGCCACTTGTTAAGGTAATTACTCCATAATTGCCTTATCAAGGTGTCATAGGAGAGTCATGGCAAAAAAAATGTCACTACTCTTCAGGGGCACTTTGTCAGTCCCCATTTAGCCCATTTCTGCAAAACGCCTTTTCCTAGTGAATGAGTGAAGGCATTTGTGTGGCATCTGTGAATGTTACAACACATGGTAGCACAAAAACAAGACCTGCTGAATATAAATAGAAGAGCAACACAACACCACCCAGTGACACTTTAAAGCGATGGATCACATTCAAACGTGAACAACTTTAAGCTGAACCCATGTGAGACATTTTAAATGGAAATCACGCGTGGTGTAATTAATCCCAATTAATTAAAAGAGTTGCAATCATTCAAAAAGCCAAGTTTGAAAAGGAAAAATAGATCAAATCTTCTGCTAGTATATCTCCTGATGATGTGTTATTGAACCACTGTGTTTCCTGTGGCGTTTTCTATTGGTTTATCTTGTACCATGTAATTTATCTGTGATTGAAGACAAAGAGCAGCGATGAACCTCTAGTGAAGTCTATAGGGATCCACCTCTGGCATCCTGACACCAGCGCAGCTCCTCCGAACTCGAATGCAGACTCATCAGCATCATTTCAAACAGGAGATAAAATGATTTATTTAATCTACAGCCTATAACCCTGTGAACAGAGAGACTAGTTCTAATGCTATTTTCTATGATGTTACAGTCCACTTACTTTTATGTCATCTCCTCCAGATGTAGTGGGATGCAGCAGGGATTTTAACAGATATCCATGTGTTGAAAGAGAAGCAAACAAGTACAAACATAATTAAATGAAGCTTTTCAGATTTCATAACAAAAAGCACCTCAGTGATGAAGGATAACATTAAACAATCTTAACAGCCAACCCAGGAAGCTGACACCGCTGCTACAGCGCAGAGGGAGCCGACTGTTACACTGTGGCCATGACAACAGCGCAATCGACTACAAATCTTGTGTTGAAAACAAGACAGCGCATAACTTAATGAAAGGCTCACAAGAGAAATGTCTTTTTAAAGAAATCAGAGCTAAATTGATACAAATATTGGGTTTCACCTTGGTTTCCTTTGTCTTTCTCCCAAACCTGTGATGTCTGTACAACAAGCTCAGCAAAACATTTACTGTGTCAGCGCAACCAAGACCATCAAGGTTGTTTTTCCATTGTACTAGTAACAGAGCTTTGTAAAGGATTTTACAGAACACTTGGTCAACCTTTACCACACGCTATTTATTAACATCTCACTTCACTCGAGAGGTGGAAAACATGTCTGCATCTACATACTAACTCTGCACATATTACACCTCTGCTGCTTTTACCGTAACATCACTTGCGACCTGTGAATCAGTAAACGAACGTAGCTTTGCTGACGAACTCGCTTCCAGTTCATGAAGACTGAAAACAGCCTGTTGTTACGGGACATTTTTATGCTTGAATCTTGGCCAGATTGTTGCAAGTCAGAGGAGTGTTTTGACTGACCTGTCCAACTGGTGTGGATGCTAACAATAACCAGAACAGAACCGCTTGTCACAGTTTTCACCACGGCTGGATTTCGCCCTCGGACCTGTCTAGCCTACTTTCACAAGAGCAAGGCCCGTCTGTCACAATGTGTTACTGTGATCGACGGCTTCTCTGTTTTTATCTTTTTTTCCTTGTTGAATTTAAAATTCTTCATGTGGAAGGACTAAGGCTGTGGTCACTTTGACTGCCAGTGCTTAATTCATGCTCATTTCTGCAGCCTACTGTAGCCTCTCAACCACAAATAACCAAAAGTGCTCTCTAATGGAGTAATTTACACACACACACACACACTGAAAATACCATCGACAAGACTCTCTTCTGTGGCAAAAGTCTGGCATTTAGCAAATCGATGACATGAGTTATGAAGAGGAGCTGGGACCTCTCTGGCTCGCCATTCTTCTCAATAACAAAAGAGGAAGTGCATTAAAAACTAGCATTGATGGGTTGTTGGGAGTTGCAGTCAATGAGCTCTCAGGGTTTCAAATTAAAAGGCTCTTAGGGTGAAAATTGTTTCCTCTGGTCATCCGTCATGTTGTGAAGGGCCTTTTTCATAGTGATTAATAAGAAACTAAAAGGCTACAAGGATGGAAAGGAGCGTTGGAAATGTAGTTGTTCTAAAATGCTGGTGTACTTATCCTGCCCAGTTGTGAGTTAATGACACCAGCTTTGGTCTTGACTAAGTGTTATTGCCGCAGTCTATAATTTCATCTAGAAAATGGGCGAGGGAGTGGATCTTCCTTATAGTAATTGAGTATTGATTTGAAAATAAACAGCAGCGAGACTCCCACCCAACTGACAGACCCATCTTTCGGATGGAGCCCACAATAAATGGGCCCCTGGTTGGAGGAGAAGTTATGGATCAGGATGATACAGTCAAGCGCGCCTTTCTTCCTGCAATCTCTCTTCCATTATAAATTGGATTTTAGATAACCCATTTATGAGTCCTGTCATCTAAAAGCTATAGTTTTGAGCAGGCAGATGATAAGTTAAGACGGGGGCTTTGCACAGATCTCTGCTGGTTACACACTGTGTATCACACAGGAGCAAAATGATGCTGAAGCTGTGACCTGACTAAAATGGGATGAGATTCTGATCTGATGTTGGGCAAATGTTTGATGTCAAACCTAATGTATGCTCTTATAAATGCAAAGTACATGTGTCTAGCCACGGGCAAACACCTTTATCTGGCTGTGAGAGGGAGAGCGTGGTAATGGTTCAGCAGTTCAGTGAATCGACATAATACGGGTCTAACACTTATGTCAAACCAGCCGTTAACCTCGGCGTAATCACTGTTGAACTATGCGCACACACCCAGCACCCCCCCCAACCCCGGAGCCTCGGCTCTGCGCTAACGACATACAAATGTGCTATTCGTTTTCATTAGCCACCACTTCGCTTTTGATTCAGGGGTAACGGCGGAGCTGCGCTGGAGGGGAAGTCAATGTGGCGGAGTAACATGGCTCCTCTGGCAGATGACCTCTAAGTTCAGATCAGATTAACAGACAGATATGGGGCACAGTTAATTTCCCAGGGAGCCCCCAGAGTGCTGGGAGTGATGTCAACCCGCCACGGTCGCCGTCCTGCTATTGTATTGTCATTCACACCTTGCTAATGACACCTGATTCTTCTTTATTCACATGCTAATGCTTCATTTGTTATCAGAGTGACCCAGGGTGGAAGCATTTTGAACTGTTATCTATATTTATCTTGTCGATTATTGATTGCCGTTGCCCACCGCACGTCATTATTAATTTGACTTGCTGTGTCAAGCTCATTGTTAATCATATTTAAACAGATATGGAGAGATAAAAATCAATTTTCCATTATCCTTGAGTTTCTTTTTTTTTTTTAAATCCATCTAAACTGCAAAGGGGACTTGAGAGATCGGTTATGCATGGCCGCACAGATCCAGAGGCATTCAGAGTAAATAATTATCTAATTTGAGTTTAATGGGAAAGCAGCAAAAAGATGGAAGTGGTGTCTTGAGTGTTTCTCGAGGATTATATAATATAATGTTATTTTCAACTGTTTAACAGAGATGCTGGAATGGTATTTACCCAGGTCTGACGTTATGAATCCCGCCTCCGTGTTAATGCCACAGTCATCGCAGACATGCTCCTGTTATCTTCAGCGTCAACATTTTAAAAGGTTTCATGATGTTGCAATTATACAGTATCTCACACAGAAACATCACAAAGGGGAACAAGAGGAAATAAACGCAGCGTAACTCTTTTCTCTACTAACAAAAGAAGGACAGAAAGACAAGAAGTCTGAAGACCTATTACCTAGTGGAAGGTAATGGCGCGAGTCATAGGACGAAACAGACAGCTGAGAAACAACATTTCACCCACATAATGGGGCTGAAGGCTTCTGGCAGGGTGAGATTCATGTACAGACAAGACTCCTTTGATGCAATGACATTGGAGACTCCATAAAAGCCGTGGTATAAAATACCGAGGTGTAACTCTGAGCTAATGGGATCCCTGGCTTTTTGGAGGCAGATTTAGCATAGCCTGACACGGAACACACAGAAACACTAATTGGATACACCTACCTGGGTTCAATAAATGAACACGAGAGAATCCATCAGAGGCTGGAACTCAGGCAGGGGAGATTTAGGAACTAAAGAAAACGGTGGCTGCATCTGTTTGACTGTAATTACACAGTATTCGTGATTATATTTACACTTTTAATTTGTGGTGGAATTTACTGAATCTGCAAACAAAACTTTTTTTTTGATTTTTGGTTATTGTCACAAATTAAAGTTAGTTTAACAGTTTGGATCCTTTCCAAAAGCCAAAAAATGAAGAAAATGCATTTTTAATGAAGCTTTATTTTGATAGGATACATCTTTATATTTGGGGAATCACACATAAAGTCCTCTGCAAAAGCTGTTGCACGGAAAGTTGCACGTTTTCAACCGTTAACCGCTTTCACCCGACAGTGGGAGCGTCGGTGGAGAGCTGCTGCTACTTGGAAGCACTGGAACAGCATTGGCCCAAACATTTGGTTCTTCTGACTGTACGTCCAAAAAAGCCGTACATTGAATGAACTAACATGGCGGTTGACCAAAATGCTGGTGTTGCTGTCCTCTCCAGACACGTCCGGTTTCTGTATAATATATCATATAAATGTATATTCAAACACTCATTATTATCTCTAAATAAAATAGAAAACGTATTCACTTATCGTTTGATAATTAATAATGATCATAACAATAATAATGAACATGATCAGAAGCTATTATGTACTACTGCATTTTAGGAGAAATGTAATTTTGCAGGCTCACTGAAACAACATCGATTAGAAGCAGAACTATTGAAAAGCAGCAGAGTTTTCACACAGTTTGTTACATTGAAAGCAGTTTTAGCAGAGTGAGAGTCCGTGTTCAAGTCCGGTCTGATAAGCTCATTGAGCCACGTCCAGCTCTAATATGGACACGCTTCACACAGTGATCTGAATGTTAGAAACAGAGCTTCCAAACGAGGCCGGAGCTTCTCGTCACTCTGACGGTGTCTGATTAACACGTTAACAAGGCCAAACCGAACTGGTTTGGGCTCACACCTAAACTCACAGCTCCTCACACTGCTCGGCTGGGGATCTAGGTAGATGGGCCGATGAACCCGGGACTGAGGTGATTCTCCAGACGGGCTGTCTACAAGCTCTGTAGATGGACTAACCTTTGGCCCGCTGAAACCTTCCAAACTAGGCTCCTCCTTCAGCTCAGATCAATGCAGCTGTGATAAGCCAGGACACCTTCTGCAGGGTGGCTGCAGGGCATGGGAAGGTCTCCGACATATCGTGATTTGGGCTTTAATTAACTGGCACATGCAGCTGACTCCAGTGCATAGAGAAATGTGTCTGTGTCGGGAACATGCAAGGAGATTTGTGCCTTCAAGGCAGTAGAGGACACACTGGCTGCAGGTGCACAGAGCTAGAACATGTGTACCACTCAACACAAGCCGTGTATATACACAACGACACACAGTTAAATATTCACATACCACATGCACAGAGTTCACAGAATGAAATCGCTCTGTGAGACTTCACACTGTGTGTTGAGGTTTGGGGAAATGGTTTGTCCTTTATAGACGACATCTTCGCTTCAACTGTACTTTGGTTTCTACAAGGCTTAAAAAATGTTCTTTGTTTGTAATTTGAGTATACAAATTATTACTATAAAATAGACTTTACCTAAGTGTTTACTTGTGTCACTGAGCTCTCAGGCCTCTCATGTGCTCAGTAGAGTCTTGTCGTTATTGTTCCTGCTGAACCTCCACTGATTCCTGCCCTGGCTTCCCTCTCTGTTCACCACTCGCATTCCACCTCTGTCCATCTGCTCAAAGCTCCGCAACCTTTTGCTGCCTCGCATGCAACCCACACGTCCATCAGACTCTGATCTTCTGTAATTAAGCACATGCATGTCCTGCCCTGACATTCAGCCTCTGTCAGATTGTGTTTTGCTAATTTGGATTTTGACTTTAATTCAATTCAATTCAATTCAATTCAATTCAATTTGATTTTTATAACCAATTCACAACATCAGTTATCTCAAAGCACTTTACAAGTAAGGTTTAAGACCTGACACAACTAGACCCAACAAATCCCACATAGAGCAGCTTTTAATTGTAACCAATCAATAAATTGTACATTTTAATAGCAACAGAGGAGGAAACTCCCTCTATAGAGGAAGAAACCTCCAGCAGACCCAGGATCAGTGTGGGAGAACATCTGCCTTTACCGGTTGGGGTGAGGGGATAGAGAACAGAGAAAAGAACACAACCACAACAAAACAAGCAGCAACAGACTCAGGCAGGATGGTTGGACCAGCAACTGAACACTGGAGACACACGACTCTGAGTCTGATGATACCTGGAGATGAGGATAGAGAGAGAGACAGAAAGAGAGAAGCACAACTAGGAGAGAAAGATTAGATAAGATCATCTTTTATTGATCCCACGTTGGGGAAATTAAATTTTTACAGCAGCTACAGCTAATAGGCAGAGCAAAAAGGTAGAAATGTGGAGAAGAGTGTGAGATTTTAACATTTTACAATATTTACAATGTTTACAATACTGTGTAAAATATAGCATGTGCAGGGTGGGGCTGTTAGACTGGTTGGTTGTAAAGTCTAACGGCCGTGGGAATCGCTCCTTCCTACACTGACTCTGGATCAGTCTCCACTGAAGGAGCTGCTCAGAGCCTCCACTGTCTGATGCAGTGAGAAGCATCGTCCATGATGGACGTCAACTTGGCCAACGTCCTCCTCCAGAGTCCGGTGGAGCCAGGACAGAACCTCCTGACCAGCTGGTTGAGTCTCTGTGTGTCTGTGCTGCCTGCTCCCCACAGACACAGCGTAGTGAGAGTCCTCCACAGCGGCTGCTCACTGCAGAGGAGTCAGTCTGCTCAGCAGGTGGGGGAGACTTTGTCCTTCTAGTTCAGGGCGTCACTGTTGTGAGTCCAGTCTAGTTTATGGTTGAGGTGAACACCCAGGTCCTTCAGACTGTCCACTGTCTCCATGTCTGAGCCCTGGATGCTCACCGGTGTGTGTCAGTCACCATCTCCTTCATCTTCCTGGTGTTTAAGCAGGTTGTTGCTCTCACACCAGTCTACAAAGTCCCTGATGACTGACCTATATCCAGCTCGTCCCCTCAGACTCACAGCCAACAATGGCCGACAAAGTTAAAAAGACAAAGTTAGTCACATGTGGACATGGAGGCATGTTAGTGGATAGAATAGATAGAAAACCAGAGGAGCTCAGTGAATGAAGGAGGTTCCAGCATCTATACCTGTAGCAGCTGAACTAAGAGATGGATCAGAGAAACCAGAACCATCTGGAACCATCAGCTTTGTCAGAAAGGAAGGTTTCAGCCTAGTTTTAAAGCAGAGAGGGCGTCTGCTGCTAGAACCTGAACAGGAAGCTGGTTCCACATAGAGGAGCTTGGAGCTAAAGGCTCGTTCTAAAGGTAGAAACTCTAGGAACCACAAGCAGACCAGCTCTGAGAAGCAAGGTTCTGTTGGAGCAGAAGGAGCCATGAGGTCTTTAAGACAAGATGGAGCTTTATTATGAAGAGCCGTGGAAGTGAGGAGAAGAATTTTATTTTGAATTCTATTCAAGATTTTACAGGGTGCCAATGTAGGAGAAATGTGATCTCTCTTCCTAAGTCCAGTCACAACAATTGGTTTGTTTCCTCTGGTTTCATAGACAAATATGACTGAATACCATCTGCATGGCAACGGAAATGTGTATAATGTTTCCTAATGATATTACCAACAGGATGTATAGACTGAAAAGTATTGGACCAAGCACAGAACCCTGTGGATCTCTGCAGCGAATGTTTTAAAACCACCATAAAACCTACCGGTGGTGGGACTGCTTGCATGGACAGCGCTTGTCTTACTACTGTTTTGTGGGACTTGGCACTTGGTCTTTGTTTCATCATGCGTGATCCCAGTGCTAAATTCACAGAAGGACTTTCTGCATTGTGGCACCTCACCTAGTTTGTCACATTTTATTTGTATTGGTACTCCTCCTTGAACCTCCACCGCCCAAATGACACTAGCAGCTATGTTGTCTGGGGCTAAAGCTGCTGGTACCCATCAGCTGCCTCAGGGGTCCCACAAGTCAGATGTTCTTAGAAACACACACAATCACTTTCTTATAGAATCCCAGTGCACTACCTGCAGCGGTAACGCTGGCATTTTACTTTACTGTAGGTCTGAGTAAAAGTCTCATCTATTTATTTTGTTCTTTGTTTTACTGTCTAACTACCAAGTTTCACCGTAAGATCAGTAACACACCATGGACAAGACATCTGTTACAGTAAAGATCAGCCTGTAGCTTTACATCAAATATTACAACGGAATGATGTTTCGAGCACATTAACCCTCTGGGATCAACAGACCAAAAGGAAAACAAAGCCCTGTTTCAACTTGTTACAAGTGTTGACTTGTTTTATTTTGTATTATTTAACGAAATCACAGCACAAGCTGGAATAATACCAACTAAAGACCCGGTAGAAACTAAGTAATGTCCCTGAACAGAGAATAACCTTGACTATAAACCAAAAACCATTGTAGAGCAGGAACAAACTAAGAGGTTGGAAGATTAAAGTTAAAAGTGCTGCACAAGGCAGGAGCCCAACAATTACTATGAAAGCTTTCTCACGAGCAACAGGACAACAAGAACAGGAGGTAAGGAATAAGGATGTGAACAAGCAGGAAGCACACCACCAACACAAAGCAGGACACACCAGAACTCAAACAATAAATGCACACAAAGTTAACTCAAGACACTGTGTGAGCTGCACAAAACAAAGCTCCGCAGAGGAAGTAAGCTCCATAGCAACAAGAGGGAGGACCAAATGACAACATCCACTGTACAGGCCGAGCCGTGGCCAGGGGCTTTGTTCGCATCCCTAGATCTACTAGATCCACTTTCCATGATGTACGTCATGGCTTGAGACAGCTCACGTCCCCCAAATCCGGGGTTTATTAACATGTTGATGGTCTCGGAAGAACCTGCTCTGACCTTTGGAGCGTGGATTGTCAAAGTCCTCTCAGAGCCACGCGTTTAGCTCGTTATCGCAGCGTGCTGCAGGAAATAAATGACACAGAGGGGACGGAGCCCGTCACACAGGTCTTCACATAAATTGCTTTTAACACAGGGATCGATAATGTTAAATAGTGCTTTAAAACATTATAACATTCAGAATTAGCCACCCAAGGGGCAAACTCATGTTTATGGGATTACCTAGAAAAAGATCTTTGTCTGTCAATAGGAGTTTGCAGATTCTTTGACAGACGTTTGACTTACTTGTTTTTTTCAAGGCAGGAGCACAGTGAGATGTGAGTATTGGATATTCAGAGCCTTCTCACAAACATTTTGTACCTTAGCTTTGGTGAAGTATTCCACTGATTTAACCTGCACAGTGGATAACAGGCTTTCTATCCAATTTTCAAATTCAGTGCTCATATCAACATGTCTCGATAAACTGTGAACCTGTTCGTCAAGGTGAGATTTCATTGGTGTTTGTTTTAGGTTTCGCTCACATCATTTCTGCTAGATTTGCATAACCAGACTTTTTATCACATCATGCAGGTTGTTTTCACTGAAGCCCTTTGTGCTTTGTTTCACCAATAGAGCCCGAGTAAAACATGGCTCCATTCATTCAAAGCTGAAACCAAATTTGTTTTACAAGAATAATCCATTTCTGACAGCTCTACTTATTCTTCCCACATAATAGGACCCAAAGTCTCTTTTGTGTGTGTGTGTGTGTGTGTGTGTGTGTGTGTGTGTGTGTGTGTGTGTGTGTGTGTGTGTGTGTGTGAGAGAGCGAGCCTTTGCCAAACCTATTTGCCTACACAGAGAAGTTCATTTATTAAATCTTTAATAGGACCTTTTATTATGTATGCTTATAAAGATCCTAATAGAGATGTAAGGTAATGAAATTCAGCTTTCTTAAAAAGCCCATGAATCTCCATAACTTTGCTGTTTCAAAGAAAACCTGTTCCAATTGGGTCTAATGTTTTATTCACATGAAAATATTCATTCAGTTTAATTAACGGAATATGATTTATTTCGTTCCCCCATCTTCCAGCGCATTTATGATTATGCGATTATGAGTTGTTTCAGTTAACAATGTAAGTGATGAAGGTAGTGTGTTTAGGTGATGTAGGAATTTACTAACTAACTTCTTCTCATAAGGTCTCAAATGGACCAAATCTAGCTCCAGTATCATGTTTGCTGGAGGTGGAGGAGAAGCTGTGTGGCATAGTGGGAAGTTTTTACAGAGGAGAGTGTGCTGATAAGTGGCAGATAGAGGTTTTACACTTGGCCGGAGCATATCGGTAATAGCTCCAGGAGCAGCAGCATATTGACTCCGGTCGAGGAGATGGAGCAGCGGAAGAGGGAAACATTTCTGTGTTTTGTTTGAAGAGGGTGGCGCCCAGCTCTGGAAGAGTGCAAGTCTACGGAGAGCAGTATCTGCCATAGAACAGATGTCCCAGTCACAGAGGCTGAGGGTGAAATCTCCCATGTTCCCTTTCTGTGGTTAGGTGGAGGTGGCTGGGTGGGTGGAGGTTTACACTGTTCACTTCCAAGTGCAGCTGATAATATTATATTTTGGTCTTTATAACCAGTCTGATGGGATTATTATTGTATGAAATCCATTCATCATCACAGGTCTGCACATTACATTTCATTTGATAAACGTGTGTCCTGTGTTCTCTCTGCAGCCAGTAGAGGCCATAGCTTAGAGGGCGAAATCCGAGCACGGAATAATCGCTGGTCATTGTCTGTTGTCCATCCATGAGGCAAGTAGGATGGAAGAGGACAAAGCGCTCGACACTAAGCCACGAGACAGGAAAATACAAGACAACTTAGGTTAAGATCAAAGATTAGAAGAAGCTTAGAGCTGAGTAAGAGAAGAGATTTGTTTAATTAAGTGTAGAAAAAGATTTCACAAGTTTCAGGACACATATAAACAGAAAGCAGCGATTCGCAGAATTTATTTATGGAAGAACATGGAAAATGGAAAGTTTGGTTTATACACTGCAGACACCGTAAGGAGAGAAAACTGTTCATGTCTGTTGTTTACATGTTATGAACATATCATGTTTGTGCCGTATTAGTTTAAGCAGACTGTGTTTTTGTTGTTGTGACTCTGATGAAGATCAGAACATTCATGACCTATTTATGCAGAAATCAATCCACGTAAAACATGTGTTTTCTGTACAGATCCACCTGCCGTATATGTATACTGTACGTTCTGTAATATACCGGGACGTTTGAAAAGGAGATTCCTGTAGGAGAGCGTAACACAAACTAAAATGTGAGGAGAACTGAACACGAGACCTGCTTCGGAACATAACCAGTGTACGAACGCGCTGCTCGGATGTGGGTAAAAAACATATCGTACTACAGTATCATCACGGTGCAGGTGACGTTCATCCAATTCTTTTCATTCAAAACTGAAAATACTACATTTACCTTCTTTGTTTAAAACTGGATTTGTGTTACACAGTCAACGGCTGTGAAGATTGACATAATCCCTTTTCAAGTTTCTAGAGGTTTGAATTCCATAAACGAGTTCATTAAAACTTTTTCCCCCCTCACAACACTGCAAACATCACAGTCAGCACTTCATCTCGGGGCCTTAAGCGCACCGTCCAGAAGTGCAGCCATTTGCACTTTTTATAAGCTTTATCCCCACCTAGTTATTCTAAGATCTGCTGCTAAATTTGTCCCTCATTCCCTCTCCCTAAGCTTAAGCTGTCAGCCCAGCTAATACAGCTTCAAGAGCACATCTCCTACCAACTTCTTTATTTATTTTGGCGAGGGCTGCCGTGCGGCGCAGCGTGAGACAAGGAGGCAGGAATTCTGCATTACTTCACGCTGCTGAAGTCGGTGTGGTGTTGCTTATCTGTGCGGCTCCCTGTTTGATGCCAGGCAAGGTCATTTTGATAAGTCAGTTCACTGGGCTTTTAAAGACCGCTGACAAAGATGGAGGAAAATGAATCGTCATGACACAGAATCATAGATTATCAACAAAGAAACCTTCAGTGATGATATCTTTTTAATGACAAATTCAGTCCGAGCTCTATTGTTTCATGTGCTCGTGTGGCGCGTCGCATCTCGTACTGCCCTTCCCTCTGTGAAAAAACAGCGAGGTGATATTTGGGTAACTGCGGGCTGTGAGGTAGAGCACCAGACTCCACCAGAGCGCCTGGAGTCAGCAAACGGGAGGGACGTCATGATGTGTCAGCCCACATCACATCACGTTTGGCTCCCAGCAACGCAAAGGTCTCCGGCCAGATCAGTTTATATAATAAGCAGGGTGAAAAACAGCAACCTCAGTCAGATGCAGTTTGTACGCTGGGACACAATGGGGGCTGCAGATATGCCAGATGTTTTCATGTTTGTCTGTGTGACTCTGTCCTAATGCATCCGAGAAACAGAAACAATAAACAGTGATGAAAATCACCTAAGAGAGGTCTTAAACAAATATAAGATCGGATGCAGTATCATATCAAAATTCGTCAGATGATACAGTTTACCTAGAGAGTAAACCTAACCCTGACAGGAGTGAAATGAGGTGAACGCACAGGGAGTCAAATAGGGTTTGGAAATGAGAAGAAGGATTCAGGATGAGGCGGCGCTCGGACTGTGTGGTTTATCTCCTCCCAAAGTCCAAAGACACGCAGTCATAGAACAGACGAGAGCTAAAATGTAGCAGAAAGTCTTTGCTCAGTGGTCGTTCATCGATGTCGTTGTAGCAGAGACCATCCATTAAGTAGCTCAGATGTTGCAGTTGTATTGGTTGTTTTACTTCAGGGCTCATGGATTAGTTTATTTATTTATGCTCATTTACGGGGCTGAAACATATGCAGTAGAGTTGCTGCCGTATGTTGTGTGTTCAGTTCCTGTAAAGATGTAAAGACTTTACAACATTACTCAAACGAAATGTTTTTCAGATATTCTAATTGTACTCAGCATTGATTTGAGGCAGATTTTCGGAAGAGGGTTTTCCATAAACCTGCGCTGAACCAGTTGTCATGTCAACTAAATATTCTTGTATCGGGGCAGTTTACAAAGCTGGCAAACATAGGGATGCTCAGCCCCCTGGAGGATCCTCCACAAGCTCACCTGTGACCACACAGGGAGGAGTGTAACCGGTACTTCAAGCCATTCACATACAGTGATGTCCACGTTGCTGTACGTCAGTCATGACCCTGAGTACATTGCTCGTAATATAAAAATATTGGATATCAATCTAATAAAAACCCACTGAGTTAATGAGCCATCAGGCTACTTAGACGTGCCATGAGTCTAGCTTGAAATATTACAAATATACACTATAATATCATGTACTGAAAAGATAGATAAAGAGGAATAACCACTGTTGTCTTCTGCTCAACACTGGACTTGCTACAGGAAACACACACGTCCTAAAAAATGTGACCTCTAGTGACTAATTTGTAGCTTTCATTTTATATTTAACATTATAATTAAAATGTTTACTCATCGTGCATTTCCTCATTTTGATTGCCTTTTGTTTTTCATTTGTCTTCCACACAAAAGCCTCTAATTAAAGATCCTTTGATATATTCATCTTCAATAGCGAGTGGCCAATAAACACAAACCAACACACGTATGATCATATGTCTTTCCGAGCATCTTGCTCTCGCATGACACGAATCAATCAGCAGAGGAACCGAGTTCGCGGCCCAGCAACAAGGAGCCCAGCGGAGTTGAGCCATGATTGTAATTCACCGAACAGCGTGATTCAAAGAATAGTTTGTTTAACCCAAAGGAAACTGATCAGGCTTTCTTCTGGGGGAGGTTTCTGCCTCTCGGGTCCCAGAATCAGCGAGTTGTATCACTGATGATGCTGGAAGTGCCACTCAGTGGGACAACTTTCAAGTGATTAAGGGGGGCCATGAGATTTTTGTTTATTCAGGAGCCAGGTGCAGATAACAGAGCCATTAATGACTGGATGTTGATTACAAGTCACTTCTGCAGAGCGCAGCGTGGTGCTTCACAGTTTAATCAAGAACAAAAGTTAATGGGTGCAGTCTCACATTTGTTAAGGCTTTAATATCTGGGTTAGTTTTCATCATTGGCTTGTTTGGCAGAATATCTTATGATGGATCATCACCTCATTTCAATTTAGTGTGAAGGGGGAAGAGTGTTTAAACTTTCTACGCGGAATCACCGTTTTAAGTCCTTAGTTGTTGGGGCCTGCTGCTCTCCTGGTTTTCCCCTCGGTCGCACGTTTACCCTCTGTCGTTTGACTTTCAGATCCCTCTACATGTTGAACTGCATCATTTTAGAAACATGGCACTTGTCTCTCCACAAGCTAAGCCTTGAATATTTAGGGCATTTCAGAGGTTCGGGCTTATAAGGTATAGTGGATGTTCATGTTCTTGACTTTTAGGGGGTTCATTTGTTAATGTGATTTTTAAATTGACAATTGATGAATATAGATTAACGAATTATCTCCGATTCATATTCAGTTGCCTCAAGATTGTCATCTTGCCAGGGACTAGGGTTGTGGTGCATGTGGTCCTGACTTTGCATCTCATTTACAATGAATGTTTTTCCTCTGACACTGTCAAGCTTTGTGCTTTTAGGGTTTGTGCAATCACTCTCCACCGGTATGAAATAATGAAGTATGAAAAGTAATTGTTAAACAAGTATCCTCCGGGGAATCCTCACAAAATTGCACCTGACATGTGACGTGTGTGAGGCATGTGTGTGCACCCAACACACACACACACAACACTTGTACATTAAACCCTTATTAATGCAATCTCAAAGCCCAAGCCACATCTCCAGCAGCGTAATGAGAAATTATCAACTGATTATCAACTGGAAATTTGCTGTAATGCCAGTAATCAGAGATGGTGCAGTGGAGAGCGAGTGAAGGGAAGCCAGCAGTGAGTCTGAGCTAATTAAACTCTACCTGCAACCTGTTTCCTGTCATCTTCTTTACATGACAATGCTGCCAGAGACCCAACATCTGATTTAACAGGACGATGTTTATTGTTCACCTACTCATACTGTCAACTGAATAAACAAGATATTTTGCTTTTTCTTGTAATTAGTATGTTTTAATGTGGCAGCATGGACTTTTTGACTTTCACTCCCCCCGTTGAAAACAACTCTCCCAAGTGTCAAAAAGTGAGTAGTGAAGCCGGGAGGGGGGGGGGTGTTCCAAACTAAATGATGATTGCCCCGTGATATTTTTGTCTGCTCAGGTGTCAGAGGGTTAATCACAAAATTAACTTATCCTCTTCCTGGATTGAGTAATTAAGGAGTGCAAGACAAACTCTTCATATAATTGAGGCTGAATAATGAGGTAGAGACAGAGTCTAGGTGGAGGGGAAATTGTGGAAAGACTACAGATTAGTAATTAAAACAAGACGCTTGATGGAACCTGTGGCACCGTTCTGTCATTGTGATTTACTGTACAAGCAGCAGCAGCACTGAGAACATGGCCAATAACTTGCTTTGTGTGACCAAACCAGGCCACAGTAGATTTATTCAAAGCCCAGGAATAAACACGCCAGTGCAAATTAGTGCTGGCGTGTTTACATTAGACTTTCAAGTTGCGCAGACTGGGTTGGTGAAGGTCAAATGTCACCTCGTCGTGAGACTATTTATCACCTTGAAAAACAGAAAACCTCCGTCAGTTCTTTCAGAAAAGTTCGGTTTAAATAACCATGTGCCAATAACTGACATATTTTAATATTGTGTTACTCAGTGATCTAACACAACAACACAGAGGAGAAAGACAACCTATGTTCTCACTTTTAGGCCGTTTAGCTCTTATCCAGGGGAATCATTTCGGTGATCGCAGCACAATGTGCGTAGTTTGATTGTCCTAAGTTGTGCTGTTCAATTGAAGCAGATTTCAAAGCCTGGTATTGTGTCAATACGAGTCTGGGGAACGAGAACGTGATGTCTGCTCCAGCCCTCGGCACTGACGCTGGTGTAATGTGCAGGACTGTAGCACCAGAGGTGTTATTAAGACCATTATATCTTCCAAGAAGACAGCATCTGTCTCTTCTGCATTTTCTGCATGGTGAGCACATGAATACAGCAAATCAATAGTGAGAACAGTAATCATGAGAAACTGCTCAAGCGTCGGTGAAAAGTGCGACATGGCAAGCGCCTCTCGCTGTTTAACGGAACGTACACAGCCTGCTTAGACCTGGCTCAATTTATCGACTGCTGCACGAAATCAACAGTGGCAAGCAGCTTAGCAGCCCTCTCCTCCCATAATAGACTCCATTCATACGGCCTTTTATTCTGCGCACAGACCAAGGTGACAAATGGACATAATGTCTGCCAGCAGGCCGCTGAATTTATTTGATTTTTTTCTTCCTCCCTTCCCTCCCCGTCCTGCCTTCACTTGTGATCCTCACTGATATATCTTGATGCTCTAAAGTATCCCGAGTAAATTCACCCTGCCTCTACTGCTGTTTAAAGCCGTCGGGCTGCCAGGAACAACAACCAACAGTCATGTTGTCCATGCATGTCTGAAGCACGGTGGGATTAAATGCAAGCTGGAGTATAATAATAGAAACAAAACGTGTTTGTAACATATACAGAATGTTAGAAAATAAGAAATATGTTGACTTAGTTATTAGTGACAGGTGATAAAACACAATACATATGCTGCAAAAATAATTAAAAGCAGATGTTCAATTGAATTTATCTTATTATATGGTAACAAATATGTTTACTGTTTTTCAAAGGTTTAGCAACACATCATTAACTATACAGTCTTGTTTACTCATTTAAGAAAGAGTAGAAATAAGCGATGGAAAAGCGTTTCCATATCATGATGCACAGCATTAATAATGGGCACATTTTACTGCGCTGTAAATAAATGCTTCGGCTTTAGAAGCCTTGTGTCGGTGATCTATCACTGCACTTCCAAAGATGGGATGCTCCCCACAGGAGGATAATTCAGCAGTTGAGGATCCCGAGGAGCAGATGATCTATACAGTCCTAGAAAGGTTTATTTATTGCTTTCATAATTAAATTTGGTATCTTGGTGGAGGCAATGTCACGGTATGATTAATCAAGTCTCACTGACCAGCGCTGGAAAGGGCCAAGTAGCAGGTGGCCTGAACTGCTATTGCTGCAGTGGGTGCGTGGAAATGTGGTGCTTAGGTCTGACCAGGTTTCCGCTTTGCTTGATTTATAAAATGCTTGTGTAGTGAACTCACGTCACAGCAGCGTCGCCGGCTGAGTACTTTCACTCCTGCAGATGTGGATACTAGGCGTGGTTTCCACACCTCTAGGTCACAGCGGCTCAGCAGTAACATACAGGTATCGCATCCAGCTTATTTAGTGTCTAATGCGACTGTTGTAGAGGATGAGTGGAAGCCACGCTGTGCTGGAACGGCCTCCGTCCACCAGGTGGCAGCGTCCGCTACCCATCATGCTCTGTTTTCTGCGTCAGGTGTTTGTTGTTTCCTCTCATCGACCTGTGTTCTGTTTTCCTGCTTTGCAGTGATTTGGTTTTCTAGCTATCTAGTTCTTGATTGTTTGTACAGATCCAGCTCTTGCAGTGTTCAGAGTGGGTCAGAGTAACAGATCAATTATTTGCCCATCCGGCCTGCGGGGGCACTGTTCCACCTTTGCCAAATGACTTTGTATGTGCTCTTGTTTCTTCCTCACCTCGTTTTGTTTCCTGCTTAATAAGTTCAGTTATTGCTTCATGTATTGCTTTGTGTTTCTGTCTTCTTTGTTAGTTCCTGCATCAAACCTTCTTGTTTAAAGTAAATTCTGGGTTTGAGCATTTGGGTCCTCACTGTCTCCTTTAAGGTGTTCGGTGTGTGTCTCTAGTGATCTTTAGGCCTAGAAGAAGCATTTTGAAACCCAGAAAAACTTTAATAAGTGGCAATAAGCCCAAACATCGAAGCATCGGTGATAAAAAGCCCAGAGGGAGAAAATTAGGAGGACACCTTCAACTGGTTCAGGAGTAGCAGGGGTTCGGACCTTCACAGTTTCTCTCCCTCTTGTGTGTTTTGTAAGTGTGTCTGATTTAAAGATGTTACTGTGGATCATTTTCAAATACGTCACCTGCTTGCATGTGTAAGCGCCTGTGATGTTATTTATTGCTAAGATGTAACAGCAGCTACTGTACTTATCAGTTTAGTAATGTGTCTGGAATGTTAATAACAACCTGACAGCACAGCTCATGGTCCAGCGGCAGAGAAGAGCAGAACACTAAGGATAAAGCCGGTTCCTTTTCCAGCATTTAGTGGAAATTCTAGGTTCTTGATTGATTCTAGACTGACTTTACCACATATAGGAGTGTGTGAAAGGCCCAAACAAGGCAGAATGTCAGCCATTAAAAATGAGAAAGAAACTAAACCACTATCAGTTCAGTGTGAAGAGTTTCAGAAGAAGAACACACAAACAGACTGAAGTATGACTGAATGGAACTGGTGCAACAATGGGAAATGCAAAGTGAAAGATTGTGGTTTTCCGGTTGTCATCAGTGCCTTTTAAACGAATTAACATGTGTAATGAATGCGAATGAGCGTCTGATGGTTTAAGTCATTAGACCAGACATAGTTTGAAAGGTAGCAGAGAGTCAGAGTCGCTGTGATGCTGCGAGTCGCCGTGTCAACAGTGTGGAGAGGGGACGAACTGTCTATAGGACAGAAAGAACAGAAAGTCAATATCTGTGTTGAGCAAAAAATGAACATGGTGTTTAATCCTATGTCCACAACAATACTCTGCTCCATCACATTGGTTCAAGCTGCTGTTCAATTTACCTTCCACCGCCAGCCTCAAGGCACAGGCAGAGGTCTGTGGGTTTATTAGACTTAGCTTTTGTAGCTGTTTCTTTGTGTGTGTGTGTGTGTGTGTGTGTGTGTGGGTGTGTGTGTGTGTGTGTGTGTGTGTGTTATTCCTAGACTTATATTGAATGGGCTCAGTTTGCCAAGCAGTGGAAAATGTGACAGCTCTTGTGATGAGTTGGTCTGATGATCGTCATCTCACTTTCCCTGACAAATGCGATTAAAAAGCAGCTGTTATGTAAAGTTGGGATTAGTGAGGTTTTGACAATCTCCGGTAAAAATAGGACAAATTGAGTCCTAGAGCAATATCCTGAGTGTTTATGTTAATCGACGGTGGTACAGTGTGGGACCTGAGCTAAGCAGGGTCCTTCTGGGTCTTTCATCTTACGGAGGTGCTGCAGTCAGCGTCTTGATCAGAATGTTCAAAGTGAGCAGCTGCAGCAGAGATGAGGAAAAGATTATATTTTTTATTTCTCTAGTAATGGCATTCAGGTTCAGTCCTGGGTTCAGCAGCACAGAGTACAGCAGGTTAATAATTACCTGTCATCTGGATTCTGAGGGCTTGTTCTCTTCCACCTTATATTTCTCGATGGAACATTAATAGAAAAAAGTAGTGTTATATATGTTATGGACGTGAATTTCAGATCGGCAGTTTGAGGCATCCATTTAGTGGCAGACAAAGGTTTCAGGAGCGGTAAAAGTTTGCAAACTGAAGGTCAAGAAATAAGGTCACAAAAATAAGGTAATAAACCTCTGCTCAAGAAAATAATAGAATATTATAATAATATGTGAGTTCATGCATTTTGTGTGGAACTACTGTATCCAAACGCCTGCGAAGGCTTGAAGTCGTCCATGTAACCTGTATAACAGTTTTCCCCACAGGCTCACTCCTAATTAACTTTATTGGAGATATATACTGTATATGTGTAATCATCACACATTATTTCTACAAATTTTATGAAGCAACAAATATATATTATTGCTTCACTTTTATATTTTATGTGATCCAAAAGGACTTGTGTGTAGTTGGTATATTTTTCTACATCCTTAAAGCTTGTTTTCAGCCAGTTGCAGCGTCCCAGTTTCCCCACAGGCCTCATTACAGTTTCATATGATATTATTCTCCGTGATGCCGTACAGTCAGTCTCTATTCTGCTCCGACATCCACCAACCGGCTGCATGCTGTTAGGACACCAGGGGATTGCTTTCCTCCCTGTGTTGTCCTGTGGTTTTATTCCTATAACCTCCTCACCTGGCTGCTGGCCTGTGGGCCGCCAGCCTCAGATGGTTAATTATCTCTTGTCTGAGCCGTGATCACTTCCCCCAGGGGCCCAGCAGCATAACGCTGTATCAGAAGCAGCCTATTGAACTTCCTCCCAGCGCACCAGGGTGTCCAACAGCCCGGCTAATAACGATTCATGCAGCTGCCAATCTGCCTGCGCTGTGCCATCAATATTCCTGTCTGCAGAATAACATCAATTAAGAGACAGGGGTTGATGTCTTAAATGGCTCGAGCAGACAGCTGATTGTGAAGGCGATATGTACCAGGCAGCGCGGTCGGGTTCTGTCACAGGTGCTCAGAGGGATATCGCAACGTTTTGGTGGTCGATTAAGTAGATGCCACTCTCCCAAACTGATGGCGAATCATCCTTTATTATGAAATATGATCAACCTAAGCAGCTCGTAGGTTCTTTTATTTTGTTTATTTGTTTACTAGCAACACTTGCAGTATGATATAATATTTGAATACAGTCAAGTATCAAAGTTTTAATAACATTTTTGAAAATATGTGAGTGGAAAAGTGCTTGAATTTGTGGGAGAGCTGTGGAAGTAAAGATAAAAATGTTTAAGGATCATCATTAAAATCATATAGTTTGTATCTTTTGTCACAAAAACTATCAATACGTTGATGTGATGCTGTTAAAATTCCTGGCAGAGGTTCGCGTACCACCCAGGGAGCCGTGTGAAGTGTCGGAGGCTGTCTTAATCATGCCGAACAGTGGGGAATGCCTCAGAGCCCCTCAACCGGGGAGGGAGGGGCAGGCTGAAAGCCCCAGGCCCTACAGTGTAGGTCGGGGTTATTATGTGCAATTACCCTGATTACTGAGCCCTTCATTTGAATGACTAAGGTGAAATTCATTCATCCCTGCTATTACTAGCAAACTGACTCAGACACGTTCCTTAAACAGTCAGTGACCAAGGAATCTGAGCCAACACGAGACACAAGTTATTAGCCAGAAAACTTGTTCACTTTCTGCGTTTTACATCTCCTGTGCTCTGTGGCCTGGTTTCCTACAAAAGATTGTTTAGCGAAACACAACAAAGCCGTGGTGCATGTAATAAAAACACTTCCATCGCCCTAGTTATGCCATGTGCGAAAGTCAAATTCCCAAAGACGTAGTTATTGCTAATTCTCCTTGCATCCTCAGACAAATATTGCTGCTAGGGAGCACCGTATCTAGCGATCAATCATATCACCTCTCTGAACCTGCAATTTATTAAGTGCCGAACAAATGGGCCGGAGCAAGCGAGCGGCTGTTCCCAGGGCCAGGGAATGGAAATGTAAGCGGAGTAACAAATTAGTTGGACTTGGCTTTTTTTTCCTGCTTGCATACTAAAACCGCTGGTGGCCATGCAAAACAGCTGCGAGCAGGCATTAAACTTGCAAAGGTTAGAAGAGGAAATTTGTATTTGCAGGCCGACAGCCAGAAGTTGTTGCTGCCGGTGCATAATGGTGCTGTCAGGTGATCGCAGTTCTGTTTTAAGTGCTACTTCAGTTTCAGCCTGAAGTATGTTTAACTTCTTACTGTCTAATTATGTTTCAGCGGCTGATGTTTGAGAACATCAACACGATATTTTACTTGTCTAAATACAAACAGCATCTAAAGTAAAGATTTCCTCACATACTCTGATACTAGGGATAAAGAAACACAGGTAACGTCACCACGAGACGATTCAACATAGGTTTGTGCTTTACACACAATATAACAAGACGTTCAGTGAGCTGTGAAATAATGAAGAATGTCTGAATATATCCAGGCTTCGTTCCACGTCATCAGCTATTGCCATTAGTAGTGGACACACTGTTATTAATAAATTAATACAGAACACACCAGGATCATTCATGTAATATGGCAGCGAGTTGACTGAATGCAGGCACGGGTGGAGCAGATAACCACCACCTGTCCTCAAGCCTCTTTTGAAACACTTTGAGGAATGTTATGTTTTTAAGATCTGCTCTGGCATCTGATACCTTTCTCACGCGTTGCAGACAGACTCCATATTAATCTACTCGCTGCAGCGTGTGACGCTCTGGAAGCTGCTGCTCGGTCCAGCTCATGATGTACTAACGACTTATGTCACCTCAGCGGTTACGACGCTGGGTTATCACTGTGTTTGCCACATTAATAGCGCAGTCGTTCGCATAAGGTTTTAGCAATGAATCGATTGTTTTGATTATTCTTTGTTTTGAATTTAATTCCCATTGCTTCATCCAGACAAGCGATGGCTGCACAAAGAACAGGGAGAATTTGGGAAACAAATGGATGGAATGTGTCGGTGCTGTTTAGTTGACTTATGACTCTGATGTTATCACTAAGTACATTTAGTTTTCAGAACAAACTGTGGCAACTTCACCGATGAGTCATATGTAGACTTGAGTCCGAGTTGGACTGTAGTTAATCAATCAACCTAAGTGGGTCTCGTGTGTTATTATTTTTGTTGTTGTTATTGTTTTAATGTTTTTCTCAGAGCCATGAATGTAATCAGGACAGTAGATAAATCCAAATGTAATGAGATATACTTTCTTTGGCCTGTTGGATGGTTTCCCTCCTCTGTGATGGATACTGTAGATGCTTCTCCTCCAGGATATTGTAACAAACGGATCCATTTAAACTAAATTAAGAATAAATGCATTATTTCTGCTACACACACCAACGTCACCATTTGCCGTTTTGCATTTAATTGAGTTGCGTTTCTTTTGAGTTGACTTTATCGATTCACACACATTACACCAACAGTAATTGCCATTATTATTTTCTTGGGCACAATTTGAGACACGGTTTGGGAACAAAGAGAGCAGTGGAAATTTTGGACAGACTGAGCTGGCATGTGCAGGCGGCTCATCAGTATTTTTCCTACCCAGTACTCTTCATGGATGGAAATGGCATCACAAGATTCTTTCAACATGAATAACAGCCTTATACCGATGCTCCAACCCGGTCGTGAACTTCCCAGTATCTACAGCAAACAGACATCCCCAGAAAATGGCAAAATGTTTGAAATCCCTCTGCTAGATTTCCTCTGTGCAATATGAGTGGAGCAGATTTTCCCCCTCCCCTCAGCATTAACATTCCCCAAAACTCACCATTATCTGGTCATTTAAAATTCATAAAGTGTGACTCGATGATTACTTTTACACATACTGCCTTTGACCTCCTGTCGCTTAATTATCATAATGCTGCTCTGAGGAGAGCGAGCCGTCGCCTCTTCTTTTGTGCCGCTGTAATTGCGTTCTTAATTTTGGGAGGTGAGGAATACTGATACGGCAGCTCAGACCTGATATCACACATGTTACGCTGTTGTGTTGGGCTCCACTGAGAAACAAAGGCAGGGAGCCGATCTGGCGAAGAAGCTGCACCTCAAACCAGGCTCGTCACACACTAGTGCACGTGCTACAGGTCGACTCTCACAGGTTCACGTGGAGCAAACTGTGAATCACTTTTCACAAAATTCTTTTCTCCCCGAACTGAAAATTCTTTGGCAAAACAAAAGGTGACGCGTGAAACACTCAGCTATTCAACTACAGTGTTTATACTTTATGTCGGCATTTGTCTGCTGACATTTTTTAAATATTACATATTTAAATATTTACATTTAGAGACTTCTACGGTACGTTTACGTTATTACTCTATGACAGCAACAGTAAGATTAATACTGTTTTTATTGTCTTCCTCCCTGTACTAGTGCTTGTGAAAAAGGACCCTTCAGTCGACAGCCATGGACTCGACTCATGTCAGAACACAAGACAAATGTGCAAATGAGCAAAACCGTTACTATAAAGTAAAAATTACACACACCCCTAAACTCGCGATCGACCCACTGGGCCTGCCTGCATATTGAATTAAATCAAATCACTCCATTGTTTATCAATTCTTCTTGCAATATATAATAAATTAGTGTGTGCAAAGATTCTCCTCTATGATACGTCACTGATTTATCATTTGTAGCTCAGCGTGTTTGTTTTCTGTGTTGTGTATGAGTTTGAGTTTGTACCTGAGATGAACTGTTCTGCTGAAACGCGTCCTGGGTTCAAAAAATGATTTTGACCATTGGAATGTAAGTAATATACAAAATACCTGGTTCCTTTTCTTGCCCATTCGTAATTTGTGAGAAAGCAATACCTGTATGCTATTATAACATTAATTCAAACATCCATCCATCATCTGAACTGTTTAACCCTCTGCAGCCTTCGAGGGGTCAAAACGATCCCACTGTAAACTAGGGGACGCCAAAGCTCAGAAACACACACCAGGGTTGGATCAAACAGCCTTGGTGAGCGTTACGTCCAAGCAATGAACACGTGTGGGTCTATGACGAACAAGTTCATCCAACCGTTCATCTAGATGAAGCGTGTTGTGGTTTATCGTCTGGTTTTGGAGTTTGAGCTCCCCCTGTTTTACGGCGTGACCCCTTGAAGGCCCCACGAGGGTTAAGGGTCTCTGGGATGCTGGCGCACGTCACAGACAGACAAGCATTCACTCTCACACCTGCAGGCAATTCAGACTCCGTGTCCATGGACGGAGCACACACGAGGAAAGGCACCTGGCTGACCTCAGGACCGGAACCAGAGCTGACTGCTGAACATCAGCGGGTCTCCCTGTCTCTGAAACCACAGTACTGCAGCTTCTGGCCGATTCCAGCAGACGACCTTTTGCTTTTAGTTTCTCCTGTCAGATTTTCAAAGCATATCCAAGGCCTCAAACTGGTGCCTGTCAGACAGGACAGCTCACAGCAACCATCAGCAAATCCCATATAACCTTGTCAAGGTTGAGCTTCTGAAGATAAGATTCTGTACTGATAGTCGCAATGTAGATAAGAAATATACATTTTATAATCACATATTGATTTTGTGACATCAAATTGACTTTGCAAGACAACAAAGGAATCTCCGTGAAGCAGAGAAGGGTTAAATACTTTGGTCGAAAATAATGAATAGTAACAATTTTTACTCATTTTTGTGAGCTGCTGGTTTCCTCAATGAATCAATGTGCTGTTTAATCAGTGAAGTACAAATCAGTCAACCAGGACGTTCGCTTAATGCCACAGTGTTTTTGGAAAAGGTCTTCTGGTAGATATTAATAAATATATATGATGTTGTTGCGGTGAGTTTCATTTATAATGATCACTGAGACATGTCATAATTACTGTATTCCTCTGTGGTCTGTGTTTACTCAAGCGTGCGGTTCGATGTTTGATCAATGAAACCATTAGTTTATTTACCACGTAGCCACTCCTACCTGGCAACAGCCATCTTTCATTCTTATCTGCATACATTTAGTTTTTCCTCCGTCTCTTCACTCTGTTAAAGCGGAAACTTTCTTCTACACTTTCTCTAAAAACTCTTCATTCCAAAGACTAATAAAAAAATAATAATTTTTTTAAGAATCTGACGGATCCAATATCACAGTGAAGTTGACCTATAGCCAAAGTGCATTTGTGAGAGTGTAGCACATGATGCATGTGTGATCTCACCACCTCAGACCATGTATGTCTCAAAATAAGCTCTTCCAAACACTGGCAGCAAGTCGGTGACTGGTTTGATTAGTGAACATTCGTGGTAACACCATTATCGTGTTGGTAATGGACAGCGTATAACTACTTCATCCTTTTATTCTTTTCAAATACTCCTGCTGTTGTTGTTTTGCTGACTCACATTCACATTTTCTGCAAACGTACTCAGGCAAGCGTTGCCATTATTAAACCATTATCAAAAATATCAGCAGGTGTATTAAATACCTGTGTCGCCTTTAGCTTCACCTAAGAATTGTCACTATTGAGATAATTTCACTTGACAAAAACTGTCTGTGTGAAGAACTATGAAGAAATTGTTCTTAAAATCACTTAAAACAGTGTATTGTAGGACTCACTGATTGCTTCTGGTTAGTGCTGTAGCGAGAAACATTTTCATGTATGGGCGTCACAGACACTCTGGCTTGTGTAACCCAGCTGGCTGCGAATTGAAACAAATTGGTGTTCCACCATGTCTGCGCTGCTCCAGATGGGCCGACCCAGGGCGTGTGTGTGAACAGTTAAATGAAACTTGTAAAAATCAGTGCAGTCCATCTACAAGTATTTAAGTTTAAAGGAGGAGCACGTGGAACGTGAAGAACTGCACACATGTAATGTCTTCAGAGAATTTATTTCAGATGAGTGCGCTGAGATAACGAGGTGGCACTGGGGAAATGATAATGTAGCCTCCCTGGGTAGACGTGGTTTATGTGGAAACAAGACTGTAATCAAGCGCAAGGACAGGGTCTAATTACTTATCTCCCCTCCTGTCTTAAAGCGATCACATCGCCGTTCATGAATTACAGGCTTCACGGTGACCTGACAGGACTTGGACCACACACACACACACACGCACACACTGACACCTACAGCAGACGTATGATACATTTGATAGAATAGAATTTTCCATTTAGAGTAAAATTTGTTCAGCAAAGTTCATTTTGTAGTAAATGTACACTGTACAGTATTTTACTCTCAGCCTTCTCTGACTCTTACTCTGGCTGACTGCTGCTGTTCTATGTGGGGAGGTTTGGGATAATATCTTAGCACATGTAAATATTTCTGCAGACATGTGTCCATGCGTGACCCCTCCCTTCGCTTCCCATGCTGAGATTGATTTACCTTTGTGTCCCAGGCCTATCGTTATCACGGGCCTCTCAGACAGGCCTGCTATGATAGCTCAGGGAAAGTGGGACAGAGGTGGCAGCAGGCGCATGAAGGAGGAGAGCTTCTTATCGCTGATGGAGAGATCAATCATTCTTCCACTGAGAGAAATAGAGGGAGGGGAAGGGGAGAGATGAGTGTTTGGTCTTTTCCCCTTTTTATATGTGAAATGTTTTTAGCTTCACGTAGGTTCGCAAAAACTGATGAGAACATTGAAAACGTTGTTGTTTGTCTTCTGTTGTCCAGGTGAGGTTGTCTGCACATCTGGATTTCAACCTAGAAGAAAGACGCCCAGATGCCAGGACACAGCAGATGTTTCCTGGAAAGATTCATAGAAAGACAAACTGCTCCCACACTCTTTCCGTGTGAATTCATAGCAATAGTCTGTCTTGTACATTTCTTCTTTCCTCAGCATTTTCTACAGGATGAATCAATCATCCGTCCATGGATTAAAAATTGATTGTTGGATTTAATTGGGGCTGTAACAGCTGGGGACACATTTGATCAAATTGTGATTTTAACAGATTTGGACATTTCAAAATCTGAAAACCGACAGAACTGGATCCTGAAGACAAAGCTCTGATTTTATAATGAGAGCGTCTCAATATTGGGAACAGGCTGTAACCTCTGCTTTTTGAAAACGTCCATGCGCATTATGAGCTTGATATACTTTATAATTTACGACTCTAACCTCCAACATTTGCATCAATTAGCTCCAGCGACGTACTGCATGGTCTGTCAGCGTCTGTCAAAACATGACAAAATACTGAAAGTCCGTTCAGAGCAGTGATGGACCACGTGACGTGACGTGGGATTGTAGATCTGGATGCAGGAGAAGAAACAAGTGGTTGTCGATCACGCTTCATACGCGGGAGGCAGAATTGCCGCTATGAGGAGTTACACCGTGGACTTGGTGTGGTATCACTCGTCTGTATGAAGCTGGGCCAGACTTACAGCCTTCTCTGAGCCTTTTTATTCACCACCTACACATTTGACTGTGGCTGATGCCTGTATGTAAAGCAATGAACTGACCTCTGCGAACTCTGACGTTACCCTCATGTAGTAATAGTTTCCCTGTAACATTTCTCTAACCTGTCTGAGTGCTGCTGAGTGCAGTCTGATAATGGTGTTTAAAAGCTCTCAGAGCCGTCAACGCTGCTGTAGAGACACAAGTATCATTATTTAGCCTAATGGCCATTTAATCCATTGTATGTTGTGCAATGTAAGTGTGCGTTATGATATAATGCCACATGGAATATGTACTTTGTGACCATTCTATGTATCACTCACCTGTTTTTCAACTGAAGACCAAATCTGTTACAAAGTGTGGCTAGTGAACTAAGACTGGTGAATACTGAAGTTGGAGAGACTGTGACTGTGGACTGGACCCAAACGCATGACCAGAACAGACATGACTAGACTTGAAACAGTGCATTTAATAAAACTTGAACATGATGCATTTAACACTGAAAACAGGTGCATTACTAGACATGACATTACTAGGTTAGACCTGACTTACTTGACTTGGCTTGATTTACATGACATGACTTGACTACATGACTTGACTTAATTTACATGACTTGACTTTACTTGACTTGAATACATGACTTGACTTCATTTACATGACTTGACTTGACTTACACGACTTGACTTGACTTAATTTACATGACTTGACTTGACTTGACTTACACGACTTGACTTGACTTAATTTACATGACTTGACTTGACTTGACTTACACGACTTGACTTGACTTGAATACATGACTTGACTTAATTTACATGACTTGACTTAATTTACATGACTTGACTTGACTTGAATACATGGCTTGACTTAATTTACATGACTTGACTTTACTTTACTTGAATACATGGCTTGACTTCATTTACATGACATGACTTGACTTGACTTAATTTACATGACTTGACTTAATTTACATGACTTGACTTGACTTGAATACATGGCTTGACTTAATTTACATGACTTGACTTTACTTTACTTGAATACATGGCTTGACTTCATTTACATGACATGACTTGACTTGACTTGACTTACACGACTTGACTTGACTTGAATACATGGCTTGACTTAATTTACATGACATGACTTGACTTACATGACACGACTTGACTTACACGACTTGACTTGACTTGAATACATGGCTTGACTTAATTTACATGACATGACTTGACTTACATGACACAACTTGACTTACACGACTTGACTTGAATACATGGCTTGACTTCATTTACATGACATGACTTGACTTGACTTACACGACTTAACTTGACTTTAATACATGGCTTGACTTAATTTACATGACATGACTTGACTTACATGACACGACTTGACTTACACGACTTGACTTGACTTGAATACATGGCTTGACTTAATTTACATGACATGACTTGACTTGACTTGACTTACACGACTTGACTTGACTTGAATACATGGCTTGACTTAATTTACATGACATGACTTGACTTACACGACTTGACTTGACTTGAATACATGGCTTGACTTAATTTACATGACATGACTTGACTTACATGACATGACTTGACTTACATGACACGACACGACTTGACTTACATGACTTAAATACATGGCTTGACTAACATGACATGATCTGACATTACACAACATGACATGACAAAGAACTCAAGAGACGGGCAACACCTTGCCACACACCGACAAGGACAGACACATGAGAGAAAGCTTAAATACAAAACAAACGAGAAGTTAAACACTGGTGTAACCACTAATTACAGGGAGGAGCACACAGGACAGACAAGACAGAAATAAAACCTGGAGCCCTCAGATCCCTGAGGGCCGGACTGTAGCAAAATCAACCCCCCAAGCCATAGCTTGTTGTTGTTGGTTTTATGAATCAATGAACGATACAGACATTTTTACTAGATAGTTACTCACATTTAAAGTGAATGTGGAAATGTTCTTATGTTTCTTGAATGATTTAGTTTTGTTGTATTATTACCATGATTTGGTTTTTAAACGTGAAGTAATGCCAACACACAGGATCAGAGCCACACGCTCTAAAGGAGATGACGGTGTCATTTCTTTGGCAGGACACAGACCACTTGGTAACAGCTACAGCACTTTTTTAGGGGTTTTCAGGTTTTACTTACTGTCGGTTACTACGCAGCAAACAGAATGATGGAGCCTTTCTGACCTCCTCCTCCAGTGCTAACAGTCCACAGGGTGTTAGTGTGTTATTTGTTGCCAAAGCGCTCTGTTAGTTTGGTACAGTTGACTCACTTCCACCTACCTAACTGTGATGGGCCCACTAGTGACACATTTGGAGATTCATAATGAAGAGGCAGATGGCCTCTGATGATGACCACGGAGTGAGTATGATGTCTCATCTGCAGCGTTAGTAAAGATTTCCCTTCCTATTTTCACCTTTCACGCAAATTCAGGACACATAAGACCAGTTGTTCATCTGAGCCTCAGTCATAAGTACATGAAATATTTCAATTTAATTTACTGGTAATGACCATACAAACACTCAAGATCATTAGTTGCCTGCATTGCATTCGTTTCAAAGCATATTGACTGTTTTATACAATGTATTTTCATAAAAACATAATGAATAAATAAAATACTGTCCTCTAAGAACACGACGGAAACAAAGCAAGACATAAATTAGATTATATGTCAAATGGCAACTTATATATAGAACATACTATAAATTGCGTGTTCAAATTCACGCTTCATCTAGATGAACGGTTGGGTGAACCTGTTCATCACAGACCCACACGTGTTCATTGCTTGGATGTAACACCCACAGGGTTTTTATCCAACGCTTGTGTGTGTTGTTGAGCTTTGGTGCGTCCTAGTTTACATTGGGGTCGTTTTGACCCCTCCAAGGCCCCACGAGGGTTAAGTGCCAACGTGTAGCCCCAGTGAGAGCTTTTCAGCTGATGCTCGCTTTCTCTTGGTTCTTCAGGTTTTCCAGCTTAGTGTCCAGTATTGTTTCTCACTTTCTGTGCTGCCCAGCTGTTTATGCAGTCTACAAGCATTAATGTGCTCCAAAAGTTGGAGCCAAATGTGGCAAGACACAACACCCAAGGGTGATTTGTTTAACTTTGAAAGGTTCTTTTGGTTTGCGTGAGATTTGCTCTGAGCTACGCAGCAGCAGATCATCTAGCCTGTTATCCCGAGTGGGTAGCAGCCAACAGAGCCTCGGCAATGTGTGTGGGTAGAAAGGAAAAAGATAAACCCCACCAGGAACAAAATGACAGTCCTCATTTACACACTATACAGGCAACCATTTAGCAACACGGCAACAAAAACACTCCACTAGATCCCCTTTCTTTCCTTGATTCTCTGAGGAACGTGCTGCTGTACTACAGTATGCTAAACACATTAGTGCCTTTAATCCTCTGAAGTCATGGTCTCAGTGCGGTGATGGTGCAGATGAGGAAGCACAAACTGAAGAGCTGCCACGGAGGAAACTGATTGGATGGTGCAGTACACTGAGTCAGTCTGCGGCGCTGTGTTCTGCCCTGTGAGCTGTTAATCTGCCCAGCAGGATGTTGCCTTCTACCTATGGGGTTAAAAAGTAGACAGGCCTCCTTCCTGACTTCCCTCATCCGTCCCTGCTAATCCAGCCTAAACACTTAACCAAAGAGGTGCCGTGCAGCTCACCCAGGTCTGCGAGGGATCAAAGCAGCTTCAGCGAAAATAAGACAGGGAAAGGCTGACGTAACAAGAAGAGGGAGATTAGCATTAAAGACCTGACAGGAAAGAAAAGTTTCCGGAGCCTTGACAGTAATCTTCGCCGTGAATCACAGCTCTCGTGGACTGATGCTAATGCAGGTATATCTGCATAAGTAACCACCAAAGAAAACATCATTTCATCATATAAAAACATCATGTCATTTACTTTTCTGAAACGCAAACCGAGCAGTGAAGGAACTGAAAGAAAAGGTGAAATGTAGAGTTTCCAGTGTCCCCATTTAAAAGATCACCTGCTATCAATAATTTAGCAGATGGTTTCAGACTGTTCCCTGCCCACAGCAGGCCAGCGCTCCCTGCAGTCATATTTCAAACCACACTTAGTAATGTATTTTGACAAGTAAATTGCCTTCCTCTCTGCTGATCGCTATTCACTTAAATAATGAATTGTTAGTAATAGCTGCAGAAATAATGCATGCCACAGACTGACATGGATGAAAGAGCTACTGCTGATAGAAGGCTCACACTAAGGATCTGTTCCAAAACTGCAGCGGATGTGCCGTGAATCAGGCAAAAGTACTAAACAGTGAGAGTCTGCAGCCAAAGAGGCGTTGGAGAAATGAAAGGATTAACTGTTTTAACTGCTGATCCTCGTCAGGCGAGAGGCAGGCGACACCCTGGACAGAGCGCCGCTCCGTCACAGGGCCAAACGTACGAGAGATTTACGTACGTAGATTCTGTGAAGAACGTTCAGATCCACATGCTCAGGAAGGACTCCGTGCACAGAGTCTCCGTTCCCTGAACAGTGAGTCACTGTAATCGTCTCTTGTGTCTACATAGACGTACAGTACACCCGTCTTAAGGGTTTCTCTCCTCCTCCTTCTGCTTTTCACTGTTTCCCCATTTCATCTGTACAAAAGGCAGATTTTACCAAGTCCTTCCCCTGGTTCTGGTCCAGTACTCACTGTTTTCTGCACCAACGCTCACCAAAGTGTCTCCAGCATCAGCGGACAACGTGGATCCCTTTCATTTTCAGCGAACCAGCGCCTGCTTCCTACAGAAACAATATAGTCGCAGTGTCACTGGATTGTTTAGCATCTAAACTGTTCTTTGTACATTGTACTGACATTGAAATTAAATGTACACAAAAAAAACAAGCCTCACGACCAGACAACAGGAAAGACGTTTATTCACGAGTGGATGGCTCTGCCACTGAGCTGTGCGCCGGCAGAACGTCTGACAGCCGGAGGCGTTGGCAGGTCTGATAGGGAAGGGCATACTGATAACGCCGCTGATTAGACCCCGATCATTATCTGCAGCACAGCTTATGATGGCCAAAATCAATGGCAGGAAAGAGAAGAGCTAGCCCTGCCGAAGATAAAATGTCTCACAGCGCATGATAAAGTCCAACTCTTCAGACACTGCCTTCCAACTTTGAAAGTTTGAACTGTTTGAAGGCATAATGTGGGCAAGTGCGGCCAGGCAAAACTTTTCTATCCATCAGATTGAAAACTTCCATCTACACGGATAAAACCCACAACGTCACATACAAATATTTCTCCAACAATGTTCCACCTGTTTGGCAGGTTCATAACAGACGTGCTGTGTATGGGCACAAACAATTTCGTTGGCAGACATTTCTTTGAAGAGGAAGACATTGACACAGCATCAAAGACTCCTGAGAGAGAAAGAAAGAAAACAGGCGAACAGAGGAGTGAGGTGGCAAATTGCTGGATATTAACCAACATGAAACAAGAGGGCACAGTCAGCCTTACTATCATCAGCCCCTCGAGAGCCCCGGGACTCACAATGGCCTAATTATGACATTATGTGGATGATGATACTGTTCTGTTGCACCTTACGACTCTTTACAGAGTCACCCTAAACTTAAAACACATACTTGAATAACTTTTGGTTGCCTGCTTGCTTTGATCTCCTCATAACATCTCATGCTTTCACTTTCAGTCATATTCCGTTCGGCAACTTTAGCAAGGATACTGTCAAGAACATATGTGTGAAACTATGGATTTGAAGTAAGTGTATGGCGCATTATCGTCCACTCGTATTTACATAACTGGAGCTATAATTAGAAACATATTATATCTTTAGTGTTTAGTTAAGTGATGAACTAAGTACTAATTCTGATAATGGCTTAGTTTGCACCTTTTATTATTAGCTATGTACAGTAAACATCATATACATTGTGTTATGCTCACTACTGCAGATGAGAAATAGCCAAAAACAATCCATCATAATATGCTGCACAGAAATCTCCAGCTTAACCCAACATACGTTCCACTCCCCGAAAACGAGAGATTCCTATTTGCTGCAGTTTAAGGCTTGAGAGAATGACTTTCCTGCCGCACAGTTAATAATGCGTGTGGTGTGCCACAGTCCGTCCGCTCGTTCAGTTTCCCTGTGTAAGCATTAGCAGAGGCGCATAAGAGGCTAAGAGGCTCAGACTTGAAGCCTGCTGACACCAAATATTCCACCAGTTAGATTCTTAGCAGGGAAGTGGAAAAGGCAATAAAGCAGGAAACTGATTCATCTGAAACTGACAACGCGAACAGTAACATGTTTGTGTTGAAGTAGAGTCTTTAGAGGTCACAATGAAGATGAAGGGAAAGTCTGTGATCATTCCAGGAACTTCAGGTGCATTTGTTAGTAGTACAGTAATAATCTGTCATTTACTATATGGGTTTTCAGAGAAGCATGAGGCCCACAAAGACAGCCTCAGCTACTTTGGTTAGGTTTCAGAGAATCTGTGAGCATCTCTCTCGCAGTTCTGGGAGAACATTGTAGTAGTTGGAGTGAACCTCAGCTGCTCCTCTTCACCCGATCGGGCCGCGTACCGGCCTGTGTCCCGGTGGACAGGGAGGTAGCCTTCAGCTGGAGCCGCCTGCTCGGTGGGAACAAGGAGGAGGCTCATTAAAAGTGATCCTCGTTTCCAGGTCATGTTCAATCCCAGCGTGTGCTACTCTGGCTTTTGAAGAGGTGGGATATTCCCAGGCCTGCGACGTCGTCATGGTCAACCTGGATCGCTCTGCTAATGAGCGGAGGAGTTCACAGAGACGAGTCCAACATGACACCAGGTGGTTTTATAAAGTGCGAGCACAGGTTGGCTTGAAGTGTTTGATGTGGAGTGAGTGAGAACAGCGATGTTAAATGAAGTGGGAAACGTTAGCGGTAGTTAAACAGTGAACTGCAGCCGTTTGATTTGTGTTTGATATAGAAAATGAATCATGTTTGATTTGTTCATGTGTTAGTGTTTTAACCACAGATTATTGCTGGTTCCAGAGTTAATTAGTGAGGGAGTTTGACACTGTTTATACCTCTACAGTGGCTCCACAGTAGCAAACTAAAGCTGCGGAAAAGGCCCGTGTTCAGGAGTCGTAGAGAGAATTCCTGTTGTAAGTGGACCTGCCGAGTACTTTAAGGTGCAGCATGTCATGAGAGGGATTCAGGGACTGTATGCGACATGCACTATATTGTTCAGTCAGACAAGAGGGGTAAAATTAGATGTACATCAATTTGTATTTAAGAGTTTGAATTGGGGACGAGCTACCCGTTATTTCATGTTATTCTGGTACGCGCTGCCTGCACCCAGTCACGCTGTGCAGTAATCCATATTTATCTTTTCCTCTGCTGGTTTTTGTACCCATGAGACAGCTTCAGGGCTTCCCTTTGCCCCCCCCTCCCGGAGAACTGAGCCAGACGCTGCCTTCTATCCTCAGCGTTACCTGTGCTGCAGGTACAAAGACTCTCTGTAGAACAAGTCACATCCCAGAGGAAATAGGCTAAAAATGAGGGAAGGGAGAGGTGGTGAGGCTGTAAAGCCCTGGGTAATGATGTGGAGCATGATATGAAGTGAAAACACATCCAAGAACAGACATGTATAAATACACCGCCTTTGAGTGTTTCATAAAAACAAGCGTGCATGCACAGTCTGTGCAGAGATCACACCCGCAGTGCTCCAGGATAACAGGGCTAGGTCAGAAACACGGAGGCTCCAGGGTGGAGATGATCAGATGAGAAGGTTCGTGCCCTTGTTTCAAATAAAGACGCACCGGGAAACGCTGCTAGTAGAGCACGATCAAAAGCAGCAGTCGTAGCTGCATGTGAGTGATTGCCAGTCAGTGCATATTAAGGCGAAGTGTTACGGCACCGTTTCAACCCAACCCTCCTACCTTGCTTAAACTCCTAACAAGAACAGGACTCGCCGGCACAGCTTTGCCGTTTGATTAGAGCTAAACGAGCGCCTGCTGTAATCCTTGTATCCTTTTTAGCCTCAGTGGGATTTAGGTGACAATGATTTCCTATCGGCAGTGAGATTTGTAGCTTGCTTCTTCGTTTTTTGTCTTGACATCTCAGTGTTTATTCTCACATGTTCTGCAGCTGACATTTCATTTCGTCAACGGGCCTGAAACTCAGCTTTATGGCCCAAGGTGAAGTACTGAAGGAGCCGGATTATTCCTGTGGAATATAAGCGCTTGGATTGCATCCAGGATTGTTTGGTGTGACACAGTCAGCTGTGAAGTATGAATTGATTTGTAGTGTTTCTTGTCTAGACATAATAATACATTTAAAAAAGGGTTCGTCTGTCATAACCCTGCTAATTCACTCAGATAGGAGCATCGCCATGGCAATACTCCGAGATGCGTATTAATGGCCCTTCTCTCTCCGCCTGCACAAAGATCTTGTTAATTACTCTGTAGTGGGAACGGTGCGTTTGGAAGGTTCAGCGACGTCCAGGCCAAGTGGTTTAGTGGCTCAGACGCATCGTTTATGACGCCTCGGTGACAGGACTACATCATTTCTGTTCATGTGCGTCTCCCTCTGTGGGCCTGCATCCGATGGGGCCGTTCACTCAAGTCTCCAAAGGGAAATAAATAGACTTGACTCCTTGACATTATTCTAAACTACAACCAGAGAGGGCTGTGATTAATTGGTGCAGCTAACAAACAAGGGATTCATTTTCCACGGATTTACCAGCGTGAGTGGTTACATAGTGCTGCTATGTCCTGTAGTGTCTCACTGAGCCTCCTCGATGAGAGATTTGGAGCAGTGGACGCATCAGACAGGAAGAGGGAGCGTTAGCTTTGACTGGCTACATGTAATCCCTCATGACATCTTACTTATCTCTTGCATGACAGGGATAAGTGCATTGTACTTTCTGTGCCTCCAAGTTTTCCTCTTGGGACTCCAGTTAGCGACGTTCGTGCCATCCGCGATGCGATTCCTTGTAGCGAACAAGAAGAGCCAAGTCCTGTCAGGGAGAACGGAATCTTCAGTCGCTCCTGATTATCCGTGCCGGCAGGGGCAGGACTTCGTTTTGATGGGCTCACCATGTGGCCGGTCACATACGAGGGCAGGCTCGCATCTAGGACAGGTGGAAAACATGCGACCGCTCGGGGTGAGGGGGATAGAGAAGAGCAGCAGCAGACAGTCATAGGTGTGTTTTTTGTTCTGCTCTGTGTTTTCTTTCTTTCGGATCATTCCTCCATCGTTGCAGTCGTTTCCATCCTCACCACATCCATTCTCCAGATTCTGCCCTGAGAAACAAGCCCGGTCACCATCTCCCATCTGCATCAGCTCCTCCGGCTGTTAGCAGGCCGCGGCTGATGTAGGAACCATCTATCCTCCCACACTCACCGGGTCCAGTCTCCAATCGTCCACAGTTCCTCCAGAAACTCTCCACTCACCTGCTCCCTCCAGCCACCGCTTCCTGTCCCCTTATCTCCTTCTTTCTATCCACTTAGATTATCTCCAAATTTCAGCTCACGCTCTTATTATTGTCCCTTTTCTCTCGTTGATGATCCTCTGCGACCGCACAGCTTTTAATGCTTCTTGTGCCTCTGGACTGGACCCTCGGTCTGAGGGTTTGTGGGAGTTTGCCCAACCGGCTCACACGTGGTGCAGTAATAAAGCGATGCGGGTCTTGCTGTCACTGTTGTGCTCCCGGCCATCAATAACAGACCCAGCTGCACAAGGAGGCATCATTTATTCTTCACACTACAGGAATCGGATGCTAACTCGTCGCTGCCTAGAAGTATTAGTGCCAGGCACCACAACCATAAATCCCCCTTACGTTCACGTGTCCACGTTCAGTAAATTCTGTTTGTGGAGCATCTTGACGATTAAACAGCAGAGAAAACCTAATATGATGATTTTAATAAACCAGCATTTCCACTTTCTCTCAGCATGATCGGACACATGTTTATTACATGTCCAACAGATCTTTCACTGAAGTTGAGACAAATGTTGCAGAACGTCTTGTTCTGTCGCTTCAGTTTGTGTATGTGACAGCCCAGCTCTCGATACCCGAGTCTTCGATAACCGTGTGTATTTCGGATCATGATGCGCTAGTGCTGCAGGACTAAGAGAAGCCGTCGTGAGGTCGTGGACCTTTGCCAGGTTACAGTAGGTAGCATCAAAGACGGACGTTTTTCTAAGCAAAATTATAGAATTACATTGAGTTGGGGACGGTCCGTGAAGATTAGATAAGGTATGAATAATTTAAGGACCAGTGATTAAGCCAGTGGCAATTGCCCTACTGAAATATAGTGTCAGCGAAGGTAACTTTAGCCCTCAAGAAAGACGGATGTGGAGGTCTGTCATATGATTTTCAAAAGGGAATTTCATCTCGGCCATGACATAAATCTTTCTGGCAGGAGGAAAGTAGAGTAGGTTCATCATGAATATGTCTACATCACACTAAATTATGGCAGAGTTGTCCATTTTCCCAAGAAGTAGCACGTAAACGAAGAGCAAATTGCTCAGGGAAGTTCACATTCGTGTGGTGTATAATCCTGTTGTTGAGACAGATTTTCAAGCTACTTTGAGAATGAGCTTACAGGGTTTGCTAAGAGTTAAGGACTTTCAAACTGTCAGTTAGATGTTGTGAGTACTGAGAAACTTCCAAAACATTTTGAAGAGTTGTGGGATTACAGCATTAAATGATCTAAACTCTGTGTGTGTGTGTGTGTGTGTGTGTGTGTGTGTGTGTGTGTGTGCGGAGCAAGGGCATTAAAAGGAGCAAGACAGGCTGCAAGACTGTTCCTGACAAATATAGATGCCACTGAAGGCCACTGTATATTGCTTTACGCCGCGAAAAACACAACCTGAGTCAATTTCACAATTAGCCAGTTCAGTGTTTTAATTAAAAAACAACAGTTGCCTTTGAAGAAATCAATTCCAACTAAAAAGGCAAAAGGCAGAATTCCCCTGCCAGCTCCCAGTCAGCACTGTCAATTCACAGATAGCAAGACAACAAGATGCTTTTGGGCCTTTCTTTGATACGCGCAGTATTAAAGAGGAAAAAGGAGGGATTGTTGCCATTATCTCTCTCGAGAGTTTAAAGGAAAACCCAATTTAGATTTTCAAAGCAGACGTAATCACACTGCTTGTTTTGGCTTTTTGTGTTAATGTGCAGATTTTGAATATGACTGATATATTTATACTCCATTGATCCGCAGAAGGATTATTGTTTGGACAGTTACATGGAGTGTGTCTGAAGGCACTGCAGGGTTTTACTATCTGGTTCAAGGACGCCTCAACCTGTGACCTCTGACCTCAGAACCTGGGTAAAAACCATAATCCTAATACAACAGTCTGATCTGGAGTCACGCTACCAGACTTTAAGAATGAAGTCAGGACTTGATTTAATTTATGCCTTGTGGCCAAGTTTTACTTCCTGGATTGTGAGTAGAGTTTTTCTCTCCCTGCGTTTCTGTCCCGGTTTGGACCTTTTGTTTGTACCTGGTCGTCTGCTCATGACTACTTCCCACCTCGTTCATCTGTCTCCACTCTTCACTGCTTCAGCCTCACTTCCACTCACTCACCCTGCTGCTCATCTCTTGTTTGTGCTTCTCAGTTTGAGTAAATGCTTGGGCTGAGATTTGTGCTTGTCTACTTGTCATTAACACAGGGATGAAACCCCATCACCAGCAGCTCCTTAATAATTAACTACTGGCCTTAAAATGGAAGATTGTGAAGCTTAGTGACTTCTGGGTATGCTTCTACTTCTTCTTGAAGATATTTTAATAGATCATAACTTTACACCATGTCTTCAGTCCATAGTGCGATATTTACAGTACACTGACTTGTATCTTACAGGGCTTGTGGTTTCCACAGTTATTGATCTGGCAGCTTTAATTTCCACTGACAGCAATTTCATCCTCTCCACTAGAGAAACTACTTCCACTGTCTCACCAGCTTGTTTTTAAAGAATAAACTCTGATCGTGTTCGCGCATGTCTGGCGTTTCAGATGACATCTGCGTTGAGTTCTTATCCCGGTTTCCTCCTGCGAGTTGCCTCCGTCCATTCTGACGCGAAGCGAGTCTCGGCTGCTCACCTCCACGTGTGGTTTAGGGAGTGGAAGAGCTGGAAACTTCAAACACCGCCAGCGTCTGACGCAGTGATAAACCCTGCCTGATGAAAGACTATGGCTTCAGAGACGGAGGAGGTGATGAGCTTAACTTGGAGGATTTGGCAGCTCGGTGTCTCTCTCGCTGCGTTTTGTAGAACACTTTGTAGCCTTCATGTCAGATTGTTACTGTGTGAAACAGGAAACTTACACTTGTCTTTGATCCATGAAAATGTTAACATTGGATTGAAGAAATGTATGTTCAGCGTCGATGGACACAAACCATGATGCCTTTGCAGCTGAAGAGGCTAATGGCAAATGATAATAAATCACTTCTTTGAAAGAACGAAGTAAAATGCGCCGTCTGCTTTGGACAGTTTGAGGGAGTCGCTCTGTGTGGCTCTGCTGTCCCTGTCCTAAGTATATGTAAAATGTTGACTACCACCATCTACTGTTCACTTGGAGGAGTTCACTGTTCATACAGAAACATTTTTTGAGTGCAGAAAGAAGAAAGTGGTAAACACATTCACATACATCAATCGAGCATTAGGACATGTCTAAATACAGTCTGACACTAAGTCTCTTATACGTTGTGAGATCTGGGCTCTGATGGGGTCACTGGAACAATTCCTCTTTGAGTCTCCGTGGACATTCCTACCCCGTGGAATAACCTCAGCAGAGCGGTTCACACCAGACGGCCTACGGACGCGTGGGAGCGGAGGTGGTTCTGTGAGGACGAAGTCTCCAAAGTTCTCTTTCTCATTTATTAAAACTGTTTAGATAAATCACTTGATGTGTTTTATTGGTGACAATGAGGATTATGTTCTGTTTTGACAGATTAGACGATCCTACAGTATATTGCAGTGAATAGTTATCTGATACTATTTTAGAACATTTTGCAGCCTCTTTTTATTTATTGTTACATTTAGAAACCTCCGTGTATCTGTAGAAACACAAGTAGTGACAGGACTTATGAGAAATGCCTCCATATTGACATATTCACTGTTACACGTGGAGTCATATGTAGATGCTCAGTGTATTCTTAACTATTTTAAGCATGATTATTGAACTTTTTTAAAGACTTCTGCGGGGACATAGAAAAAAATTGGAAGCTCACCGCTGTTCACTAAACTCAGTCACCGCTGTTCAGAGCATCTCTTTGTCACAGCCTTTTGTCCCTTGGGAGCCCTTTAACTCCGGCCTCATCAGAGTCAGAGACCTCTCTGTCAGTCACCCTGACACCCACCTCCGATTGGGTAAAAGATTGATTACGTGCTATTCATGCAGCGGCTTCATTGGAGGGCAGGAACGCATGCACCACCGGTCAATGGGGCCTTGTAATCAGTGCCAGAGCAGCAGTGACACGACACCATGATGGTAGGAAAATCACTGGGCTGATTTCAGTGCGGACGCGTACAGAGTGTGGTAATTTCAATCCGAATCAAAATCTGTCCTCAGTCCATACAAAGTTAATTGCCAGGAGAGGATTCAGTTTGTAAAAGCTTTTTGAGTGATTTCCAGTCAGCATTTGATTCATCTCTCAAATGCAGTGAAAGACACACTAAGCTTAATCCTCATTAATCTTGAGATGTATTATGTTTCACGTGCAAACTAAAAGCTGGATGCTCATTTGGTCAACAACTGTATAATGTCATTTGACTACTTAGTTTTATTTCCATGAAGGCAGAAATCAAAAAGTGACAACGTGGTTAATTCCACACATGATATGGCTACATCCGTTTAATAACTTGTATGCAATATGACAAAGATTCAGCAGAAGGATGTTTTAATGCTAAAATCCCTGCAGCCATCTGTTGGCGTAATGAAATGGCTGGCGCTGGCAGAAGATCTGGATGACCCCTCGCTATTCATGGGCAGCATATGCTGCACTGCAGTGTTGAAGACACAACCTTTCCCGGCGCTGACGACCATCAGCAACCTCATAATCATCAAAACCTCATCTGTTACGTTCATAAATCCCATGCCGGTCTGGATTCTTGAGGATTTGCAAAACAGAGCGTGCCATATGCTGCGATTCTGCACATGCACGGTCTGGTGAACAAAGAGGGGGAAATTAATTAAAACTGTGGCTTGCTGGTTCGATTTTAAGATCGGCAAATATCACAGCAAAACCACGGTACCCTTTTCTGATCGCTCTTGTTCCAAGAGGTACTGGAGGTGGAGTTGGAGCAGCAAAAGTGCTGAAGACTCACCAAACCCAAGCCACGGTACCGGAGATTAGCGAAGCCAGCTCTTTCCCTGAGCTGAGCCACACCAGCAAAACGCTGCTACTTTCTGTGCCTCCTACCACTCGCACAGCGACTGTAATAGTTCCAATGCCTGCTATAAGACTTAAAGCGATTCAGAATGCTGGCTTTAAAGTCTAATGGCTTGGACATTAGTGGTGTGTGTGTGTGGTGTGTGAACGCCTGTTTGACTTTATGTGTTGCTATACTTGGTGTGTGTGAGAGGAGCCTTGCTGAGATGCTGTTGCACCAAGCAAAGGCAGTTTCAAGGATTACTGTCGGGGCGGAAAAGAGGCAATTAATCTCTGTCTTCAGAATGGATACAGCTGAGCTTCGAGGCCTTTAGGATCTTTTTGCAAATGATAAGCTTCTGTTTACTAATTTTGCCATGTGGTCATAGCGATGTGTGCGAATTTGAGGCAAGTAACCACACAAACATGTGCAGCTGCTGTACAGTAACAGGTTACTTAAAGCTCGCTCAGCAATGATTGTTTGAGGTGACGTGCGCTAGTGTTTGTTTGATTTTGTTTTGCTTATTTTCAATTAGAACCATTTCCCGAGTGGCTGCAGCATCAGTTTAAACAGGTTGTTTGATTAGAACTAAGCTCTGCTGTCATTTGCTTTGTTTATTTCGCTCCTGTCCTTGTTCCTCTTTGTCAGGTTAAAATCAGGACGTGAATGAACGTAGTGGCATGAAGAGATGTGGGTGATGACGTTTCCAACTCTGTCTCGCTCGACACCATTAAGCAAAACAAAAGCCAAACGTAACCGTGTACGTGTATCGCTTTCCCAGCTCCTGCCCCCGAGGCTGCAGAATTCATCCTGATCAGACCTGGCACAACAAGCAACTTTATCTCGAGGAGCTTGTCAGAGGTTTTCTGCGTCGGTCTGTGCAGAATTTAGTCGCCACCTGCCTGGAAACACCAGATTTTAAGAGGAAAAGATGCTGCTTGTCAGTCTCTTATGTTTAGGACCAAGAAAGAACCAAACACACGTCACTGAGTTTTACTTTGCAGAAAGGAAATCGAAACTGCACAAAAGGACTCTAGTACTTTTTCTTATAACAATCTGGTTTTAGATTTTTAGATACTGTACTAAAAGGCACACACACACACACACACACACAGTTTCCACACACACCAAACATTAACTACTATGTTACATCAGTGCCTGCTTTCTCATGCAAATGATTGAGTTAGACAGAGAAATAAGCTTTTTCAGGTAATCTAGGAGGAAGGTTGCATTTTCTTTTCAATCCTCTGCTCCTTTCTGCTGAAAGTACAGTAGAAGAGTAACAAGTCTCTGCAGACAGCGTTTGTCCTGCACATGAACTCTTTTAACAAACCAGAGAAAGAGCCCACGCTACCGGCAAGTTAGCAAGCAATAAATGAAGGCCCGGACACAATCCGCAAAACATTCCTACCTGCACAGTTCATTCTGATCAAACAGGAGGCGAGAGTCAACAATTGTCTCTGTAGATGTAGAGAAAAGCTTTTGGTCTGGAAATTTCTGTTAGCCACGACGTAAATTTAGGTTTGGAAATTCCTTCATAGACTGGATTCAAATAATATACTGCACAGTACAATTTAGAGTTAGAACAAATAACCAAAGATTCATGCAGACGTCTCTTATATATATATATATATAATAATATTATATATATTGTGGGGGTCCCTATTTCATAATGGCACATGGAAAATACCCTGTATTTACAAAACCCTTAGTATCTTAGTTTACGGAAATTGTGACGTTGACAACCGTCAAATGTTCGCTGAGCTCGTGTCCCTTTCCACGTGTTTGACAGTCAAGAGTCTGAGCTGCAGTACGTGTCGTTCTGAAGCCTCACACTGTCAGTAGACCACAAAATTCAACCTTTCTACTTTTGAAGTACAAGTATATAAATCAAAGTAAACACCAATGACATGCTGCATGTACTTTATCAGACAGAGCTATTCTGAGAATTCTCTACTTTGCTAAACAGAGAATGAATTTACTTTGATTCTTTTCATTTTCTCCTTTCCTGTCTTTTACTGATAAGGCCCCTCCTACCGCTGAACACAATGGCTCCATTGTACCGAACCAGGGAGCTGATGATGTTACGTGACATTAAGGGCAATGATGTTAGTTCCTATTCAGGGAGACATTTTGATTGGAACGTAGACTCACAAAGAGCGTCATAATGTTCTATGCTTTCAGAAATTAATGAATCCAATATTAAACACAATCACCATTGATCTACACAGTCACAGGCTTGGAGTATTTTATTAGCCCGTATGTCAGAAGATGTTTGGCTTCCAGATAGGCAAAAGAGAACGAAGTAATATAGAAATATTCGAATAAAAATATGTGTTAATAATGATCTTATTCACTCAAACATTTGCTGTAACACAGCTCTAGGGTATGAAGAGGCTTTTCTACCAGAACATTAATTTGAAACGTATCTATCGACAGCAGCAGAACCACTGAGAACTCCCAATGTCATTCAACTGCTCTGTAGTGAGAACTCAATTGTTTTTCTCATCTTTTTATGTGTAATAATATTCATATTCCTCTGAGGGCTGACCTGTGAAAAAAGGGGCTATTACAGAGCTGTCAATGCGGCGTCTTTATCTCACTCTCCAAATGTTGAGGTCAGCCAAGACTTGACGTGTAGCAGACAATTCTCCCACAGACCTAATGTGATTAATGGGTGTCACTTGAGAGGGGTGGGGTGATGCTGACGAGAAGAAAAGGAAAAAGCAGGAAGTCATCTGAAGGAGAACGTCGCTGAAGTAAAGGTGCACCGGAGGCAGGAATGTCGCCCCCTTGGCTGCAGCGGCCTCCTTCGTATTTTCAATGTCACTTTGGACGTTTTAATGCAGCCGGGAATACAACCTCCAGAGTTTCAGAAGGCAATTAACGTGCTTTCTGGTTCCTGACTGTTGGTAAAAAAACATCATCTCTGACAGAACCGCTTCCCTTTGCTGGGCTCCTTGATCCAGTGAAAAGGCCACGTGAGAACTTTAAAAACCTGCAGAGTCACTTTTCATTCTGCCACCTGTCAGATTAGATTTACAGCTTGTCATAAATATCCCTTCTCCTCATGTCGATACCCGTTGAATTAAATTGATGTTTTTAGTTCTACCTTTATTAGGACAATGTGATTTTGGAGAATGCTGCTTTTAAAAATGCCTGTGTTGTGATCTTACATGTTGTTGTTTTTATATTATGTTATCTTTCAAAGGTTAGACAAGACTCATTCAGTAGAAATTACTTTAGATTTATTGTCTGTAGTCTAAACTGATATTAGAGGTGTAGTCTGTTCAACTGTCTACACATGTGGAGCACTTCTTAGGGGCTTCTGCTCGGCTCGGCAGTCTGGCTTATTGCAAGTCTCCTCAAGTTTGTTTAATTCAAGAGATTGTGGAGATCGGCTGATCTAATCATCATTGTTTTTCTTGACAGTCTGTAGATAGCCTGGAAATGTAGCAGATGTTGTCGCGGTAGCCATGGTGATACCACAACACCTCCACCTCAAATGCTTCACACATGCGGATACCATCGACTCATCCTCTGCCTGTCTTACACTCAGTAGTAGGAAACTGAAATCTCTGGTGTAGACGTTTCCTTTTCTTGGCCAGTCAGTTTCCGTTTGACCACGAAGGCCTGATTCACACAGTGAGTTGAGATTTGTTTTCTGCTTGAACACTTTTTAAGCTGATCCGTAGTATCTTGCCAGACTTTTGCATGGGGCCCAGCTTCTTATGGGTCGGACCAGGACCACAGCTTCTTGTAAAAATATCTTGTATTGCAAACCATGATCTTTGTACAAACCAATCAAAAAAAGTTTTTTGACTAAAATAGACGCCTTCCTGTCAGTGCTAAACAGAAGCTGTTTCCCAATAGGTTGAGAAAATCTGCACTTCTGCTGCCATTTTAAAAGATACTGAACCATCACGTGTTGTACACCTGTATCACAGTAACAAACAAAGGCTTAACGTGCGTCACGGGGGGCAGAGCGTACACTTGACACACACTGCAGCCTGTTTGCATCCACCTGTACACGTGAGCTTGCTCGGCGGCCACTCGCTGTGGATTAGACTGCGAAGAGCAAAAGGGAGATGAAGGTGCATGTGAGTCTGCCAGTCGCCTGCCTTGTGAGGAGCCTAAACACCTGATAAGACCACAGCCACCTAATCCCCACCCACTCACTCAACCGCCACCACGCCTGTGGGAAAAAAAGCAAAGGCTTAAAGTCAATACTCACCCAGAGACTGATGAGAAGGCCCCAGGGCTAACCTGGCTGGGAGGGTTGATAAGCAGGCCGGCCAGCTTGCAGCACATTCCTATTATTTCCATCATGTAAAGAGAATTTAAATGTTGGCATTGTCACATTTAAAGGGTATTTTCTTTTTAGTCGTATTAGATTTTAGTATCATTAAAGCTCTTACAAAAGAAAAGCTACATGTGACATGTTGAAGGCAAAATCACTGCCAAGCTCTCAAAAAGTGGTTCACGCAGGGGTGATAGTGTATAATGTGTCAACTTCAAGAGGAGTCTTCTCAAGACAAAGGGCAGCAACATAAGGCGTCAACTCAACACGAGCTGTTTTTCAACAAAGACTTTAGTCAAACACAAAACTGTTAATTACAGCGTTTTTGATTAGCGAGCCACAGATGTATCGCCATGGAGACAACCCTACCTGACCAATCACGGGGTGTCGCATTGCTCCAAGAGAAGGTTTTCTTTTAACATGTGCAGACAGCAGAATAAAAACGCTGTGGCCACTTTAATAGGTACATGTGTACCTCATTTAATACACACGGGTTAGAAAGCGAACGTGTCTGCGCAGTGTGCTGCTGATTGGCCTCCTTATCTTAGATTGCAGGTGTCTGATGCTGATTTGATGATGAGGAAAAAAGGGGTCGTTGCCATGTGTTGGCTGTAATCGCAATTTAAATCTAACTCTTTAATCCACAGATATGACATCAAACTAATGCAGAGCGTTTGACTAAATCATTCCGAGAAATAAACACCGAATCAGAGCCTGCAGTGCGTTCGGTTCGTGGGTGTTGTTAAAGGTAGATGTGTCTCCGGTCATGCTGTACTTTAAGTTAACATTCTCCCAACCCCACCGCGTGATTTAGTTCCAACTGCTCCAGTTATTGAGGACGTGTTTAAACATTTGAACATCTTTGTGCACCCAACAGAGAATGATCATAGTTTTGGGTGTTAAGGTAAAAACAGTAGAGCCTTACTGCTGCATGGACAACTAGGGAAAACAAGAAACAACCTCCTGATGAATTATGATGCAACTGCTCCGTGGATTCTTTTTTGGCCCCAGCATTGAGACTGAGTAGTGTCTAGATGGGACTATAACAAATAAAGCTATTGTTTGTCTCTCAATCAGAAGCTGCACTAAATACACGCTTGAACTACTTGTTCGTCATAGACCCACACGTGTTCACTGGTTGGATGCTGCTTCATCCAACCCTTGTGTGTGTTTTTGAGCTTTTTACAGTGGGGTCGTTTGACCCACAGGGTTAAAGTTGCGTTCACATCCTGGGCTTTAACGTTGTCCTCCGACGCTTTGTCACGTTCAATCTTTTCATGTTTTATGTGTTTTATCAGCATGGAGGCGCTTGCCTGGCTGTCAGATGTCCGTCCTAGATCCTTGTTGGAAAATGATTTGGACCCGTGTCATACGCAGTAGACATTATGTAGGGGACCTCCGCGCTTTTAGTGACCTGTGTGTGCGCGTCTACCTGCACCCAACCCGCCCTGTTTGCTGTTATCTATGTACGCTCCAGCCCCCGCCAGCAAACCTCCATTACCACCCAGATAGTGGCATTGGCAACTTGTCACTTGTATTGATTTCTCTTAAACTGCAATTTACATGGATATTTGTGGGCGTCCTGAGGGCTGGCTGCAGCTCGGTGGACGGTGCTGGCACCCTCGCTCTCCTCGCTCGCCTCGCTCTCCGCTGTCTCTCTCTCTCTGGCCCTCAGGCTGGGAGGAAATGTTTCCACCCAGCAACCTGGGCTCAAAGTCACTTTTCAGTCTGACATCAGCAAATGTGTCGTGCTGTTTTCTTTTCTTTTTCACGGCCAGAGCGTTTTTTGTTCTGCCGAAGCAAAATAAGTTGAGAGATCGGCGATGTTTTAGAGAAAATAACAGCATAGGATCGAGAACGGAGGGAATATCTGCATAGTTTTTATACTGCAGCTTATTCAAAGTAAAAGAAAACACAGTAAGCTTGCTTTTTGGTTTTTCTGCTGTCTGTATGTGTCCGCCGGTACCGTAGCGCCTCCTCCCAACACACACCTGACCTTCTGCCGCACAAGCCAAGGGAATGAGACAATAACCTGCAGCTAGAAAAAGCACAAAGTCTCAATACTGCTCTTTCACACAAAAACGCCAAAATGTCACAAGCTTCAAACTTTGTGGTTGCAACATAGACTATCAGCAGAGTTTTTGTCTCCTGGGCTGAAGGTCACCTGATTTTCACAGTAAAAGAGGACGATAGTGTAATTATAAAGCTGGGAAGCACAGCAGTAGGTCGAAGATGTGCTTAATGTTATTATCGGGTGTGTGGAGAAGCCTGTTCATTGAACATTATGCATCTTAGTGCGTAATCTCCTTTTATGGACTTGTCAGAACAGAGTGGGCACGAGAAGGAATTTACTTCATGTCCATAAGCCTGCCAGGAATTATATCCCAAATCTCATTAGACAAAAAACTAGTTTACAAGGAGAAAAGAAGAGATTAAGATTTGTTGTTTTTGTCTTTTAATGTCGTGTGAGGTTTTTATGATGAAGTCCGTGTGACTGGCAAACAGCTTCTCTGCTTATGCGCCCTTCAGCAAATATATACCAGGCTGACCTCTGACCTCTGCAGGGAAGAGAACACGCTTCCCCCGGAGTGTGAGAAAGGCAAAGAGTGTGAGGCGCAAGTCCAGACGCAAGAGGCTGTTTTAAAAGCAGCGGGTGAATAAGGGGTGTGAGCTGGTGGGTGTCGCTGGTGATGTCACACCTCCCAGACAGCCAGGATTGGACCCTAATTACAAAGCTCGGCAGCAAATACATAGGCGTCCTGCGTGATTTAATTCAAACTGGCTCATGCCAAACATTTCTGCAGAGGCGCGGAAAACTGTCGCTGTGTGCGGGGCTGCTGAGCTGAGAGCCGCCACGCTGCGCTGCGAGCAGCCTCTCCGTGAGCTGGAGGCAGCCGGAGTTTCAGAGGTGATACAAAAGCAGCAAGGCGCGCTCCCCCCACGGTCTGGAGGGATAAGAAGGGGGAAGGAGGGAGAGCCGAAAATATAGTCCGAGTCTACGTCAAATCCAACGACGCAGCCTTATCAAAGCGCAACGGAGGCTGAAGCGAGACAAGTACAAAGAGAGAGTCGAGCCGCCGACTCCAAGTTATTCCTGCGCTTCGCTCCAAAGCCTGCGCTGATGGCATCTGTACTTGGGAACAACAGCCGCGCGTCCGGGGCTCAGAGCGGACAGGTGAAATGCAAGCTGAAAAGGAGGAGGAGGAGGCGATCGAAGAGAAAAGGTAAAACTTTCCATCACTTCTCCTCCCTCCCTCTCTTCGCCTTCATGTGCGAGCAGAGGTCGAGCGCACCTTGGCGTAGCGTCGGAGCGCACGGCGAGCCCGCTCCGGCTCGGCCCCGCGCGCGGCTCTGCCGTTGCGGAGGCTGTGGGTCGTTTTACTGGAGCAGCGAAAGACACATGGACCTAAAGAGATGTCGCCGAATTGTGCGTAAACGGCGACAAACCCGCGCGTTTGGTTGTAACGCGAAAGTTGCCACTGCTTTTATTGTTTCTAAAACGCGTGGAGTCCGGGGACGCTGGCAAACGAAACAGCAGAAATTAGGTTTATTTTAATATTACATTTAAAAGGGATGGCGCGCGCGGTTCCCCTTCATTTGTAAATAGCTGACTTACAATTAAAGTTGAGGTTAAGGCTCAGACTCTCTTTAAAACTGGTAATATTCAAGAAAACATTTAATCTGCAAATGACAATTTCTACAAAACACGCAGCTCCGCGAGATTTCTAATCACTGCTCGTTGATTCTTTCATCCATCGCGTAAAAAACACACAGTATTTCTCCCTCCATAGAGTTTTAAACTTTAAATGCAAAATTTTAAAGTCTCAAGTTTGAGAAACAGTTTTGGCCACAAAGCAGTGAGACAAAAAAAGGAACAATGAAGAAGAAATCAGAAAGGCGTCATAATGTTTTAATTATGAATTGTTATGATTTTATTTGGGCTGATTTTTAATGCTATCCCAGCTGTACAGGGTGCACACGTGACTATTTAAATGAGGGAATAGAAGAAAACCAGAGAGTAAATCACACAGTGATTTACTCTCTGGTTGATTAAGGGAGAGCTGCTGATAAGTCTGTGTCTGTGTAGCTGCACTGTTACACGACTTGAGGTGATGGTAAACAAACCCTTTCTGGGTTTTTACCTTGAAGTGATTTTTGCATCCATTCACATACTTGGTCAACTTCAGAACACACATGTCAAATTGACCTTCTCCGGCATTTTGAAATCTTTTCACAGAGAGCTGTTCACTAAAGCTGAGGCTTTCACAGAAACATGTCATTTAATTCCCTTTATTTGTTCCCATTAAGTTTTCTTTCCTCAAAAGCACCAAACACTGTCTTGCTGTAACAAAGCCACACAGTCGTTACCTTTATTTTGAATTGTTTCTGATTCCTCATCCTCCATCAGCTCCATAAAGGAAAAGCAAACCGTAGAAGAAGTACACATTTAGTTTTCATTTATTTATTTGTGTAACAGATGATAATGCAACAGTTTGTTGTTTATGCTTGGAGATACTGACGTGCCGCCCAGTTGCATTGTGGAATATGGATGAGCGCTCGGAGGACGCTGACGTGTCTGACTGCAATTGAATCCGTAACGAGCTTTTCATAAACACTTTGCACTTGTCATCAAACGACAAACAGACAACTGCACCTCATTTCCATAACCTCTTGATTTTTAATAGCCCAAGTAATTGAGACAACGGAGACAATACATAAAATATAGTGCTGAGGCAAATGTATTTACATAATGGAAACGGCGGAATTGGTTCCACAACATTAAGCATTGCACACGAGGACGGTGCAAACTCGCTCACATTAGCTAGCAGGCCTTTGCAGTGTGTTTTCGAACGGCTAATTTATCAGGCTGTGCTGATTCATTCTGATAACATGGGACATTAGGGGCCAGTTCAGAGGGGCCGCTTGTAAATGGACTGTGTCTCTGGAAGTGCTGACGGCCGCCGACTCCTCCGAAGCTGCAGGAGGTGGCCTCGACGTTCCTCTGGCACAGGAAACGTTTGGCCAGGTCGGCTCCTTCCCGTTTTTGCTTTTATCCTATAAAAAGTAAGAGCACAATTTATGATTGAAGGATTTGATTTGATTTTTTTTTTACTATTATCCTTCATTTTAAATGTCATCATCTTGAGATTTCACACAATTATTTTCATAGACCTTAAGGCGGAAAGTCACAGAGGGATTATTGCATGGCATTTGGGCCTTAATCCCTCAGAGAGGCTGCAGATTATTTGCAAATGGACTCAGAAAACCTGTGTATGTATTCAAAAGGTTGTAAGCAGATTCTTCCCCACAACTTTAATTTTTTTCCCTCCAAGTGCTTATTTGAAATTGTTCATTTTTGGCCTGCAAAACAAATTGCGGACCGCAGATCATAGGTCAGACTGTTAATATCTTTTGTCACTCGGGCCCTTCTCTGCACCCAAATCCTAAATCACACATTTCCCTACGTAAATCCACCAGCTGTGCCTTTAGCTCGTTCTGCTTTGCCTTAGGTTCCCTTTCTCGTCCGGTGCCTCCTCACGTCTTCTGCGTTGCAATGCTCGTGTCAGCGTCGCACTGTGCGGACGAACGCTTTCCTCTGTGTGTGTTCGCTGTCCCTTAGATGCAGCGTTTTAGCAGCGTTGTCACTGGAAGGATTCTTAGACACGCTGTGCGTCTGTCTCTTAATTAATTACAGTCGTGTGATTTATAGTTACGTCTCTAAAGTGATGTTCGCCCCACAAATCACATTCTGCTGGACGTGTGTGACAATCCAGTGATGCAGACGAACATCTGGTGGAGTGCTACACACCCCAGCTTTTGGTGGCTGTTTGAAAACTGCACCTGTCCGTCACCAGTTTTTTTTCCTCTCTCCTAACTGTGGCACACACAACAAATTCTACGTCTTTTATCCACTGTGTATTTTTTTATTAGAAATAAGCACCACAAAGATTTAAAGACCAACATTATTCTTTTACAACCACACTTATCACCCTGCTCTCTCGGCAAACAGTATATCAGCGTATCCTGAAGCGCGCTGATGGGGGAATGTGAAAAACACAGCGCAGCATAATTTATGTAGCAATTACAGTTTACATCCTCGTTCCTAGCGAGGTGGTGGTGCAGGGGTCGGGAGCGGGGCAATCAAAGTTCAGCCGGAGGCGGGCAGATGATGATGGTCGTGGCTTTGTTGAGTTCGATGCTCCGGTCTAGAGAGACGAGGACCCACCAGAGGAGACGTTAGCAGAGCGGACGCGTCACTTGGCATCAGGCCCTCGATGGCCTCTGAGGGCTGGCCTGCCTGTCTGCAGGAAGGGGAGACTGCAGCTGCGCTTTGGTCTGTTTTCCTCTGAACACCGATGCAGGCAGAGGACCGAGGTCAGGGCGGAGAGCAAAGGCTGCCGAGCACAGGACTGTGCTCTTTCTTCGTGTTTTCTATCCTTTGTCAACTTGCTTAAGTTTAATTTAAACCGTGCTTGCATGTCTCCTGTCTGTCAGCCGTCCAGCGAAGGCCGTAATATGAAAAATAAAACAAAAACAGCAGAATTCCTGTAAATAAAAGATAGGGGTGGGATACCTGAAAGCACGCAGGCTTCTCTCTTCCTGCACGGTGTGTCTCTACCGTCAGGACAGGGATGTAACACACACACGTTAACGACCGAGGGCGTCTGTGGAAATATAATGCAGGGAATTGCTTATTGTAAATAATACTACGCTGTCTTGACCGTCGCTTCTCACCCATTTCATATTAATCATATCTAGATTTATTATCTTTGTTGACTTCTACGCTTGCTGCTAAAAACGTTCTTCATGCTGTGTGGACGTTTACCCAGAAACACTAGACTCCAGAGACATATTCCATTTATACATCATGTGCAAACAAATTTGGGTGTTAAAACCGAGTGTAAAAACACACAGTGCCTCGCTGCTGTTGTTTGTTGTGAAGAACTGTGATATGTGAGACGATGGAATTAAATTAAAAAAGAGGAATGGCTTGTTCGGTGTATTTAGAATTGGGCCTGTTTTGGTACCATCGCTGTCCCTGACTGCCTATAAATCCACTTTGTAAGGGGCTGTTCTGTACAGTGGCCTACATTTGTGGCCATCCATTCATAAAGTCCTAGAGGAGGAGCACACACTCCGGCAGAGACTTAATTGAATGCACATCTTGCTCAGCCTTGCAAATTGCCTGTGCCACCAAGTTCCTAATGTAGGTTCATGCACAGCGGGGGGTGGGTTTGGTTGCTGGTGCTGGCTTCCGTGTCAGGACAGCCCAATGTCACCCAGCCTTGGTGCCGTGAGAGAGAAGAAGCGAAGGAAAGCACCGGTTTTTAGCCCCCAAACACTTCTCTCATATTTGTTTGTGTTGGTGCTGATAACCACATTAAAAGCTGCGCGACAGAAACACTGCTGGCATTTATGAGGTTAATGAAGGTCAGCGCCCATGGAAACGGCGCAGCGCGCCTCGGTGTGCACACGCATCGCTTTGTGAATTTACAGGCACTTCCTGATTAAGTGTAGCTGCGGAGGAGTCGGCAGTTTAGGACACGGCGTCCTCTAACTGACTGAGCTTTTAGCTGAGGGAAAAAAAGGTTATTACTACTGACTGTGGTCTCTTGAGGACAGCTGATAAAATGACCAAGGAAAAGGAATAGCACAACTTTAGCACATTAGCATAATTAGTAATTATCTCATAATAGTCCCTGTTGGCATTTTGGAAGTCGGCAGTGAGAAATTCTACTTAAAGTTCAGACGCAGACAACAAATTTCTTGTCAAAATGTCTCAACACAGGCCGCTTAGTCAGGTTGTGGAGAAAATGCCTCATGAGTATCAAACCACAGATTTGAAAATGAAAATAAAAATTCTGAAGGTGACGCTTAAGTTAATTAGTCTGCTGTTTGATGACTCAGTTGGTGCGATAAAGGTATTACTCACGTCAGAAAATACTTGTTGAGCGTGTTGCCATGACAACAAAACACACACGTTTAATTGAGTTACTTAAGCGTTTCGCACCATCAGTCCGTCCACCACAGCTTTTGAAACAATAACCACTTTGAGGGAGATTTTTTGAGAGCCACACGATTACCAGCACTAATGTAGTGCCATGGACCCTGTGGAGTGTATCACAGCGCATGAGGCGTTCGTGTGTGTGAGTGTGTTCCTGTGTGTGTGTGCACAGTACAGAGCTGGTGTGTGGCTGTTTGCAGGGAGCTGTCAGTCCCAATAAACAAAGATGTAGCACAGTATCATCACTTCCTGTCAGTGTTTGTGCGTCTGCAGTCCACTAGACAACACAACATCTGATCTGATGATGGGGAAGAAAGTGGTTGTGAGAGTGTGATCAGTAGTGTTTCATCCAAAACTCCAACCATGTTTGGCTGCGTATTACATGTCACACAGCCAGTAAACAACGTGTTTACATCTGGGAAAATAAGTTTAACACACAAAAATCTGTTCTGATCTTTTCTTAATTTCAATAAGTGTTTCTGATTGTATTTGTTTTTTTCAGTTATTTCATTTTGTTTGATTGATTTTAAGGAACTTGTAACATAATTTGACATTTTCATAGATTATTCAACATAAAAAATGTTATATACTGTATAATATAAAACATATTGTTTGCTTGCGGTGTGAGATAGTCATCACAGATTAACATGTTTATGAGTTTTGAGCATTTTATCTGAAAAAGTAAAGTAAGTAAAAGTGATCTTCCGGCAGCGGAGTGTTGCTGTTGTTTTGTATCATTGTTAGGTGGAGAAGAAGAAAAGCACTTGAAACGGTTGCCTTGCCAAAATTTTGAATCACTGCTTGTGTATTTTGTTTGATTAATGATCCCATTAAAGGAACTTTTCTAAGTACAGCTATCTCTCAGAATACCAGCAGTAGATGAAATCGGTGCTTTATTCGTCTCACTTTGACTGTAAACTTTAAACGGAGTTAGTTAATTCCACATTATTTACATATAGCTTTAAAGCGTATAGGTTTTGAGCGTAGAGCGCTGTGAAGACAAGCCCCCACATCCACTGTGAAATCCTGCCAGTAGCATGGAAGTGCTCCACACATCATGGTGGCAAAACATTTCCTCAATTTATGATGGTAATTAGCTCTAACTGTGCCATCATCCCTGAGTCATCATGCCTGGAGAGAGGCCAGATCATTTGACGGTGTGTGGTTTCACACTTCCTCCACCCCTCTCCCCTCTTTTCTTCTTCACTTTCACTTCTTTTTCATTTTTCCGGCTCTGTCCCCTCCGTCTCTCATTTCGTATTGTTGTCCTCTGGCTCGCCGCGTGTATTCGCAGAGCGCCATTGTAGCTGCTACTGTGAAGCAGGGACATATTTCCTGAGCAGAAAATAGCTAAAGTGTGTTAGGGCGTCAGAAAACCCTGTCCAAAAAATACAGGAAGTCAGCCATGAAATATGTTCATCTGCCATTTGAGTGCGTTTGAAAATTAAAAATCACAAACACATGGATGCCCTTTGACGGCTTCGACCAGCTGACTCTGTGCTGCGCTGATGTCATGCTTCAGTCACATTACAGCACAGCTGCCCCGTCCGCTGTGCTGACAAAGCAAACGTGTCTACTGATATCCCGCCTCATATTGAATAATGAAATTGGATGATGCAGCTTAACTGTGCACGTCCCGTCTCTCGCCATCAGACCGGGCGCCTATTTAAGATAACGTTAATGAAGGGGACTTTAGCCAAGAATAGACACGACAAGTGTGGGTGGGGGCTGCTAACGGCGTTCATTAATAAGATGGAGCGCTTTACGAGAGGACTTCTCCTGAGGGCTCTCTCCGGAGGTCAGGGAGAATCCTACCACCTTAACAACCTGCAGACGGGTCCGGTCCAGCAGCCGCCACATAACAACACACTACAGCAAAGACACTTGTCTTAACCTTGACGTCCCTGCAACTCGGCCTAAAGTGGACTCTCAATCACCATAATCACAGCTGTCCATCCCTGAAAGATCTTCTAGTGTGTCATTAATGAGTCTGAGGATGTTTTCCTGTTTGGAGGGCAGATGACTTTGAGTTCTTCAGCCTAAATGACCCTTTGCTTGTAGAGCAGCTCTTTGTCAGCGCTCCCATGAAGGTTCTGTAGCAGTGGAATTGTTATTGCAATTAATATGGTGCTTTGTGATACAATAAACAAGTTGTATCATGAGTGTTCTTACTTTAATTAAGGAAAATTCAAAGCGGTGTAAACCAAAGAAAAATGCTTCATTAGCTTCTATTGTCACATTCTGATACGAAAAAAAACCCGAAACACGATTCAGATTCCTCCTCTGCTGTATGTGAACGAGGATTCCAGTAACCTGAGGGGAACTGCACTAATCCAAGATAAGGGATTAACCCAGGATTTTTCAGATATCCTGGCTGAATTTATCCTTGACTTTTTTGGATCAATGAATCCCAGTCTAGTTGCCATGGAGATTTATTCTGCGTTGCCCGTGTTGTGATTAAACGACAGTCAGCTGCACGAAAGCAGATTAAGCGCAGCTGCATCCTTCTCCTCCTAAGATTGATTCTCTGATCTACTGTAGCCTGGTCCAGAGTAGGCTAACGTCCAGGAGACGCTGACTCAGGAGACTTGTCTATTAGAAATGATAGTTTTACCATTGCATATATATACATACTGCATATTTAGCCTTACAGCACTAGTTTTGTAAAATTGCTGCTGATAGTATTTGCGTTGCTGAATACTGCTCTGTCCATTATTGCGATTGTTGGGTTTATTAGATACGGACGAGAAACCTGCCAGTGGCCGTTTGTTGGACGACATAGTAGATGAGGAGCATTCAGCCGTTTTCAGGATAGGTCGGATCCTTCGATGAGCTGAGAAAAATCATCATACTATGGATTTGATTAAACAAATACATTAACCTCAAAACTACACAACTGTATTTAAGGTTAAACTCATTGAATGAACAGAAAACCTTTTTATTTCACACATTTACTGCTGCCTACAGTAAATCTAAGGCTTTTACTGTGTAGACTACAAGACTACAACTATTAATTATGATGATTTCTGTAGAGCACTGCTTAATCATTTCTGAATGACTTACACTTATCCTCAGTTCTATAAAGAATGAATGTATAGAATTATTTCGTTGCATTTCCCTTTTTACAAACTATATGTTTGAAGAATGAACCTCCCTAACTGGTCGCGGCTCCACCTGGCGGATGCTTACAGCGTTGCAGCGTTCCCTGAACAAGGCGGCTACTCTTTTCCCACAGTACCTCATTGCTTTTTACAGGCTGATAGTGTGACCCCACCTGCAATTTTTAGCATTAGCTTTAATTTACACCACTTTTTATCCTCTACCCTTTTAACCTCCTGTGAAGCGCTTTGCCCTCCTAAGGGTCGCAGGGTGTGCTGGAGCTGGTGACTGTTGGGGCTGAGCCATTAGGGAGCATCCAGGGAGAACCCACACAGACGCAGGGAGAACAAGCAAACTCCCCAAGGAGAGGAGGCATTCTGGGAGCTGAACCTGTACGTCCTTAGCTCTATTTTTCTGTGAAGCAACAGTGCTCACACATTTTCAAAATGTCACAGCAATAGATAAAAGCTGTTTTTAAGACCTTTCCCAAAAAGCTTGGAAGTAGACATGGATGATGGACAGAGTGGCAAACAGGCGCAAGGAAGGGTTTGAACTGTGAACATGCAGTTTTATATTCTGTGCAAAGCTGCGCTGTGATTGGCTAACGCCTGTTGAAAGAACAGTGCGTGATTTCAGTAAGTCTGCCGTGGGCTGTTTCCACCTCACTCTCCCGCCCCCTCCTCAGCGTGATCATATATCTGGTGGTGGTTGATGGGTAGTAAATGGTGAATACACATTTCATCCAGGGCACATTAGACCCAAGTGGCTGATGGGGATGTTTAATGAGAGATCAGCGTATCGATAATGGCATGTGAGCTTTCTGGCTGCTTTATTATTCTGCTCATATGCAAGCGTTAAATAACAGTTTTTCCTCCTCTCCGCCTACAGTAAATCCTTTCTCATCCATCGATTCTAGTGTCCTTTAGGGGCTTCCTTCTAGGAGACACCGACAGGCTTATCTGGCAAATCCTTTAAAAGGTATTTAAATAAAAAACTTGCCTGCATTAACTCTGTCTGATGTTCTGCGTATCGCTGCAAAGTCAGCCGGCGATGGTCGAGCTGGAGTTTTCTATACCTCTGGGCCGATCGGTGAGATATGCAAAGTCCTGTTTTCTGACTTTCTTTAGCAGTCACAGAGTGTGGTGTTTATTTTCCTCTGTGCTGCCCTGATTTTGATTTGTACAGCTTGAAGTGGTGAAGCGTAATAGATGTGTTTGCATTTGCCGAAAAACTGAGAGTTCCAATCACTCATCCGGTGCCTTTGATAGCTCAGAGTGTATTTGGCTTCGCCCAGATAAGGCCTGAGTATACATCGGGTCGGATTCAGTTGAATTGTTTGTACACACTTGGTGCTTTGGCTTTGGCATGGGTCTGCTTGGATGGGCTTTGGCGTGATGGAGAGTTTCATTCCCAGCCCCCTTTCCTGCTCTGCCTCCCTGACAATCCCACAGTGGTGCTGTGGGGCTGGAACTGTCGGTGAAGGGTGTGTATGACCCGAGGCTACCGATGTTTCCTTTGCGTAAAGGACAAACACGCAGCGTGTCTCTGGCTTTAAACCGTCTCTGAAAGACTTGCACACTCACTATTCCAAATTTAGACACAAGCTTCTATATATTGTCTAAATAAGAAATACAGACGCAATAACTGCTCAAACACTGCAGCATCAGTCCAGGAACACATTGTTCATACCATGTGCTTTGAATAGATGCAGACTCATCCTCTCCTTCCTTCTTACTGAGGACATGTGATTTTTGCAATTTGCTGTAACAGGATTCGTGCACAACCAAGTCAGCGTCACGATCTGCAACTTTAATCAAAGATGAAAGTCTTATAGTGTTGTAATAGTTGATGGTCGTGATAGTGGATAGACAAAAACAGTCTGGACGATCTTTTATTTTGAAAAACCACTTGCTTGCGAACAGAGGGATAGTTGACATGTTTCAAACATTAGCATTAAGATCAGGGAAGAATATCCAGAGATCCCTGAAAGCCTTGCTTCCATTTCCAACATCCTGTCTTTTGAAGCAGGATTTTCTGCAGCGACAGCGACCGAAACCAAATCACAGAGTAGACTGAACATAAGTATCACTTTGGGCGTCAGTGTCTCCCGTCACCCCAGATGGGACCGACCCGTAGGAGGGACATGCTCACGGCTCCACTAATTCAGGGGGCGGTGACTTTGTTTTTAGTTGTTTAAACCGGTCAAACATGGTTGAGCACATCTTGTTTTTAGAAGAACGTTACTACATGTTCAGTCCACTGGTCATAGAACCTTCCGTTGGCTGTTGTTCTTATGAGTCCAGACATTTATCGGGATGATCACTTCATAATGAGCCTCATTCTGCCTTGACATTCAGTAACTGTGAGGATGAGTGTGATGGAGTGTGCACTGGGTCCAAGTACGTCCTGTAGTAGCATGTGCAGTAGAACTCGAAGCTCTTAAATTATCAGCCTCGCTGAGACGGGTCTGTTCCACGGTTGACCCTGAGTGTGAACCGGTTCCCTGCGGCACAGTTAGAGTTTGTACGGTCCTAGCATGGTGTGAATGGGAAGACATATAAACAAGGCTCAGCCCTGGCTGTCTCTGTGTGGGTAGTTTGTCATCGCTGTGACTTCAGGGCTATCTAAATAGCAGCAAGCAGGCGTTTTCATCATCACATTCATCCTTAGTAGGGTGAAGATAGATGCCCTATCAGTCCAGCAGGTCATGAGTTATCACCCACCAGGGGCTGCTGGTTCACATAAAGGTCAAAGGACTATTTGTCTTCAGGCAAGTAATGCCTTTCACTTTGAGCTGTGTGCTGCCCTCACGCTCCCACTCACAGCCACTACGTACCTGAGGACTCGTCCTGCACGGGTTGGTTATTTGACTGTATTTTTCCTACTTTATATGTGCTGTACAGTGAGTCCTATCACGGCAAGCATCTGCTTACATAAAGCAAATATCGTTAATATCACAGCCGCTAACTGGTTAACTAGCAGAGAGACTCACTTAGGAGGTGACCTGGACCTGGCAAAGGGAAGCAAACAAAAATAAATGAAACACAGTATCTTCAACTAAATATACATAATAATACATTCAGTGGACAAGCTAGTTAATAGTTACAACTCCCCAGATTCGTCTACATTCCTGTTTCTGTATAGATAAAGCAGAGCTCAATGTGACATGCAGCACCTGCATGTGTCCATTCATTGTGTTAAGCCCTTTACATGCAGCATAATAATAATTTAGTCATATTAGTTTGGAATAAAGGCTGCAAACAGAAGGAAGCAGGTCAACAGGATTATTGCTGCTGGTCAGGAAACATTTTGACAGCTGGAAAATCTGAATCTGATGTTATTAGACACCAAAGCGCTCGGTTGGTAGTGAGGCAGGAAGGTTGTGGCGAAACAGAGGGCACAAAAATGACACACTGCTGCAACAGAGGATTGGCTCGCGACCGATGTTTCACAGCTTGCAGTTTTACGAGTCCATTTCTGCTCCGAGTGCAACCAACACTATGTCTTCAGTGCTTTTGGAGAGACTAAGCACATCTTTCCAGAAGGACAAGCAGCCACGCTGATTGCTCAGACGCATGGCGGGTCTGCGGTGCTGAGGGGAGTCACAGGTGGAGTGCAGAGAAAGGTGAAGGACGTCCACAGCAATGCTCCCGACGTCCGCGCTCATCAGCTGAGCCTTGTCGTGCAGGAGGCAACGCCCACATCTCCTCCACAGGTCATTTGGTTTCCTGACCTCCTGGAACTCTGCATTCGTCAAACCAAGCAAGTGCTTGACCGACTTCCGGAGACGTCAGCAGTGAGATGGAGTTTTTCCCGTTGTGAGACTGCTGGAAGATGAGAACTCGTGTTTTTTCTTGCCAGGATGGTGCCACAAAACGCACAACCCTGCTTTTTAACCAAATGCAAAGAGGACAAATGAAAAGCTTCATCCTTGTTTACTAGTCTGTAATAACTAGGCTGTGCTCTCTTCTGCCAGATCAGTTCAAACTATATTTAATAGCTCGTGTTGATAAATACATTCAGTTTGCTGTGTTTCTGTTTATCCATCTATTTTTTCACATTTCATAGGTATGTGACACATTTTGAGTCAGGCCAAGGAACCATTCTCTTTCACCCATTATCTTATCTGTGCCACAATTCTGCAAGGAGACCTGTTCCCTAATTCATCCCTGGAAACCACAGTGGAGATCTGCTCCTGAACGAAGCCAAGCGGAAACTGGAACAGCCCCTGTTCTCTGAGAACGACGAGCGTCGGGGCTACAGTGGCGTCACGGCTCTGTCGAGGTTTTTCATGGAGAGCATCCTCAGTCAGCATCAGACCCTCCTGAGGAACAGCCTGACACAGAGCCACCTTCAAGCTCTGGCTCTGCTCTCCATGAAGAAGAAGCTGATCAGAGACGTTCCTGACTTCAACCCTAGGGTTGTTGCCAGTCAGAGGCCTCGGTACAGAAAAGCTGTTCAGTGCCGATCAAACACACACATTCAGATGTGTCAGCCAGTTTGATGGTTACAAGTTCTCTGTCCCCTACTGCTATCATTGACTTGCTGTAAGAATAAAAACTACAGATAGAAACAAATATTTAAAAAAAAACATATGCAAACATAAAATAAATGATTTCTGTGTATACAAAAAAGAAGAGTTTGTGCATGTTAGATAAAATATTCAGAGTCATTGATTGCTTGACGACATTTACATGATGAGGGTGATTAGAGAATATATATTGCACACGTGATAAATATATTGCAGATGATACAACATAACAGGGACATTCAGTAGAGAGGGGCTATTTCCAAATGAAAGCTGAAAGTAAAGCTGCAACTTAAACATCAGAGGCTTATTGTGTCGTTGTCCCAATGTTCCATTAACACTGTCACAGGGTGCAGTAATAAAAACGTAACTCAGACAAAATGAGTCAGCATGAGCAAACAGCTAAGTTTCACCCACAGACCTCCTGGCTGCGAGTTGGAACATTGTTATGTAATGAGTCAGGGGGCACATGCATTGGCTCTTTGTTCCAAGCAGAGAATTCATTATCATTAGACGGGCTGCAGTAAAGAGGCAGCCGACCCTGAATGCTGCGTAGATGCATTGTCTTTTCATTTCCACTCATTAGACTCCTGTAATGAAGACTGGTTCCTCCTGGCAGGAACGGGCCTTTTTAACCGCACTCACCGACATCACCTGTTCTGACACAATAAAATACCAGGAAGTGATTAATGATGCCAGGGAAGAAACTGTAGCAGCTGAAGGAGGAAATTAACATGTATGAATAGGGCAAAGCAGGCAGCATGAAGTGATCCTCAAATACAGGCAATAGATTCACAAAGAACTGGTAATAATTCTCATCATGGAAAACTATTTTAAAAAAGCAGCCAACATCGCTGTTCATATGTATCAGTATCGAATGAATCCTTGTGTGTTGCCTGAGTACGGAGCAGTCTTCATATTAAGAATCTCTGTTGTCACATTCCCTCTCTGCTCCTCGCGAAGCACTTTCAGGTCCTTCACACATCCCTGCTCGTCCCCAGGCCGACTCGCTTGCCAAGATTTTAAACGGATCCTTATTGGCTGCAGACCTGGTCAAACTGCAGCGATGCCCATTATCGGGCGCTAAACAGGTGCTGAGATGTATTGCTCCTTGATCACAATGCAGATTTGCGCTGAGCGCGCGTTGAGCAATCCATTTTTCAATTTGGTTTCCTGCCTGAGATAAATTAACAGATGTCGATTGATTTTCCTCTCTGTGCAACTGTGAGCCTTGTTTGCACCTGACAGCCAGGGTGTTATACCTGAGCGGCTGTTTGAGACGAATGCATGTGATAATCAGCCTTTTTTAAATTAGGCTGACAACTGGCAGGAGACTTAGTAAGTAGTTACTGCGCCGTGTTTTCTTTTCTTACCTCTTCGTTAAAGTAAGCGACAGATTGTGTTGAGAGAGAGATGAGGTGTCGTAGCGAGATAAAAGCAGAGCTACAGTACGAGTTGTGTGTCGTAACCACACTGAAACACACATGTACAAACTCACGCACCACGCGCACACGTCACTGCTGACGAAACATCGGAATTGACTCTTGTCCCAGCTGAGCATCTCTACAAAGGCTTTATTCTCACTTATCATCCCCTGGAGCCTCAGACTCAACCTGACACAATCACAGGACCCCCCAACGCTTCCGCAGTCATCTATGTTCGCCAGCTGGTTATTATTGCTAAAAATATACTTAGAAAACTGGTATAGCCTGGCACCATCACACCCTAATGAGGGGAGTCAAGTGGCGCGCTGCAGATATGCCCTCGCATGCGTGCTGTCACAAGCCATTTAATTGAACTTGAGAAAATGAGAACTGGCGTTGTTTTCATCATCCCCAAGCCCGCACACACCCGCCCTCCCCCCACAAGTCGTTATGCACTAATATGCTGTCTTTATTGCCATCATCTGAGTGATCATGATAGTTTTCACATTGTGATGATCTGATATTTCGTTCGCTGTTAATGCTTGTTGAACTGTAGTTGCATTGGACTGTTTTTTTTAATGCCTACCCACTAAAATAAACTGTGATGCTCCTGAAAATGTGGCAGTGTTTTTGAACGCACATCACTTTTTTAAAGATAAACAACATTTACAGTAGTTATTGTCAAAAGCAATAACGCTAACAACTGTGGCTTGTCTGCGTTTTAACAGGTGTCCAGAAAGAAACGTGGCCCATCTACAATAAACTAAGGGCTCACGCTTAGATATAAAAACCTCAGAGAGTATGACAAACGTCATGTTAAAAATGATTTAATATGGATGTCATAATTTGTCGTAATTTATATATTGGCCCCTCGGAGTTTAAAGTTTCAGGTTACCTTGAAAGAAAAACAGTTTCAGAATCATAAGATTCTCAATAAGTGGAGACTACAGTGTGATTGAGTGAAATGCGGCTGGTCCTGAGCGGGTTGGCTGTAGCCTTGCTTGCCAACACAGTGGTTAGCGCTTGGATCTTTCTACTCTCGCACAGGCCAGCTGTAAAACCCGCAAATGTCCCATAAAGCCAAGTTATTATCTTGAGAATCCCTTCTGTCTTTCAAGTGGGCAGCCATCCGTGTGTGTGAGCATGTATCCTGCACCAGAGCTGAGTACCTGGGTGTGCGCCTGCACAAAAGCAGCGGAGTGGCTCTGCTGGTAGGCAACGCGAAAGTGGAGCGTAGGACCAGATGATAGATGGAAAATGGGGTAACTTCCCAGGGAACTGTGTGTGTGTGTGTGTGTGCGTCCATGTTCATGGGTAAAGCGCCCTGAGACCAAGAACAGAAAATTAGCCCATGGGTGTGTGTGTGTCTTCAGCAGTGTGTGTGTTTGACAGTCAGAACAGCTGCCGGGACCGGTGTTCCTAGCTCAGAGGTCAGCAGCAAGCGTCACACCTGAGCAATCAGAGGGTAAATGCAGCAGATAACACACAAAGGATCCGGGGCAGGTGTAAGGGAACGACGCGGAGCACTAGGGAGAGAGAACTGTATACTGGATGATTGAGAAGAGGAGGAGAAGAGGGGTTAAGCACTGGGGTGACAAGCTCTCCTGGCTTCGGGAGACAGCGTGATGGATGGAGAGGAAGGCCGGAGGAGAGTGCATCTCAGATAGAAAATACACTGTTGATTCGGTTTAGCTGGTTAAATGCATCTCTACATGTCGTCGTGTCCAAGAAAACAGCAGTCATAAGAGAAGAACTACAGCACTCGTGTACTTCTCAAGGTCCATTGAGTGCAATTACACAGAACAATAAAGACAGCATGGTGCTAGCTGACTGTGCTAAACACTGCCAGAAACAAGAGGACTGAGAGTGGCTGAGCCAGATCCAGATACGAAGCCTCTACCAGTTTTCTTTGTTCCTCTCGTCTTGTCTCTCGCGTTGGGGCCGTGGCCAGAAAACAAGGAGGATGGTGGGATTATGTTTGGATGATTTGAGGCCAATTGAGGCTTTCGCCGGAGCGTTAGATGAGAGAGGAAGAGGAGTCAAAGAGATGTGAGCGTCAGTGATTATTAGAGGGTTAGGGAAGTGATGAAGGCAGAAGACTAAAGGGGATCTCAGCTTGAACATGACAGACACAGTCTCCCCCACACGCCTGGCTGCTGGTTGGACTTCAGAGTGGATGTTCCACGGCTTTGGTGATGCCTGTGCTTCACTTGTGTGTTGATGGCGCTGCCTTTCTGACGATGTGTAAAACTTAATTGCCACAGCTGTAACGTGCTGAAAACTAAAAACAAACCAATGAACTCTTTGCCTTTTACTGGTGTCTTGCGTCAGTCTGACAAATGCAATTATGTCTACACAGGCCTAAAACCTATGAAGTATTGAAACCAAGGTGTCTTGATAATTAACTCTCCATTCTATTACCGTATTTACAGTCATTTCTTTGTTTCCCATAGTATGTGCTAATAACCAGCCCTTGATGAATTGAGCATCAGCAGGTGTGCAGGCCTTTAAAAGCCGTGTAGCTGTTTGCTGCTCTGGGCATTTAGCTGTTGGTTAATGCGCAGCCAAAAAGTAAAGACAAACTGATCTGAGCATGTTAAACATAAACAATTAGAAAAAAAAATAACAAGGGTTTTTGGAACAATGTCTAAAAAGGTCAGAACAAAGAGGAGGCACAAGACAAACACGATTCCCCGAAGGCTTAATGAACTGAAGTCATGGTGATTACTTTTTTATCTTTGTTTTAATTCACTAGAAGTTACTGTTGTGGTGGAACTAACCTGCTTGGTCAGTGGTTCACCTGCTTTTATTGCTTTTGTTAAATAAACAACAGCACGATGAAAAAGTTATTGTTCCTGTGATGTTGTATTTGGCTAATTCTGAGATCTGCTGTAATTAGACGCTTGTTGATTTTGATATGAATGAAAACCAAAAACGACTTAAAAGAAGTGGTTCTAACATTTGCTTGATGGTTAATATTAAAATAACCAAATAACCAGAAGTTACTTCTACTTACACACACAAACTGGATAAAATGGATGTTTTTATGTTGGACCTTCGTTTAATTGTCTCCTGTAGTCTGATCCTGCTATTATTTAAAATAATAATCACTGATACTAGCCTCTAACCTCCGTAGAGCAAGGAATAACTGTCTTCATTATAATTTTGGCAAAATACAGTCCTGCCCTCATGTACAGACTTGACTGCGTAAGCTTTAACATCAGCGACCACCTCCCTGTTCTCGTCAGGTGTGTGCTCAACTTCCTAACGTGAGCGTATGTCTTGACATCAAGAAGCACGGCCTACAGCATATGGTGTGTTTCGGAAGCCGTGCGTGTTCCCCTGATGCTGACAGGGAAGTCAGACGTAAAATGGAGCAAAGAAGCAAGCAGCGAAACAGAACAGATGTTCACGGGGATGTTGACTTTTTGTTTGGCCCTTATCTTTGACGCTGCCATCCTCAGGTAAAGTGAGTGACGGAAGCGGAAATAATAAATAGAGAGGGAGCAGGAAGAGACAGGTAAAAGGAAACAGTGATGAGGGAAAGCGAAGGCATTGCTGTTGGTATAACTAAGCGGAGGAAGCGTTGGCAGGCGGGAAAGTGGGACAGCCACACAGCTGTTTCCCTGCGTCGAGGGACCCCCGAGATTGGTGTCACTGTATTTCATTGTCAGCGAGGATAAAGGGAGTGAAACACTAGGGACGCTGTGATATACAGAAGCACAGGAGAAGGTTCAGGGTGAAGCAGGAAAAAATAAAATAAAGGAAAAAGTGAGACAGAGCCTGGAGCAACTGCAGTTTTATTACCTAATATTGTAGAATGGAGGAAAATAAAGGACCTTGGACGTCACGGGCAGGTGAAATGAGGCGTCTCACTCTTCACACAGGTAAACGAACGCGGGGAGACACGAGAACCGCATTTCCCATGATTCAGCGGCTTCTGCATGTGAGGCAACGCTGGCATCGTTGAGATCGGCTGGACAGTTTTGCTTGCCACCTCACAATAAATAGCTCCTTTGAGTTATATAACAGCTGCTGTGATCTGTAAGAATTTATGAGCAGACATTATTTTGTCCTCGTACGGTGATAAACAGGGCGATAAAGTCCCGCGGTGGAAGTCGCCGTGGGGTCAGGTTCTTTTCATGTTAGCTATTTCATGTTGATTTTGAGTTATCTTTCAAGGTGAAGTGTCTGGGTAATACCCCTGGATTTGGATGGTGAGGGTAGCGAGAGCAAAGGAGAGTGCAACAGCTCAGGGCACCTCAACGTCACTGTCTTTGTCCAGTGGTTGGTGAAAGAAACACCAAACCCCTGTGATCCATCACAAACCAGTTCTTAAAGTCAAACAGCTGCTACAATAGCAGATCGAGGGAGTAAATGTTGAGCCATTGTGGTCATCGTTTCTGAGTTCACTACATGCGGCTGTAGTCACCGAGGCTCTTAGAGACCCGGACAGAGTGAATGATAGCAGGCCTGATTCACAGTGCCAGCCTCTCTGTGCGTGGATATATTAGACAGCTGAGGTGAGAACAGATAAACTAGCCCCGAGAGAGAGAGAGAGAGAGAGAGAGACCCGACTTCAGATCTCATCCCTGGATGTTTCATTTTAAATCATTACCCTTGTTGAGCCACAAGACACTTCTAAGTGCGTTGCTTAAGGAAAAATAAAAAATTAAGCAGAAAAAGCAAAGCAACAATGGATGAAGATGGGAAAAAACAGCCCACCCCTTCTTTCTTCCCCCTTCGGTTCTTAGCACACTGCTGGTAAACAGTGTGTGAACAAGCAGGCTGCAATTCTGAACGCAGCTTTATTTTCCACAGTTTATTTAAGCCCAAAATGGTTCCTGATGGAGTCATCAGCCCCCACTCTCCAGCTAATGGTTTAATTATGTCCATCTGGAGGAGGCTGGGAAGGGGAGCTCGCCTCACACTCCAGTCATTCCTCTGGTAATTTGTCTTTCCCCACACTTACTGACTGGCGCGGTGATGGCGCAGCGATGCGGCGCCGCGTTCTGGTGGTAGATCGGCCTGTCGTCCTTCTCGTATGTGTGCGGTGGACAGCGAGGTGTTTGGTCCCTGACCTTATGAAAGCCAAGCTGGTTTTCATAGGAGACTTCACATAAGGCTCAAAGGTGATTACTGCGATCACACAATAATCTGTAAAATCTCAAATATACTGTAAGTGAAGGAGCATTTTCCTCTCAATGGCCCGATAATGCAGCACATCACAAAAGGATCTAAAGGATTTCAATTCAATGACCAGGAAATCAAATTCCTTTTTCCAGCAGCAGTGGTGGTTGTAATAAAAAAAGCAAGTTCACCTTATCTTAGCTCCCATCAGACATCCACTGACTCTCCATCCATCCATCCATCCATCCATCCATCATCTTCCGCTTTATCCGGGGCCGGGTCGCGGGGGCAGCAGTCTAAGCAGAGAGCCCCAAACTTCCCTCTGCCTGGACCGGGGGACCCCAAAGCGTTGCCAGGCCAACCGAGAGACGAGAGACGTGTCCTGGGTCTTCCCCGGGGCAACGCCTCCCCAGGGAGGCGACCGACATCTTAAAAAGACCAAATGATGGTTTCCCTCCACACGAATGGATCTGTATGAAACATTTAGGGAACGCCCATGTCAATAATACATCACAGTTTATTCGCATACCTGTCCAGTATCGCAGCCACATGGATCATGTCTTCACATTACAGTTGATGGCTGATTTCTGCATAATGATGTTGTCTTGTCTGCGACGGCTTTGTTAGTTTGCGCAGCGAACATCATTACTTAGTCTGGGTATTGTTACGAGCAGCCTAAGCTGTATTCCCCTGCCAGGAAGATGACATTGAATTACTTGTTGAGGAACTGGGTCAATAATGAGAATCAGCAGCAACAGTGTGTGTATGGTGGAGTGTTTTGACTGTGCATCAGTTCAGCCCATTAAATGTGCTTGATTACACGCCAGCCTTGGCGTTACGTACCGTCTGACAGAGAACCGTGGCTGTGATGGTTCTGGCTTTTATGTTGCCTGCAGATTTGGGTTTGTTGTGTATAGATGGGTTATCGGCGTCGCCAGGCGCTATCGTTGCTATCGTTTCAGCAGTGCATGCATGAACGGCTCATTCCATTTATAAGGTGATTTAACATTTGAATAGAGGTCTGCTCTGCACAGATGACCTAGTTACTTTTTTACTCCTGAAAGCACATAGTTTTAAATCTGAAGGTCGCGATGACGCATGGACACAATATGCTGTTAGGGCATAAAATGAAATGCTATGTTACGGACTCGTGTTTTATCTGCCTTCTGTGGAACAGAAGGGAAGTGAAGGCTTTTACTTTCTCTTTATCTGCAGTTCTCAGTGAAAAGCTATTTTACCTCAGATGTTCTGTTGTGTTGGTGTTTGACTGTGGAGGTTGCCGGTGCCCAAAGCCCAGAGCACATCCCCCCTTCGTCTCACCTGCGTGCATAAATGTGCAGGATTTATCGTGAGCAGAGAGGCTCCTGCTAATAGGCAGGAGGAAGGACGTTGTTCCAGCTCGTCAGCTGTTCTCACCTTCACGGGCACCTCAAAGACCGAAGCTTTTTGTCTGATAACGCAGGCGATCAAAGGAGGGAAAACACTGTCAACCTGCAGTCGGAGCCTTTGAAAGTTCACATCACTTCCTCTGTCTGACAAAGGAAGATGTCTTTGATTTCTGGTAAAGGGGGCAGACATTTTTTCAGGTTTGTCAAAAAGTCTCACATGTGAAAGTAGTGCAAACACAGGCATGAGGAACTGCTCATACTCATCCCCACACTCTTATCAAACCTAAATATTAGTGTAAGTGACTTACATCAAACAAGACAACTTTAACAATGTTGACCTTTAAAATCGTCAGTGTTCATTACAGGCTGCTGGCTTCACGTGAAACTGGGAAACTCAGCCGGACACAGGTCTGGTCTCTACCCATGGAGAAGGTTTTTGGATAGTGCACAGAGGAAGACAGAGGGATGAGAGGAGCAAAAGGAGGTGGGGGGGGGGGGGGGGCACTGAGAGACGGCAGCCATAGGGGAATGGTATCGGCCTCAATTATGACGGGCAGTGGAGCGCTGCTCAGGAGCAGATGAGCTGAGAGTCAGCCCCAGCGGAAAAGTCAGTGGCTGATAGCTGATAATCCCCAGGATGAACTGGGACAAACCGGTCACAGATGGAGCCGTCCCACGTCCCGTGGTCAGGTGTGACGCCAACTGCTGGCAGTGGTGCGCAGGGATTTACAGCCTGGAAACGCAGCAAATGGTGAAGTTGGGAAGACACTGATGGAGTAAAGTTGAAGGGTGATGTTGTGATATTATGATCATTGGCTGAGGGTGAGAACAACAGGTTGAGTTGGCCCATTGCACAATGATTTCAAAGTCCTCCTTGGTAGAGTGAGCTGCATTATGGGACAGAGAGTCAGACTGGTCAGATTTATCCAGTGGCTCATGTCTTGTCCTCGTCCTCATTTAGCATAATAGTAGTGCTGGTACATGCAGGATGTATCAGGACAAAAAATATACAGTACATTATTAACATGCCAAATACTAACCAGTTGCCACTGAAATTACATTTATCCACAGTTTTCATCTTGTGTAAAAAAAACATATGCACAGTGTTAAAAATTGATCACCAGAAGTGCAGCAGGAATAAATTATATTTAACTGTATTTTTTGTCAGCTGCCACATCAAGGGAAACAAGAAAAGCACATTTGTCAGCTCTGTGCTTTCTTATTTCGTCTTAAATGCGGTACTTTAAAAATGATTAGTGGGAGGACGTGGGGTCAGACAACTAGGAACAGGCTGCTTTCCTTCTGGTGTGGACTCAGGAAGTCACAAGGCCGGGATGTTAATTTAACATGTGAACAAAGGTCGTAAACATACATTAAAATATCTGTTGAAACGTGTATTGATCAAAAATGCATCATTACTATTAAGAAAATATAAAATGAATAACATTTGCTGTTTTTTTGAGAGGTGAGTTATATCCTAGACAGGTGAACAGTTTATCACGGACCTGAAATAAAGAGACGGATCATCATTCACTCTCACTCTTTCCATAGATCTTGACAGGAAGACAAAAACATGTTGTGTGCGTCGTTTCTGCTGCCTCAGCAGTAACAAGTAAATTACAATGACCCGCTCGCTCGTGATTTACAACATGCGGCATCCAAAGCCTGCATGGCAACAATATCAACGCCGCTCGTTGATTTGGTTGGAGAGCAGCAGAGTACACTGGAAATATTAGGTGGGGACTTCCTCTGTGTGAGTAATGTGTGTTCTTGTGTGTGTGCATTATCATCATAGAGAGCTGGGGAGCCTCATCAAGACACAGATGCGCCCTGATTAAGGGCGAGCGCAGCAATGACAGAACTGCATTAGTGTGATGTATGTGTTGTTAGCCAGCAAGCAGCTAATTCCAAATTTAACACCTGATTCACACAATGCAGTCACACCTGAGTGCAAGCTAAGATTTACTACCCTTGTCAGACCACTGATGGCTTTTAAAAGTAATTTTTTTGGAGTCTCCGATTCATTCTCTTTTGGCGTCACTGATAATGAATTATGATTCTGGGTCAGGATTCAGCTTAAAAGCAGAATTATAGTCATTTGGTGCCAGAGAAAGCAAAGCCCTCCTCCAGCTCCACACCCTGACCAGCGAGCTTCCTTAAAAGGCACAAACCAATCGCTTTCCCGTGTTTCCCCTCCTCCTCATGAGAAAGTTAATATTTCACAGTGAACTGCATCTCGCGCAGTTTCCACACATAATCAGCGCAGACAGAAAATCACAGACATCCCTGTTTAATGTTCACTTCCAGTGATTCATTCTGACAGCGTGCGAGTTCCTCGTGATAGAAAACAAGGGTGCGAATTATGTCAGGCACCGCAGGCTTTTGTCTGCCGCCAGGTTGTGTGGTTCTGAACAGGTGTACGTGCCGCCTTGTCCCATCTGGCCTTGGAATACTTCCCGACCTGTTATTTGTCCTGGTTAAACCGCTCACGGTGCAGCGGCTATGTGTCGGCGTGGCCCGGCCCGTTTGTGTCTGTCTGTAGCAGTCACGGTCTCTGTAGCTGTTAGCAGGGCTGTTGCAGGTCAAGCTGGTCCTGTATAATCACGGTTGTGTCAGCGGTGGTCCTGCTCATCAGCGGACCAGAATACCAGCCTCTGACATTGACCCCCAGCCCTGCCTACCTTCACAACACACACGGACACACGTGTGCATGTTCTCTAATGGCCCCGAAAGCAAAGCAGTGGCTTTATTGTCATCGGAGGTGACTTGGTTCAAGGTTGGTTGTGACACGTTTGAACCCGCATGACATTCTGTCTTCATCCATCTCTATTTTGTGTCCAAAACATGGACTTGTGTCAAAGTGAGTGTGGTCGTATTACGGCCATAGCACATATAGATATATACAATATGAGATGGCTGGTAAAATAGCCAGACAGCAGATAATATATGATAGACAACAGCAATGAACACTGACAATGAAATACCTAAACGTGCTAAACAGGTCTTTCAATACCACCTCTGCTACAACTGCTGCAAAATGTTGCTTTATTCCATTCCATGTCTATTTAGTTTATTTATTTATTAGTATTATCATTTATGTGGGTTTTACTTTAGCTACGCTAAAGGTAGCATAGCCCTGTACATGGGACATGATCGACTGATGATTTCAAACCAGGCAAAAAGCATCAAGAGTTGACACATTTAGATAAAGTTCGTGAATGAAGTATGTAATAGGTTGAAGGGCGCAGGTGGACGGGGTCACTGGAGGTCGCGGGACGTGTTCGTTGTTGGGCAGTTTTTGCGTGCGTCCCAATCGAGACGGCTCTGATTGAGTGTGCAGCTGCATATCACTTGATTACACTCACACAAAACAGACACACATACACACACGCCCCTAAATGTTATCATATTTGTCATTGTCTGTTTTTGCGAGGGCATTTGTTTGGCTGCGTTCGTGTGTGTGCGCCACAGCCCTGCCTACGCTTGTGTGTGTGTGTGTGCGGATTTGCCTGAGGTTAGCAGTCATGCTCCATTAATTAGCACAGCAACCTGCTGACTTTCAAGTGGCAGTGGCAAAATGAAGCCTGCGTTTCTGAAAGACCACATAAAACGTTGTGTTCCTCCAGCCTTGATAACCGCTCATTTTACCAGTGTTGTGAGGCTGTTGTCGCGTTTCTATATGCACAGTGTGTGTTTGTGGACGCGTCTGTGTGCAGGCTGTGCCATCAGATACTGTTTCGCAGCTGGAGGTCCCCTGCTGAGTGCTTGAACACTGAAAAAAAGCTTTCCTGTCGTTGAGATTCCCGTCAGATTGGAAAATGCAATCACAACAAAGTGGCAGCTAATTTTTTTGCTCATAAGGGGGGTGAGTGAACGAGTGCACTGATGCATGCAGACACTAAAGCCTGTTAAATACTTGATGCATTAGCATTTCAGATTCTGTGTAGGACTGCTGACGGCTTCTCGCCGGATTGAAGTCGAAACACGGGGTCGGCTCACAGGTGTCCTCATCAGTGGCGTAACTGTGCCCTCCCACACCTCCCTCAGGTACGACTACCGCCTGTCAGCGCTCGCATTGACCTGGCAGTTCGGGTCGGCACACGGTGGTTTGCTCCCCTGCACCACAGACACAACTGACATGACCGGTTTCATTGATGTTGTCTGAGCTCTGGTTACTTTCTACAGTAGCTAAAATAATTTTTTGCCAAAACATCACAACCATAAACAGCATTTAACTAAGAGCAGCACTAATTCTCGTATTTCTACTTGGACAAGATCAGCGATCACTCAATTATTTACTGATAAATGGACTTTTAGTTCAGTATTTAACTTTGATGCCTTTCATTTCCACCTTCAGCCATCGCAGCCGTATCACTTCGTAACGCTGCTCAGCCTCGTCGTCCCAAAGCGCATGTCTGCAGCAGCAGCTGTTTAACGCATCACTTCCAGGGTGTCAGAGAATGAATCTCAGGATGATGCTGCCTGAGCGTCTACATATTTTTTCGTTGTATTTGTTTTTGAGGACTGTCACTTTGAGCGCCGTGATCGGAGGCTGTACATTTAAAAAGGTAACGGGCCTCGTGTGCGTTCGGTGCTTCCATCACAGGCAGTGTTGCTGTCTGCTGTCATCAGCGAGGCTGACAGCTGATTTGGCCCGGATGCTGTCACATGTCCTTGTCGGTCCACTCAGAGTGAGGGGACGCACCTCTCTAGAGCTTCTGTTACCTCTACAGTAGCACACACACACGTCCTCTCTCCACACGATGCACACAGGGTCTCGGGCTACATGGCCTCTCAGGCTTGTGCTGCTTCCTCTTTCTAGCTTTGTACACACACACACTTCCAGCGGGACCTTGTGACCTTTCTTGTCTGACCCATCTTGCCTCCGTCCATGTGTCAGTTCCCATGACATCTCGCCTTCAGCTGTAGCAGCCTCAGGGCTGGATCGTAACCGTCGGCCGGGGAGAAATTCCCGCCAGCACTCCCAGCAGAACCACTGCGCGTTTCCCAGATTCCCTCAGAAAGTAGCGCCAGCCGCCTTCTCTTAAGTCATCTTTTTTTCAAACACCAGGAAGCAGGGGCCCTGGGGGAGAGGACACTGTGCCTAGAACGGTGACTGAAACAACCGGTGGCTCGGCCTGTTTGCCGACTGAGCTCGTTTCAAGGCTTTTGGCATCCAGCGTTAGCAGTGGAGCTCAGGCTCACCTGTGGAGGAATATGAAACGCAGCCCTGCCTCACGCTGACGCCGAGAGCAGCGTTGTCACATGCAGACCCAGGAGAAGCCAGTAAGGCCGTGGAGTGTTGACTGTCACCAGATTAGGGTTTTCTGCCGTTTGAAATCCAAATCATTTTCTGTTTTTGTGTGGTTTGTTTTGATCCAAGTTAGAGTTCAGTGTTTTCTCATTTTAAACTGTCACAACTTGTGAGCAAGTGTGGATGGAGTGTGACTTATCATGGCGGGTGGATCTACAAAGCCTGGCATCCAATTATATTTATATATATATCTACACACACACACACAAATGTTTCTCTATTTCTGTCCACGTTTTCCGTTTTCCAGTTCAGTAACTTTTCTGGTATGTCTGTTTATCTGAGCACTGATCCATAACTTCTATTTGAATGACATTACTCCATGTTCTCAGTGCACAAAGGGAAGGATTTCAGTTATTACACTGTGGATTTTGATGATATGATGTAATGATTTCTTGATGGTATCGTTCTATACCTCTTAAATGCAAATGTATTAAATTCTTACAGCTTGAAGACTACAATTGTGTTTTATCTAAAAACAATAAATGAAAGTTGTGTGATTTAGTCTGAGCACACAATTCAGAGAAATGAGTTTCTTCTTGTAGAGAGACCAGAGAGACTGGGCTGCCAACGCTTAGAAGAGTTGCAGCGGTTGTGGGCTCCTACTGTATAAACATACATATACACAGCATTTGTGATTCTACCTGTAATATCTACTAGACATCAACTAATCATCAGTAATTTAGCTGAAAAACGCAAGTATTGATGATTAGATAGCAAATTATATCAGATGCCGGCAGAGAGAAGCTCATGTCAAAGAGAAGCATTAGGGAATAAAAAAAGAAATACCCCTCAGAGCGACACTACAATAATTAGCATAGTGGGAGAGACAGGCGCAGTGCGGGAGAGATAATCATAGCGCCTTAATGTCTGCTGAATGCTATTAATCAGCGGCATTACCCATAGTGCCCTGGCTTTTCTTCGCAGTTATCTCATGTTGCGGGGTGATGATGAGCCTACTCTCTTGATCCAGAGCCACGTCAGGACGATATGTGCACTCTGTGCGTGGCTTTATGTGTGTGATCTTATGTCTTTAGTTATTATGCAGCATATTTTTTCTTATTTCATATCTGGCATCAGTTGTTTGGCCGACAAATACACACACGCAGAGGACCCAGAGCTCCAGAGTATCATAGAGTAGCAGACTGGCATTACGTCCTAATCTGGATAAAGTGTCCCAGGGAGGCAGCATGTGTCGATCTGTTCTCCCACAGTGCACATCTCAGGATGGGTTTAATGGGCTGCTGGCTGCCTGGAGGTCGGAGTAACATGGAAGGTTTGTCACCAGTAGGGGATCTGCACTGAAACATTGAGTAGGAAGTCATTTTTTGTGTATCACTGCCCCCCCCCCGAGTGATATGTTTACTTTCTTAAGGGAATTCCTACGTCTCCCACTGTGCTTCTCAGCAACTTCACTGGACTCGTTCAAACGTCGTCTTTCGAAAGTGAGAGGAAAACTGGAGAGATTTTCCATTTGACAACAAACATTTCTTGTCAACCCTTTTTCTCAAAATACAACCAGTCTCTTAGCTGCTCAGAATTCTGCTCTACTGAGGCAACTGTCAGTAGAAAGTTGACATCCTCTTCTATAATAGATTTCTCCCACTGCCATTGTTTGTCAGTGTTTAAAAAAAAAGCCCTTGTTCTTTGATTTCAAGTGACTGACACCAGAAGTTTGTTTCGCTGCTGGGGTTGTGTGTTCACTATAACACGCTGTGATATCAACCACCGCTGTGCCTCCGTGTAAATATCGTGAAGCGATGCGATGGCTCTCAGAGCTGTTTGTGGAGTCGCGTGACCCGACGGCACCCAAATACAGAGCGGAGCCAGAGAGATCACGATAAACCTGGTCCCGTTCTGTGGTTACCAACACCTGTTCCACCACTCGCTCCGTCTTCCCCGCCTTCCTCTTCCGCTCGGGGTTTTCTGCTGCGCATCTCGACCGTTCCACCTCCGCACATCGTTTATCACTATAAACATTGCTCATTGCTCCCAGTGGAAATATGTTTATTGTTGTCATTCACTCATAGGCAATTTATTTATAGTGTTTTCTCTCGCTATATAATTCGGTTCATTGTAAGCCGTGAGTGCATTGTGAGAAAATCAAACAGGTATTTAATGATAATGGACTGATGTGTGAGTGAATGACGAGCGATTGGAAGAGAACAGCAGGCTGGAAAATCAGATCCCAACATCTCCAAGGTACGAGCATAATAGGCAGTCAAACAGAATGCCTTCGCGCCTCAGCTGTTGTGAATTCTCCTTTTGTCAGTCGGGGCCTGGCCATCTCTGCCATTGTTCCTCTTTTTAGAGAAGAAATTGGCTTTTTTTCTGGTGCTTTTTCTCCCCGTGTTGGCAGCTGACTTACTTCACTCACCAATGGACTTAATTAGGACGTTTCTGAGAAATGTATTCACAAAAGGACGCTGGCTGTAACTCTGACCGTTTCATTTTGAGCAGATGAGGCCAATGCCTTCCAGAAACCGCTAATAGCACATCAGGAAAAACAAGCAATCAAGATTTATCCAAATAAATTCTGGCTGTAGATGAACTGCAAGCGGTTAGTTTGCATCTCATTGCTTTTCCAATATTTGCTGAAAGCTGTAATGAAGTCTGCAGTTTGTGGGAAAACTATACATGACTGAACTACAAAGCTCCCCGGTAGCGACTACTAGCAGAAAGATGCATTAACAGCGGTTTGCAATGTGTCTGTTCGGCCTCGTGACAGGATTGTTTCAATTTCACGCTTTTCCAAATCTAAGCAGTGTGGAATACAAGCATAGGAAGTAAGTACTTCCTATGCTTGTTTGAGCCTCAAGATCAGGCTTGATCTCTGAATACAATATTGATATAACAAAACATGATCTGACCTCGTAAAACATTTTAAAGACGTCCGTTTGTTTTAATAACTACACCAACAAAAACCAAAATGATCATATTGGGCAGCAGTGGCTCAGAGGTAGAGCTGTGTCCCGCCGATCTGTGGTTTGATTCCTGGCTTCCCCAGTCATGTGCCAAAGTGTCCTTGGGCAAGACACTGAACCCCAAGCTGTCCCCGGTGTGTGAATGTGTTTGTGTGTGCGAATGGGTGAATGAGACGCAGTGTCAAAGCGCTTTGAGTACCGATAGGTAGAAAAGCTGTACAAGTGCAGACCATTTACCATATTCAGCCCATGAACAGTGACAAGCCACAGTTATTAACCTCTTTTCTTCAAACCTGACCTACTGTAGATGGTAGTGTTGTCGTTCTTGAACTTGACGACCACCTCCTCAAACTACTAAGACTGACGTCACTTCGTCGACGTGCAGTAGTAGAGATGTTATGTAGATCTGAGCAGAACCAAACTTGCAACAAGGACAAAGAACATGTCGCTGTGAGATTCATACACTTGACACCGGACGGATGTGACAAATATATGTGTGCATACACTTGTACTCATTGCCTAAAATGACGTATTGCCCTTTAACTTACCACACTGCAAATACCCAATCATGCTAACCAACCTAATGCACGTTACTCTGGCATTTTGCCAACACACACACCCCTCCTGCTACCCTCACAAAGGGAAAGGTCAGCATTTTAATGGCTTTGCTCCCTCCGGTAATCGTGTTTTTGGTTAGCCGTGCAAACTAAATGAAAAGATGTTGGCCCACGTGTGGGGTTAACCTATGCCGCTCTATTTCAGAAAGTGACGTGCCATTAGCCTTGGCCTCCGCCGTGAGCTCGGGTAATCTACTGACTCCACGGTGCTGTCCATCAGTGAGCGCTGGCGGAGGGAAGTTCGCCATCGCCATCGCCTGAGCACGAGTCTTTAACACCAGAAACGTGTGAGGAGGGTCAGGTGCAGACAATCAAGACGAATTCCTCAAACTCTCATTCTCGTCTCAAGACAGAAAAAAGTAAACGGAATAAATAAAGAGTCCTTGGAATCGGAGAATCATCCAACCACTGCTTCCCCTCCTGCTGCAGGTGCAACGAAAATGCTCAATTACACCAATGATCTGCACGAATCCATGTGGACAACTTCACACGTTCTCACGTACGGCCTTCAGGGAGGAGCGAGGCGTGACAGAGGGCTCCGTAGTCAATGTTGTTTCCACACTAGCCAACGCACGCCGCGTCCTAATCCTTTCCCCTGGAACCTAGGCAGTGTTAAACTAGCTGGAATGAGTGCCATGCAGGGAGTAAATGGAGGGAGACGACCATCCACAATGGCTCTGGAAAGTGGCTGCTCTTGTAAACGGGAGGATTAGAAGGAAAGAAATCCTCCCGTGCCTGTGTCGACGTACCCACAGAGACAAAGCTCAGTGTTTGCACTGTTTGTACCTATAGTTAACCAAGACCTAGCAACTCGGGGGTTTACTGTCAGATTAGGAGATAAACCTCGGATTCAGTCTCGCTGAATAATCATTTCACATAAAATTTAGACATATCATCAACAGCATACAGCTAAGCCTGTATGTTGGTCAGTTGATGCTGAATTGACATATCAGTCGTGGCTAGATGTGAATTTATACAGTAATAAAAAAACATTCAATTGAAGCTACTCATCAGGCAAAGTGATTTGATTTAGTTGCACATAGTGACACTGAACTTTTCCAAACCTCTAACTTTCTTCCTGTACTGTCCCTGAATGCCTCACGTGGATGATGCTGTCACAGGCTTCTTGAGTGACTCCGATGAGAATTTGCATCTCGATGTTTGAGCTGTCGGGCAGCAGCTAGCGGGCGTTTCAACCAGGCTGGACGCGAAACCTTGACGACCCCTAGGTTTTCACCGCTTTGCTTCTCTGCAGCGCAAACTAATCCTGCGTCTTCATTTTGACACGCGGATAATAAGTCGTTAACAGTCTCCGCCTGGTTTGACCATTTTCTGCTCATCCTGCTGCTCCTCCTCCTCACTAACCAGTACTTAGGGGCATTTCGTGGCTAATAAAGAGGCCAGCGTCTTTCACTGTCACATTAACGCTTTAAAGTGAGCTCATTAAGTAGCGATCCTCAAGGTCTTTCAGCAGCTAAGAGTGCATGCATGCAGTGGCAGGCATTTGCATTCCACCCCCCCCCCCGATGAATGGAAAGCAGGCAGCCCGGGGGGACGTGGACAGGCATGGCTGCAGAAAACACAGCAGCCCACGTCCCTGCTACCACCGCCCGGTGCTTTAATACAAGTACCCTGTCGCACTGTTTTTCACGTCATCAGTCTGTAGTTTCCATATTTTTATTTGAGCTGCAACTTATCTTCCCTTCTTTCCTCGAGACGCTGACGAACACTAATAGCCAAGGCTTTTCTCCAGTCTGTTGATTTAAGGGTAGAGGAGCTGGAGCCTGTGCCAGTAGTGGGCACTTGATGATCTGTTTAGATTTTCACACAGGTAATGATCACTTCATTTCCAGGACTTGCAGTGTCTGATGATAAATAAATAACATTTCATTATGCTAATTTGTGGCAGAAAGAGGTGTGGATGTGTTCTGTGTGTTGGGCTGATGGATTTATTCCGTCAGACATCTCCCACAGAAATGCTCGCTGCTAATGTTGTTCCAGAGTGCGAGGCCAGGTGCCCTTTCCTTCCTCTTTCTCACTTTCTATTTCCTGCACAACAAACAGTCATAATACCTCATTCTCAAATTGAAAATTATACACATACAGAAAACATTTTTCCCATCAAAACAGGCCTTTTTTCCTTTTTTTATGTGGCATCCAATCAGTAGTGCTCCTGTAACATTGTGAGATTGCCTCCCGAATGCTCAGAGTTACAAAGAATAGTGGAGCGGATCGCTGAACACATGTTCATTAATAACGAGGCTTTGGTGGAAATATGGAATCTAATCAGACAAACCTCACATTATTGAGGTAATCAGGAAAGATGTGTGTCCATGTGTGTGAATGGGTGTGTTTGTGCGCGTGATCGGGCTCCCAGGTAATTATAGCAGACAGCTGCCATGGCATCCTGGATCAGTCCCACATCAACAAGCTGCAAACGCACACTTTGATGCATACACAACCACCGAATAGGCCCCTCATCAACGCGGCGTCGTTATTAGCCGGCTGATGCCCAGACTTGTCGTTTTATTCCGCGTTTTAGATAAACTGTGTCCGCCGTGCATCCTGCCGCTTGTGCGAAGATGAGACACACCTGCCACTAAGCGAAACAGGCCGAGCTGTCGAGATAACGGGGGAAACAATGATTTCAAAGCGGGGCGTGAAGGTGTGCTGGATGCAGACGCCGGCATTCAAAGCCTCCTCCGCCCTGTTTACAATACAGGAGATAGAGATGCCGGGCGATCTCACAACCACAAGACCGGATGTGGTTCTCAGGCTTCGTGCCATCTTCCTCCCACACCTGATCTTTTGGTTGATGTACCCTGATCTGTCAGAACATCCAACCCCCACCCCCCCATCTTTGCTCCCTTCTTGGTTTCTGCCATCTGTCTCTTCCTCTCTCCAGCCTGTGCTGTGTTCACCAGGCTTGGTGTGGTATCATGCCTGCATGCATCATAGACCAGCTAACAAATTACACAGAGTAGCCACTCTGCTTCCCCTCTCACTCAGCTGTCAAGTCGAGCCACTGAAGCATTCCCCCTGCACTCCTCTGCAGTGCCATCCCTCCATCCACCCTTCAATCTCGCCATCCACTCATCCTCCTGATGCAATATTTCCCATGCTGCGCAAGCCGTCCTCCCTCCCTGTACCTGTAGCCCCATCAGGCTGGAGGAGTGACCTGTCTCCTCTGTCATTGCTTTTGAGAGCGTTGCATGCACTCAACTGAACAGGTTTCTCAGGTAATCAGGACAATAATTGTACACGGACGTAAGTTACCAGGCTACTGGGAATCTTTTTGCAAGCGTGTTAATAAAAACACACGGACAAGCAACTTGTTCAGACATTGACTGGACGTGTAAGCTTCAGACTTAGTCAACTTTTTGCTGACATCATTAACAGAACAAGGCTGCGTCGCTCGCTGTACTCATCTCCCCTTTGAATCTGTGTCAGGTGTCAGCAGGCGGTCACAGCGTTGGTTACGCACATGTGCCCAAAGACAGTTAGTTGCCTGGTTACGCATTTTCATAGCGGAGTCATTTATACCTGAGCCAATCAGGCTTCTCTAATCCCCCACCACAACCACAGAAAACAGGTTTTCCCCTTCACGTGACACTTAAGTAATCAGCAGTGCAGAGAAACCTGGACACGTTAGAGCCTGTGCCGTAAATGCACTGCTTCATTTATCATCATCTATGAATTCTAGCCTATTATCTGACAATAAACGCTATGGTTGCCGCACAGTGTGATCATCAGGAAAAAAGACTTTAAAGAATAGAAACAGTGCAGGAGGCAAACTCTACACATTCTCAATAATAACCTTTTCAGTAGCAGGAGGTGAGTAAGCACCTTAGTCATCAAGCATCCACCCACATGTAATAACGCTGAACCAAAATTACGATTATTTACACATTATTATAAGAAAAATCTCATAAACATGGTGGTACTGCATATCGAATTGACTGCTGTGCCCTTTTCACAACTCACCATTTTTGACAGAAAGCAAACGCAGACGCGAGCAGTCAGACGCACCACTGCCTCAGCCCTGAGACTATATCCTGCATGAGTCCACTAAGAACCGGGCTTTTGGAGTTTCAGGTTTACTGGTGTGATACAATGGCTTGATTTCCATTAGCCAGTCCCAGTATCATAGTGCTGTCAAATGAAATGCGTCCCGATCATAACTATTATCCATAGTCTACTGATATTCTTTAGAGAGAAAGACGAAACTGGACCAGAACGACTCAGAAGCCATGACCTCACCCTTCCACTATATCGCTGTCACGACAAAGGCTCGAATGTTCTCTGACACAGCCAAACAAAACTAACTGGAACTAAATCCCAGTGTCACTAGTCAATAAAGACGTGGCTCATCTGAGGCGCTTGGCCGGAAGGTAACTCCTACGCATGTGCAATTTAATGGCTTTGAAACCAGGAAGCTGATGCTGCTGTGACCACAGTTGCTGACGTCATCAAAAGGTTAAAGGTCAAGGAGGCAATAACCAATGATGGATGCAGCTAGAAGAAGAAACCTGACGTTAAAGCCAGTGAGAGGTTTCGTAAAACGCTGCTTCAGCCACAGATCATGGCTCCTGCTCTTCAGTGAGCTGATGTGATCCAGAAAACACAGGAGAAGAGTGGACGCCAGTTACTTTTTTTTTAAATTTGAAAAGTGCTAACACTTCACAGCACATCACAGGTGTGTTAGCTAATCCACAATCAGAGGCCGGTTGTCGTAAGGAGCAACAAAAAGACGGCTACTCAGGCTGCACGAATGTGAAAACCACATACGCAGGAGTTTTTTGTCTGCAAAGGGCAGAGCTGCTTCGTGAACGTGTCGTTCTGCTGTTTTACATTAATATTTTAGTTTCAACAGCTAGTCAGTATGTCTCTATGCCCTGAGTGACGGGGTTTACTTATTAGAGAAATATGTGCACGTAGAAATGCCAAACCAAAATGCCAACTTAAAACGTGCCTTGTTTACAAATAAACACACATTTATTCAAATTCCATCCAAAATGCTTGATTAAAAACGAGCCAGTGGACCGTTTCTGTGCCACGGCGTCCTTGACTCGGAGCACGATCGTCCTTCAACCGGGAGGAAGCAGCGTTGTTCTCACGTTCCCTTACTGTAAAACGGACGGGCCGTCGATGTTGCTGCCTCTGTAGGATCTTTCCCTCAAATTCAAATTAACATAGTCAGTCTTGTTTTAGTCGGTTTCGGACTCAGTTTTCACAGATGTTTGAGCTACAAGTTGATTAAGCATTTTCTACTGACAGACAAAGCTCTTCTGCTTCTTCTTCTTCATCAGACCATGATCCTACTATTCTTGGTTGCACAAAGTGGTAGAATCTTCAGTGAAAACTCAACACACAGAGCGGTTCTGTGCTCACAGAACCTTTAGAACCAAGTTTGAACTTTTATTTATTTTTATGCACAATGAATGTAAAAGCAAGTCTTGACTTGTGATAAACAGCCGGTCCTCATTTGTTTTCTTCTTCTTCTTTTAGTTTTGTTTAGTCTTGTGGCCATTTTGGTTTCTGCTCATGAGTTTGAAGTTAAAAATAGTAAAGGTTACAAACGTGCTGCTGAAGGAAGCTGAGAGATGGAGGCTGCTTGACTGTGGAGTGACTCACGGGCAACTCGTGAAGTCCCTGAAGATCTGCTAACACACTCCTACTGCGTGAACTCAATAAGTGCGGCGCTCACAGAATCTCTCAAATCGCCAGTGTTCCTGTTGTCCCAAGATGGCCGAGCCCGTTCCGCGCAAAGCTGCAGCTGCAGGTAGTAATTACTGATTAGGCTGTGAAAGTGGGGACAAACGTACTGTATAATCAGAGAGCCCGTCGTCAGTGGGAGCCCTTCACAATGGTTTGTAATTAACAAGATAATTGGTGAGAGATGGCAAAGATTTCGGGAGTTCTTCCTTATTTGCATGTCATTTTGCACCAAGTTCTTTATGACTTCTTTTTTCATGGGTGAAGGTTGAGTCGCTAATGATACCGTGTCCCGTGTTGTGAGTTGCTCGCGTGGTGGATCCAAACTGAGCCGGAGTGAAGCAGCATGTGTGGGTTGTACCTGCATCTGTCCATTACATTCAACTCTCTGCTTTGTGGCGTCATCCAGACTAACTGTTGGTACAAGTGCTCTTCGCGCCACTGCTCATTACATGTGTATTTGATGGCAGCATGTGAAACAAGCTCCTTTAACCATCGCTGTATCCCGTAGGAAAGCCCTCGACGGTTTCCACATCACAGTTCTTTGTTTTAGTCCCTGAAGACGCTTCTCCAAATGTATTCATTAGCGTTAAACTTACAATAAGTTCAGTAATGAGTGTTCAGATGGCTTCCTTTCGAATACCATTCAGTGCGTTACACTCTCACATAGAAAGATGTTTATCTCTCCTTTTCCAATTATATTTCTTCAGATTAAGGTGTCGCCGTGGCACTCGTTTCCTTGACAACACTGTCGTTATTTCACCCTTCTTCCAAGTACCCTTAATCTTAGTGGATATGAAAACTCGGCCACACTGTTGCTGTCTGTCCAGCCTCTTAAGCCCACATGATGGGGTTCTCTTAGAGTGACTTAAACAGGAAGTACTGCGCGTGATTAATTCCATCGTGAGTTAAAAGCAGCCCCCTGTTGAGTCTCATATGTGCCACTGACTCTTGGGTTGTTGGGTTGAAAACCGAGCAAATGCCAGGAACAAATACAGAGTTTGTTAGGTTCTGACACCTAGAAATAGAGGAAAAAGATGGAAAAGAGAACAAAAGATTGTGCTGCAAATTGATAAAGCACGAAGACTGTTAATAATGTATAAGGTTTGCAAAATTCAATCTAGAAAATGTGCGCTGCTGGAAGCATAAAAAGCCCAACAACACAAAACACCATATATTTGACAGGTGACATGATTCCTTTTGGTGTAATTGATTTGCTGTGTCATTTGTTTCCCCTTTCTTCATCTTTTGTGCAGCGTAGGAGGCAGCTAGTGTGATAAACGAGCCTGCTGGAGTTCATTCCTCCCCTCACGCTGCTGGGCAGCCTCTACTACTCCGGACCCTGCGTTGGTGTAGCTTATAGCAGAGTAGTAATATTTCCCAACTGCTAAATACACGTCCCTCTAAATGGGAACTATATGAACAGTCGAGATGAACCGAATATTAAACTTTTCTTCAGGGGTCTTCTGATCAAATGCACATGCCATAGATTATTTCCATACTCTACTTAGTATGAGTTGCACCTTCCCAGTCTCCAGTCCAACCCACTGCAAAACTTGTCTTTGTGTTCAGGTCAAAGGAAACTCAGTTATTATCAACCAATGTTTGTCATTCAAACACTGACACTAATCACTTTTCTGCTTCTGTCTTTATTCGTGCCTTTCCTGACGTCGCCTCGATCAGGTAAGAACTTTCTGCTCGGTTTGACTTTTTGTATTGTTTTCACTGCATGCGTTTCATCGTGTCTTACACTCGCTAACAGGCACAGGTTTGTGTGTACATGTCATAATTCTACACCCGTAAGGAATAAAGAGGACTGGGATGCTTTACCAGCTGAAGAAGCGCGTTTAAGGCACAGTTACCGCCGCTCGTGTTTCTCGTCTTGGATATTGTTCTCAAGGTTGGTCGAGCTCGAAGTTTAATCGACTGCCGAGTCGCCGGTGCTTGTTATTACGCGCCGTCCGCTCTCACGTCACCTTCGCCTCGAGCGCACGTGCATCTTTGAAGAGAACAAGCGCAGCGGCAGCCATTGTCGGCCGCTGCGCCCTGGCTCTGTCAAACGGCACCCGTGGGTGATGGCCTCGCTGTCTTTGGTTTTGCTCTTTCAGTCATTGTTTTTTCATCTCTTCCCTTCTTTACGTCGGCCTTTTTTCTCCTCTAGAATACTCATTCAATTTTTACTGCGTTATGAGACTGTGAACAGCTTGCGGGGCGGGAGCGCAGTAATTACCACGGTTATGTCAGGCGGAGCTGAGGAACGTAGCCTGGGGAGGAGAAAGGCCACTGTGCAGCAATGGCCCCCTGAAATTAATGGAGAATTGGAAATGAATCAATAGCTAATGAAAATGTGTGTTCAGTCTATTACTGCTTTTATGACGGCGGCTGCCTCGGGCGCGGTGCTTTGTCACCCGACTACAGAGCGCGGCTTCTTCTCAGTCTTCCTCATCACATTCATCATACTCTGCTCATTTTTCTGTGATTCCTATCCGTCTCCATTTTGTCCAGACGTCTTTCTCCTGCACATTTAACGTTTGCTTGTTTCTTTCTCCGTATTTTTCACATGTGCGGTTAACGTCTGGTCTCTGACTTTATGCCTGTTAGTGACACTGTGGCAGATTTAACACTTCTCACACTGGTTCGCCAAAAGCAACAATGGAGAAACAAATCTTCCTTAACTCGTATTAGCTTCACACAAACATTTGAATACATTTTGCATTGCTAGATGACTGTCAAGCTAAACAGTCGCTGAAATGTCAGTGAATGTTCTTTTCTGTGACAAATACAAATATCCAGAGTAGCAGCATGATTTAATAGTGGTTTGTCCACATCAAAGCTTTAAAAAAACTAGATAAAAATGCTTATTGATGTGATATATAAATATATATATATATAAATACATAATCCTTTTATGGTTTTATTTTGAGTTGAGACTGATTTTGCTCCATTTCTTTACAACTATATGCATATTTTCCTATGTCGAATTTTATTTATACATAACAATAAAGGAACAACTGTAATTTTTATAAGCTGTTGTGAGTCGTACAAATCAGTGTTTAACTGTTCTGAAACACTGCGACACCATCTACACGGTCTCATACTGTGGAACCATGGCTCCACCCTTATCACAAACCCACCGGTTCCAACACGGTCTCCAACCTTTAACATGTGCAGAACAGGTTATTTTTTCCATAAAACAAACACGATTAAGCCACAAGTTGGAAGCTACTGCTTCCTTCATCTCACCTGACGTTTATTAGGATTCAGTTGTCCTAACCTGAAAACCTTTGACTGGTAACGTGCGTGTTGTCACTTAGTTTACTTAGTACCGAGGTTTCATACATACGAGCGTAATTCCTTACTGTCTATGGTTTCCAAGCTGTGAGCTCTGGCCTGTAAAGATGGACGGTGCTGAATGACTGTGCTCATGTGAATCTGGTACCTCATGGTCTTACAACCACAACTTGTTCAGACAACTGTTGGTCATTGTTGACCTGATCAGGTGCATTAAAGCTAAAACCTTCTTTCTTTTTTCCTAGTGCATTTTTTTTAAATTGCAGAAATCAAAACTGTTTTTGAATCATGTGTGATCAGTCCGATCTTTGCTGATTTTTGACTTTTGATAATAATATCAGTAATATCACGGTGACATCCATGAAACACACCTTTAAAGGAAATCTGTAGAACTAATACCCTGATTTGTTCGGGGAGGCCTGTGGTGCCACATCTTTCCAGGCCTAATCTTGGCTTTGCACCTGCTCTGGCTTGATTGGAAAAATGAGGCGGTTTAGGAAGGAAAGAGACACATGAACAGAGGAGCGAAAGCTTTTGTGCCATTCATCCAGGTTGTACAGGGACACAGAGCTCAGTGCACATTAGTCGACTGTTCTCTCAGGATTCACAGACCATTTCTCTTCCCTGACATGGTACACACAGCGCTGCCCTGGGGTGCCTGACAGCGCGTGACATCGCCTCGGAGCATGTGTCTGTACGTGTGTGTTGCAAAAGGCCCGAACCTCAACCCATCAACACCTCCTGCAGACTACAAACCCTCCAGGGTCCCTGCAACTCGGGCGCACTTTGTTGTTTGTTAACGCGTCGTATGATACTGTAGATAAAATGTCATCTTCACACGGTTGCTGTGGACACTATCAAATAGACGTCATCTTAGCAGCCTGCAGCTTTGCAGATCGTAACTTAATGTAACACAGCGCGGATGTTATATTTTCTTTCTTCTTCAGCCAGACAGTTAAACGTGTGTTATTGTTCTGGAGAGGTGTGAACTCTTGGAATCACTCCAGTAATTCATCACAGGGAAAACCAGTTCACTTACAGAACAGGGTTTGCAGGTCATTTCAAACAAATATTTCTATTGGCAAATCGCTGGAAATCAATGTGTGTGTGTGTGTGTTTTTCTTTTCAAAATGTGTTTAAAGTTTGTGTGTTAAAAAAAGTCTGCTTTGCTCTCTGAAGATGATTTTTCCAGACAGCGTAGGCAAATACACTTGATTTTAAAAATAATGAATCAAGTATTACTGTACATACACAGGTGTGACGGTGCCTCCAAAAGCTTTAAGTGGAGGAATGAATGGCATGAACTTGTTTGGCTTTTTGCTTTTCACATCTTCGAAACACACAAACATTACGGCCAAAGATAAAACCTGTTTAATTTGCTTATCAAAAATACAATTAGTCATATCTTACTCAGGATTCTTAGACTGGATCAAAGATGGATCATCAACCTGAACATCTGTCCACCTTGCGTTTGAGTAATGTAGTAGTGAGACCTGTTCCATAGTGATAATCCCCAAATAATATGATATATTATATGTATTTAGAGCTAAGTATGAACTACTGTTGCAAATTCTACTCTGTACATAGCTATGAGCAGCTTTTCATGTTTGAGGCAGGACCACTAAAGTCTTTAGCTTATGGAAGTACAGCAGCCTCTCTGCTGAGGCATCAAGTCTATTATCCTATTGGTCAACTAGGCCAGAGGAGTGAATCCCTAGAAGGCCCTAGAAAGATGAAATTGGCCATTCTGTGATGTTCCTGGAGAGAGATGGAGACATGGAGAGTCCGATAGAGGGAGGGAAAGAGGAGGGACCGGCTTATCATGCCACAGAACCCTGCAATCATCCTAGGAAGCAGATTAGCGAGTGGACCGGTGAGCACGTGAATACCCTTCAGTTCCTGAGCAGGTGGCCTCCCACACCAAGCACCGCACATTAATCCAGTCTGTTAACAAATAAGCACCCTGGCTAATAGAGCACTGCCAGAGGCTTGTGTTCCCACCATTACGGGGGGACTTGTTTCATTTGTCTGAGCGGGAGAAGAGGGAGAGAAAGAGGCTTCAAAGAGTCGGCTGACAAGGCTGGAGAGAGGCAGCGACGAGGAAGGAACGAGGGAAAAACAAGGAAGTGAAAGCAGCTGAATGAACAGGAGTGAGACTCAAGAGCTGGATTGTAAAGTCATCAGTATCACTCACAGTCTGCTGTTCTTTGTGTTGGCGGTGTTAAGGTGGACCGCACATAATGTGTGTGTGCAAAGAGCCCAAGATCTACGTAGCATTCACTCAGTCCAAAGACTGCAAACGGTGCCTTGGTGAGCGTGTTTGGAAGAAAGATGATCCCTGCGGACGCGTGGGGGAGGACTCTCGCACTGTGCAGCCTTCTGTGTCAGATTTAGAACTGGATGACTATTGAGCTGTGAGTGTGTATAAATCATTTCATCAGCATCATTACCTGCATTAATACCTCTACAATACCAGGGACCACTGATGGCAAAATGGCTACACATCTGTATTTGGGATAAACCCAAAAAAATGTCACTTCCTGTTGATGCGAGGAAATTGATACAGTGCTTATTCATCAATTCACTTACAGAAATAGAGAAAACTGCAAATTAGCAACAGTAGATGACGCTGGAATGACTTGGTTCACTTGGAGATTCAATGTAAAAGTTGCTGTTAGATCCGACTCCTCGTTACATGTTAAGGTCAGTAAATGTGTTACATAACGCATCGTGATTACCAGAGCAGAACGTGGGCCGCTGTCGTTTAGTTTGAGTGTGTGTCGCGTAACAGTGATTGTTAATGACCGGTAGCAATCACTGTGGTTTTAATATACCCTGTAAAACCACAGATGAAATGCATTATTTATTTTTACATTATATATGCAGTTATAATGCATTGGTGTTATTAGCTACTCTGCTCTGTGTGAGGTTCATTTTTTAAAGGACGGTGATTGATGTAAATGTTAGTTTTGTACCTGACGGTCACGCCTGTGCTTCATGTAGAATATTTACTTTACCTGTGCATAGAGCATGTGATCAGAGCACGGTGGTGGTGTGTTCCAGTGGCAAGTGGTGTTTTTGCTGCTTTACTTTTGAGACGTCTAACGCGAGTCATGTGTTTGTGGCTGCATTCGCGCCTCCATGAGGATCTGAGAGCAGCGCTGTGGCGCTTTCTCTTTAGTGCAGAGGCGGCCGTGCTCTCCTGTGGGCCCGCTAACATGCGTTCAGCAGTAACCACCACCTCCAGGGATTTCCCAGGTTCGTCTCAATGACGCTGCGAGGACAAATCAATAACCAGCCCACTGCAACTACCCAGGTGACCATTTGCAAAGTCTATCCTTTGATCTGCATTAGTGATCCCACCACCACTCAGGGCTTGTTTTCTTCTCATCTGGCTTCTGGTCTCTTACCTCTTCCTTTTCCTTGATAGAACATCTAAACAAACAGCAGCTTCCTTGAAGTTGTGCTATCAGGCGCTGTATTTGAAGTAGATGTGTGAATGAGCAGCTACATGTCGAAATTAGTTGAACCGAATGCATTGCAGACAAATGATCATATTAACATTCAAGCCTTTGGCTTGTTTTGGCTTGTGCGGGTGGAATATTTCTCTTCTAATCACTTCAGCTCAATAGTAACATTGTTTTAATTCATTTTACAGTTTCTAAAGGCAATTGAACCTAATTTGCCTAAACTGTAACTGCTTTGCAACTGTAAATTAATTAAAAACAACTGCATGATTTGACTACAAGAGTAATTCAACAAGAGTAATGCACTGTTACAAACGTGAAATCATTGAGAGTTATGGGCTGCCAATGCGCAGAAGGCAGCTCCCCTCACTTTTCGGTTGAACGCTAGTATTCCCATAATCCGTGGCAGCAGAATTCCCATAATCTTACTTGAGAATGTCTGTCAAAGTTATTTTAGCAATTAGTTGTGTGCTGGTCACGGCAGGCCACTCGTAAATCCCCTCGTCTTCATCAAGCCTTATTTCCTACTAATGAGGTTTATTAGATTAAAACTCTACCCCACACGTTTAACAAAGGCTTAAATTGGCAGAACTCTGTGGGGAATATGTTTTTATAATACACCAGTAATGAGCGAAAGTTAAGGAAATCTGAAGCACTGAGCAGGAATAAGTCATTGGACATGCTGCACTAGGCCGGGAGGGCCCAAGCACTGTGTTGCTGTCGGATAGCTCCTAAATGAAAGTGACGTGACAGCGCTAATGAGACGACTTCACATTATGTGTGACTCCTGCCAGGGGGCACATTATAGCTCATTTAATGAGAAGAGATATTGTACACAGGCACTTTTGTAGACACTGCTGGCCTTGCTGCTAAGGTACAAGCCAGCACAACAAGCAAAGTGGTTTGTTAAACAGGTTGACAGGCTGAGCAACAGGGAGCGCGCCGGCTAAATGCTGATTGCTGTGGTGGACGCAGGTCAGGGCGTCTGATTCACATACGTCCAGAAAAAGAGGGATCCTGCGTGTGAGGAATGAAGGGCTTCTGTGATATCACTGTTTATTACAACATAAGTAAGACAGATGACTGGACACCTCTGTCCATGAGCTGGACACCAGAACTCACGTAGTGGCTTTGCCTACAGAAACGGGCAGAAGAATTATTAAACCAAGACTCATCCTGCCTGGGAGTTAGAACCTGTGTTTGCCTGCTGCTGGAAAATCTTTTGTTGACTTGCACTGAGTTGATGTTGGACAGTACAGTGCAATTCAGAAGCATCACGCCAAAGAAATAAACACAGATCATAGACAAAGTGTCCAAATCAAACTGCTATTGCCCAGTGTTTGCAACAAACAAACACAGAAGCTAAACTGAAAAATGTATGATTTGGTAGAAATAGTAAAAGACAAAGTAACAAAAAAGTTTTGAATCATGGTATGTTGGGAAGATGTTGTCTCACAAAGAGCTGGATCAAACCGAGCCAACAAGCTGGTTCCAGTCTGTACCAGAAAACCACCTCACAGCCAGAGGATGACGTCACAGATCTGAATCTAAGATGGGATTTAACCCAACGATGTCGTTTACAGTACTTGACCGTCTTTGATCAGAATCAAGTGTTATTATTATTAGGACACCGCGCAAAATGAAATACACACATACTGTATGTCCAACAACCAATGGCTGCTGCTGCGTGCGAGGCAGAGGTAACAAATGGGATTAGAACTAAACTGCAATCTGTGGTGGAAGGGATCAGTGAAGTTAAGCTTTTAAAGGTAATCTGTACGGTTCTTTTTATTTGAATATTCCTCTCTGGGTTTGCGTACTGAGCGCTGCCTGCATGATTCTGTTTTCGCATCACATCCACACACACAAGACAGACATTCATACGTTAACGTGTCTGTTCTCACCTTGTTTGCAGCTTCCACCTCCTGAAAACCACACCAACAAACCACTGGGCTGCCTTTTTCTGCCCGACGATGATTCGTCTTACTGGTTACAGTAATAATCACACATAGCTAAAGCAGCTACCGCCGCAGTTTAGAGAGGTTGGATTCGGTACCATTATTATGCAGCAGGCTGATCTTGCAGGTCGCTGCTGTGAACTGGAGATGCAGAAGTGACTTCACAGCGACTGGAGGCAGAAGCAAGGCATGCATCCATGTTTGGTTCGGCCCAGTGCAGGCAATGAAATACAGCGACGCCGTTGTGACGTAAGTTCACTGCAGTGAAGCCCTAGTTTGTCTACGCTGGGTCTGATGCGAGCTGATGCTAACGTTTCATTAATCCGCCCAGCGTAATTGACCAAATTGCGTAATTGCATCTCATTCGTGCTCACAATCATCTTCTTGTTTATCGCTGACACTGGGGAAGGAAAGTGTCAGTTGTGGTTGATGCCTTGATAACATTCTGCTCGACGTGCAGTACTCAGGCCTCAACTGTTGTCACGGTGACTACTGGGACTCACTGAGTGGTTGGAGGTGTTGAGTACGATCCTCTAGTCAACTCTCCACAAGTCAAGTCACACCTCATTAGAATGTAGGTATGTCTGCCGTGGAAGCGCCATCTCACAAATCCCACTTGAGCAAGCACTAGCCAACAGCGGAGAGGAAAAACTCCCTTCACCGGAAGAAAACTCCGACGCGCACACACACACAGAGACGCTCGCACACTTACACACCTCTCCCCCAATTACCCCAACCCTGTCCTTTGAGCTGATGGTTTGACTTATGCTGACAGGCACACCTCTAGGAAGTGAGGCGGAGGAAGTTAAAAGAGAGGAAGAGAAGGAAGGAAGTAGAGAAGAAAGAAGGGAGCGAGAGGCGGGGGAGTTCAGAGGAGAGGGGAGGAGAACAGAGGGAGGAATAGACAGAACCACATCATGCAGTATGAGGCAGAATGAAACATGTCTTCTTGTCACCTGCCACACACTGTAAATGGATGGCCCTGCAATCTTGCCATCAGCGACTTATCTAGGCGGCCTGCAAGTGGAAAAAAAGGGGCAAGCAAAGGAAAGAGGGGGAAGCAAGAAAATGGCAGCGAGGAGATTCTCCTGCTGCAAATTCCTACATTTTCTAAAGACAAATATGACAGGATGGAATTACTCTGCCAGTATGAAGGCAGTCATTTGCAAACACCATAAAGTGCAGGTATAAATCTCCCACCCAGAGCCACTTAATCTGAGACTTCTGGGTTTTTCAGCGGCAATCTAGTGAAGCATGTGTTTACAGTAAAAGGCCTCTCACATCTTCTGTAAAAACCTGTATTGTACAGTAGCGATGGAGGTGGATGTACGCTGTGATGACTGATGCTTACTGGTGAGGCTGAAGGCAGAAAAGCAGAAAAGCAGAAAGCTTCGAGGCCGGGGAACCATTTTAACAAATGTCCTACAATTAATGCCAAACGCTTTCAGAGGACTTTACAAAAATGACACCTGACCTGGCACTGAACGTGCTTTTATTTAGCACGTGGCCATTAGTGTAGCTGCTAACACTAAACATTGAGGAGAACATCCCTGGAAAAGCTACTTTGTAGATGTTGCTGATAACCAAACATGGCTCAGATATGATGAGCAGTAGATAATAAGTGAGTCGATGATGGGTGAAGAAAACTGGCCACGATTTGATCACTTTAAAACAATGCTCTGTCACAGCTACTAAGAAAACACTGACTTTTGCTTTCTCACAACGAGACCGACGCCTGCATTTCATTGCTATTTATGAACAAGTTTCTTCCTTTATGCCTGCAGTTGAGCAATTAGCAGCTCTTCCCAAAATCATTATCTGACTACGGTCACATTCTAGTAAACATTTCTCGTGCGCCGCTGCCAGACAAAACACACCAGTGCAGGTGTTGGCAGTGATGAGAGATGATCACAGCACACAGTATTATTAGCACATCAGACAGTGAGTGATGACTACAGTCACTGACTTAATTTATGCATTGCTACTTCGTCTTGTCACCACTGTTCAGCTCAAAGGATTTTACTTCCACCGCGAGGAAGGCAGGATGGAGGGAGCGAGAGAAGGAGGGAGCGAGAGAGAAACACAACAGTGGAAATGTGACTGTAATGCAGCTTGCAAGTGCAAGCGTGGATTTTCTACTTCCTCTCTGACCAAATCCCACCATTTCAGGAGATTAACCTTGGCATGCGATAAATGTTCGACTTCTTCTTCCCCTCCAATTTCCTTGGAGCTAGAAACTCCAGAAGCCAGTGCGGCATGTAAGATAAAAAATGATCACCTAATTCACTCAAGCACAAAATACAATTCTGGAGAGAGGAAGGAAAAGTAAGCAGAAAAGAGGGAAAGAGAGAGAGCGTGTCATCAGTGAACTGCCTCACATCCACCGCTCACAATTTTCCTTAATCATTTAATATTAAATGAAGCTCTTATTCATACTGACCTGTGCATAGCAAATAGCTTGTGGTGCTGTGATTGTCTGTGGAGTTTCTTCTTTTGCTCCTATCCGGTGGGATTAATCACATTGTTCAGCTATACCCGCTACCCATAGTGCACCTCACATGGCAGCTGTGCTCAAATGCTGTTGATTGCTGAAGGTGCCCTCTGCAGATTGCTGCTGCCACTAAGCTATTTAAATGGCGCTGTTAATAAAAAGCAGTGGTGATTGCTTTCCACTTCCCCCTCATTTTTGGTTTGGCAGATGGTTGTTGCAGGACTAATGTATAATTTGGGTTTACCATCAAACTAAACGTGTGGACAGCCAAACTGAAATCAGCTTATACAGGCTACTGTAAAATATCCTTGGTGTTAGTTCTTGGCAGTGTTGGTACTTAGTAGAGACTTATTTGGTCAAAGAGGATATGCATTTATTCTATGTGCGTATATTAATGTCATTTACAACTCACATAATGCATTAAGCAGGAGATGAAGGTGTCTGGTGGCGGTTGCTTGAACTGGTGCAGCCCTTGGGCAGTCAGGCATGGGTGGATTATATAGGTCCAGAAAAAAAAGATTAAGAAAGAGGTGCGAAACAATAAAACGACAGAAAGATACGCACAATACCAGAACAACAACCTGCAGAAGTTGTTAGTAAAGCAGACAAAACCTCATAAAGGCAACTACAGTAGCTATAATTACAACAACTATGCAACAATGCTCAACTGCCCCAAATGACCAGTGGAAGATCCAAACGCATTACAGACACAGAAGAGTAAAACCGCTACAAGCTGTGTAACATTCACATGAATTTGACTGTAATAACCTTCAGAATCGGGCAAAACACTGATTTTTGGGCTCCTTCACATAGCAGCTGACTACAGCCAATAATATCTAGTTGGACCATCAGCACAGGCTTGTTGAGTTGAATCACTGCCACATGTCTATTCATGTATTCTGAACTGGTCTTTTAAATACACTTGTTTAGCCTGAATGTGCCAGCGTTGTATCACTGCTGGCAGTCTGCCTCAGAGCTTCATCTAAAACCTCACTGGGGCAGTTTATCACATTGAGATGTCATCCAAAACACTTTTATCCGCCAAAAGTTGCCTCTAATGATCCATTAAAGCTTGGACGTGTTTCTTCAGCGATCCTCGCCTTTCTTTTGGTGTTGATCATCATTTGACTCACAAGAAGAGAAAAAAACCAAACAGCTTTTATTTGTACCAAGATGCTCCTACAAAAAACCAGACTATTGTTCATGCAGTAACTGCAGTGAAAGGCACTTTCTCTCCTCTGTTGCCTTGTGCTTGCTCAAGTGGGATTTGTTAGCGTTTGTATATAATTATATATGTATAGTTGTATTTTTTTGTGTTTTTCAGGTGACTTCTGTTGTGAATTGGTGCTAAATAGCTAAACAGAATTTTGGTCATTTAATACAAAAGGAAGGAGCTTTCAGAGGTGAATATGTAAATGCTGTGATTGCCTGCAACTCCCTTCATATGCAGGCGAAGAGTGAAAAAATCAGATTATTTCTTTCTGGCTTTCCTTGGCCCAAATACCTCCTACACACCTGAATAATGCATATGGACAAGTATCGGAATAATTAATGTCCACCAGCCTCCTTCCACCACAAAATAAACTTGACAGAATGAGTTAATGAGCCACTGGTGACGCAGCCACTAGTGGTTTGTTATGGAGGAGGTGAGCAGTAGTGAGTGGGTGGGTTATGATGGTGATTAGAACCAGTGGGTCAGGAGTGGCCCATTGAATTGCCATAAATACCCACGAGATAGGATATCATGCTAAAGCAGTGCTTTGTGTAGCGGAGCTATAAACAAAGTGCCGATGGGCACATTTGAACGTTAACGGAAAGGTGGGAAACACTGTACATAAACACTCCATCTTGTTTGCAGAGACTGTTTGTCTGTCCCTGCAGAGTGTTGAACGTATGCCATGGCTGCCTGCATCCTTCTGATAAAAGCAGGGGAAAATTAGACTGGCTCTCTTTGGTCACACACTAACATATTCATTAGTGAGAAATGACTAACTGGGCTGGTTGAAATGTCACTGGGCCAAACTGTCTCCCTGGACTAATGACCTCTCTGTCTGCAACAGGAGGAGGTGTTGGCTTTTATTGAGCAGCTGGTTCAAGGGGATGTCAATCAACGGACAATATTAGCTATCACAGTACCAGACAGTGTGATTATTTCAGAGTGGGACCTGAAGAGCCACATTCCACTGTAAAAAAAAAAAAACAGGGAATAAATTATTTGACATTTGCTCCAGTGAGTTAGTAATATAAGCAGCAAAAAAAAACATGATTACCATCTTCATAATCTGCTCGCCAGACACATACAAAGTGTAACATGCAGAGTCAAACCCCTGCTAATTAGTAAAAAATATTCAGTTCAACACTAATTAATTCTCTACAGCCCCAGCTTCGTTTTAACAATAGGTACCAAAACCGCGTCACCACCTGGATTTCACTCATCAAGTAGATCAAGAGTGTTTCATTGAATATTTGCTGCAGTGATAAAACTATAAAACACTTAGGTGAAATAAAGATTAATGGTATTAGCTTTATTTAGCATTTTATTCAAATTCTTATCCTAATCAAAAAAGTTGCAAGTTAGACGTACTTTGGAATAGATTGTAAAACTTTCCGGTGTTGCAGACTTCTGCTAAGAAATAATCTGGAACACGTAACAGAATTCAAAAATGCAGCTACATACAGTAGAACGCCCAACAAATCCCGCTTGAGCAAGCTTTTTGATTTATTAATCAATAAAGCGGGAGACAGAGAAGTAGAAGAAGCACAACTAGGCAACAGACAGAGACAAAACACAAAGTTGATGAGACGCAGTACAATGGTGCCATGTAAGTGGATAGAAGGAGAAAAGGTGAGGAAAGACAGAGGAGCTCGGTCCCCCAGCATCTAAACACAGCACCTTAGCTAGGGATGTTCTGAGTGACCCGAACTATCTGTGACTAGAAGCTATACTATAGGCTTTATCAAGAAGAGTCTGCTTGGTTTCACAGCAGAGGAGGTGACACCTAAAGGCTCTGTTCCACATTTAGAAGCTCTAGGAGAAGAGCCAAGCGATACGGAATTACGTGGTGTTTACAGTAAGATGGAGCTTTATCACCGGGTGCTTTGTAAGTAAGAAGAAGGATTTAAAATTCCATCCTAGATCTTACACAGAGCCAGTAAAGAGAAGCTAATGTAGGAGAAATATGATGTCAGTCAGATCTCTGGCAACTCAGCATTTAGAATTTTTGGGAGGTTTCTTATAAATTTATTGGGACATTGATTTAAATTAGTCGAGCCTAGAAGGAACAAATGAATGGATACATTTTTCCGCGTTCATTCCTACATTGGAAATAGAAGGATGACACAGGCACATACAGTGTAGAAACGCACAGTAGAATAGTCTTCTGATTTCCTCAAGCCACTGTGTTGAAGCCATTGACCTGCGCGTGTCTGATCTGTGGATTCAACAGATATGAAGTTTCATCTTCAGCTTGACGTCACAGCCAAAGAACTGCCGTCGCAAGTTGTTTCCCAGGAAGCCGACTGTGTCAGGGAACCAGCTCTTGCAAATAGTGCAGGTTATGAAGTGTCAAGAGCCATGATGAATAACTCTAATGATCAAGTGTGTGTTCTGGGTCACAGCCGGTAAAAGCGGTCGCGGCAGAACAGAATGCAACATGGCAACAACTTGTCCTTGCCAACACCGGTGCAGAAAAGTAAGAGCCACGCGGGCTTTACTTGTTCATACGCCTGACAAAACGCTCCCTTGCTGAGGGAACACTAAAAGCCCATCTGAGCCAAGCCAGACGGGCTGCTTCCATGCACAGGTGACTGCAGACCGCTACCTTCAGCATCTGTCACACTGCCTTCTGCACTGTGCTGTTTTTCAAACGCTCTAACCGAGTGAGGCTTTTCTCGCCACCTCTCTCCTCCCCTGTTGTTTTATTCATAGGGCTCAGGGTTCATTTGCCAAGTCCTCTGTTGTAGATTTAAGAAGACAAACAGTGCTGCAAATCCACCAGAACAGTGTTAGACTAAATGACATTTTGCTCTGCCGCCTGGTTAATCGTAAAGAAAACAGTGGCGGATCAGCGCTTAAACCTCCTGTCTTCAGGCAGATATCATGCTCAGCATCGCAGAGGGATCCTTTGAAGTATTTGTTGTCTTCCAGAGGGGCCCTGGAGGAAATGCTTCTCCCTTTCACACACATTTAATCACACACACACACATATGCATGCTTTCACTCGTAAGCACACACCCTGTGTGTTGGGTAATGGTAGAGAGAATATTAAACACACCCCAGTGTTACCAATTACATATGGTGACGACGATGCCCCGGTTCGTGTCTCAGCAGCAGGACCACCTGGGGAAAGCTAATAACACGAGTACAGGAGTTCAACACGCGCACAGGGGCAGGCGCTGACGTGAGCGAAAATAAAGGTATATCTGACAAATGAATGTAAAGTACATATGCAGATCCAATGTGGCATATGGGCCTATGTGAAAACAAGTATGTGTAGAATTGCTCATGGCAGGAGGCTGTGGACACATACACGAAGGCAAGAAGGCTGCCAGGAAGAACACCTAACAATGAGAACAACGCTCTGCGTATCGCTGGACGAGCCTCAACTCTGCAGATTTAGAATGAGGTATCGCTCCAAGAAGCGATATTAAAAATTGTTTTTTAGTCATGGTCGGCCAATTAGTTGTTACTTCTTGAGTCACATCTGAATGGCTGCCATGCGCCTACTCTTAGTCGCTTATTTAGCCTTAAAGACAGATCGTGTACAAAAAAAGAATTCTGAAAATATTCTGTGAAAGTCCACCGTGCCAACATTGTGTGAGTGCTGGCAGGCAGCAGCAGCCACACTTTTGCTGTCATACTCTTAAATAAATTGATAAGAAGCTCAGTAGTTTGCAACTAACTTAATTGGTTTTATTACTTTCTCAACAATGTAATGAATTAGAAGTGCGTTTGCTGTTAATAATGACTGAGCGGATGGGTTTGGTTGTTTTTTTTGTGTGTTTTTTACCAAACTGGCAACCATCTCTCTGTCAGAGACAGCAGTGGGCGACTCAGCCCTGTCTCACTCCGTCTGCCTCTGACACACTGACAGAAACAACTTCCTTGGCCCTGTTGATTGTCTGTGGGTGCTCCAAACTTAGCAGCGTCAACGGTCATGCATGAAATGTCCAATAAAGACAGAGAGGTTGCCAGGCAGGCTGACGTACCTGTCAGTAACCAGCTGTTTGTCAGACTGGCTGCGTCTGTGTATTTTTATTCCTCTCGGGGTTGGGTTTGACAACAACATTGACAGGTCGCACATCTTTCCGCATCCGTCTATCGTAGCATTTGTCTGTCGTTGGCTTTTTCATCGCCGTTGTTTAATGAGATGGCATCACGCATCAAGGTTCGTTGGTTGTGTGCAGACAAACCGCAATTTAATTAGGCGCCACCACTGATATGCTTGCCCTCACTTGCAAAAGCACTAGCTTCACAAATTAATGACACATTTACATTTAACTGTGTAATCTATTTCTAATTAGTCGGTTGGGTTTTGTTTTGCTTTGTTTTGATTTTCAGCAAAATGACAAACATATGTATTGCTAATTATCGTGTGCTGTGAACAGTTCATCATGCCCTCGTTCCCTTTCGCCCTCACCTATCTAGCTTTCTGGCTCTCTGATTTGTATAAGTGAGCTTTTGGACCCCAGCTGAGATGGAGTTGGCAGGAACTGAATGCTCCTTGTGTTTTGACTGGCTCAGCAGTCGCACCTCCAGCCAGTCAAAATCAATGGGGGCAATGGGCAACTGTGGCTCTGTGTAGAGCAGATGGCAGAAGAATGGCCCTTCCTCCTACTGTGGCTCACTCTGAAACATACAAATAGTTCAGTTCTCTCTACCAGCCTCAAAATATCAAGAACCCAGAGAGTTGGTGCAGTGGGACTACGCCAGATAGGAGATGAGGCCACGTCAAACCCTTTTCACACAGGTCTTGAGTTGGTTGACTAAATACCATTGTGATCATAAAGACATAACCCACGTGAAAGAAGCGTGAGAGTAAAATCTCTCAGTGTGGCAGCCAGTGAAGCTCGAGTTAGGAGGCACGACTGCAAAGGGCTGGATGAAGCAAAGACAACATGCACCAATAATAAGACAACCAAAGTGTGTATATAGGCAGAAAGTGACACACTACAATACTATAATAACAAATATTCACATGGTGGAATAAAGCCCTGCTTTAAAACTGTTTGTCTCTACAGCATTATCAATTCCAAAGCTAATGTATGCAAAAGATCTTCAGGTTAGGATCTTAACATGTTGTGGGAACGATGTAAACCTAAATTTACGTGTAATAAATATTAATATTGGTGCTTTGGTAATTGTTATGCGTGCACACAATCTGTGTAAATGATCGTGTGTTTGATGTTATATTTTCCGTCTTTTGACTGCTTTGTAAATGCACATCAATATTTAGAAGTACGTAATGAAGGAGATGGGTGTTTGATCCGTCGGTGGGTGATTTATGGGTCTTCCACCACAGCCGGGTCTTAATTGCTTGACACGCGTGTCAGTGTCAGCCTCTCCGTGGTGGATGGATGACTGCCAGCACGACTCCGTCACACGTTCTCCCTCGTGTGTTTCACTCTGTTTGGATGTGTATTACTTATTCCTTCATTCCTCTACCTCCTCCACTCTGAGTCAGAGTTTCTCTGCCTTCAATCATCTCACTGTCTCAGTGTTTCTTTCTCCCTCTCTGTCTGTGTTTTTCTAGGTTTCTCCCAGTGCCTCGCTTTTCTTTTCGCATCTCTGCGTTTCTCTTACCCTCGTTTCTTTCTTCCTCTTGTCTGTGCCGTCGATTGTCTAGCAGAGCAACATGTGGCAGGTGGTGAGAGGAAAAGGCAACCGTGAGGAGAGAAAAAAGCACACTGACAAAAGCTCCTTCCCCCGAGCTTGCTTGTAGCTACAAAAAAAAACATCAATTACCGCCATGATTGAATGATGTTAGCACAACTCTGAAGATGTTTCCTCTGTTTAGATGAATAGCGCAGCTCGGTTCAGTGTAGATTTCCGTGTTAACTTGTGTTTGTTTTGCACATATAGCGTCGCCATCAGTAATTATAGCACCATGACGCTGGCTTGGCCTGCCAATCAAACCATGAGAGAGTTAAGCACTACAACACTACATCTGTGTTTGTCAGTACTTACTCCAGAAGCTCCAGTTTCACCACAGACTTGTGTTGAAAATATGTCAGCATAATGAGGACAATAGCAGCAGACGCACCCTGTGCATGTGCAGAAATACGCTACTGTTACTACGACTTGTTGAAAACCTGTGGGTGACGCAGGCCTCTTTAAAGACACAATCAAAGCCTGCAGCAAAGCAAATCGTTTCAAATAAGTCTTGTTTCTTTCCATTATTCGTCGACTTCATCTCCTTCTCAGGTAGCTAGACATGCAACTGCAAGCTTCATCACTGCCATCTCCTGGATCCAAGGGTCCTTCCTGCAGCTTACTTTGTTTTTACTGGTCTCGTTCACACCCAGCAAAGTTATCGTAGCTGCTAATTGGGTTCCTTGGATTCACGTGGGAACTGAGCTGGTGTTGTGTGAAAACGCTATATTCACATTGGACCAGCAACCATACAGTATCCGTCGCTGTTCTACCAAGCGAAAGCATGTAGCTAGAGATGTAATCCTCGCAGCCAGAGCTGACCAACAATAAGCCTGCTTAGCTTCTCACCGCGTCTCCCCTTCCTGTCTCAGTCCTGCTTCTTTCCTACCTGTTTGCTTATCCATACTGTAAATATACAATCGTCTTAAAGTCTGGTTGCTTTTCATCCCTTTGTCCGTTTGCTTATGTTGCTTGAACAATGCTCCCTGTAAGGGTCAAAGGTTAGTAGCTCTGTTCTGCAAGGCATCACGCACATGTCATCCAGCCTGTTAGCTTAGTTTTTCCTCTAAACGGGATTAAAACGGTAAAGGGTCTGCACTTAGCGCATTTCTACCTGTCGGTACTCAAAGTGCTTCGACGCTGCATTACAAAAACACAATTCTCCAGCTACAGTAGGTTTGCAGGTTTCTCTGCAATGTGTACTGGACTTCATCAGGCTTTTACAAGTGCACACAATATAACAAAGGGGAACAGTGCGGCGATAATCTATGAGATTGTTAAATGGAGTTAACTCAAACTTCCCTGATCACATGTGCAGGTTTCTGCTTTAATTAAGCAGCCAGGTGACTGAGCGCAACGTGAAGCAATGTCAACTGTATGTTCTTCAAGTTCATCACGACATTGACTGAGCCCTGAGCGATGTCAACGCACAGATGGCCTACACTCAATACTGCCCCTAAATGCATCCTGCACAGATAGGGGACTGCTGCCGAAGCACCAGTTTTCTATTATTATAGATATATACATTTTAAAATGTGGTTGCACCACCCTATCGCCATCCGAAGTGGTGGACAATTGTCATAGGGGTCAAAAACAGGTCCAGAACTGAGACCCGAACCAGAAACAGAAGGTTTGCTTTAGTATACAGCAGTTTACAAAGAACAAGTAATTTAACTGAATCCAATCACAAATTTGAGCTCAACCCCAGTACGTCCTACGCAACAGCTCCAGCAATGTTTACAATAGTTAAATTACTATTGACTCCACCAAAGCTGAGGCGTGAAACACGTCCTCAAGCGATAAAACTCATCCTTTCAAAGATGGCTGCATTGTTTGCCAGAGACATATAGGCTCACCTTTAGCCACCGAATTCTCTGGTGTTATCAATGTGTTAAACGTCGATAAGGAAAACATGCATTAGAATGCAGACACACAAAGTAATGATAACATTTGCCAACGCTAACAGACGGTCAGAAATCTTGATTAAAATCTCCCCAGTTTTGCTTGCTCCTAACAGCCAATCGGGTTGGATGCATTTTACTAACACCTGTCCTCCATTTGTTTAGTCAAGGTGTGAAGAGTTGTTGAGGAACGTGTATGTGGCAGGTTGTCCAAAACCTGGACAAAGTGTTCCCCAGTGGCTGGGATGGACCATGTTAACAAAAAGAGAATATTGCTACTATGAAAACATTAGCAATACTTTTCATATTGATCACATCAGGGACAAATACAGAACAAAACAGGGAGAATCCCTTCAAATATACATTCATCTAACAACATTTGTCAGGTCAACACATTTAACACATGTTATACTTTACATTAATTACACTTTGTAAAATAGTAAGTATTTGATATAATCAAGTTCTATCTTTTTTTTTTCAAGTCAAGCACGTAAAAACATAAGCAATATGTAAAATGTACTGAAATGATTGTGCATAAGACATTTACATAAGTATGAAACAACAGGAGCAGACTCACTGATGTACCCTTCGCTGTCTCGCCCACAGGAAACCTCGGAGTGTGGTTTTCTGCCTATACGTAACAGGAGACGTGTTGTGCCTTGTTACTACTAACGTCCACTTTAAGATTCAACTACAAACTGATTATTGTAAACACAACTAAAAACTGCTCTACATAATGTAACAGTAACCCGTCCTGAGGTTTTGAGACACAATGTCATGTTGACAAGAATTCAAGGAATAAAACAATACTAAGATTTAATTAAAAAAAAGGGGTTTTCCAGGATAAATGTCTTCCTTCATGAGCCAACAGAGAGAGGGAGTGTTTGTGTCAAGTCTAAATGAAAAACTGTTTGGTAACGTGATGAAGGTGGGGGATCTTCTCCTGGCCTGCGGATCAGGCTTCAAAAGCTGAATTCACATTTGGAGAGAATTACTTGAACTATATTTTACTATTTTGTAAATAATTGGTGCCAGCATGGTCCAGAATTCCTGGAACGCCGCTGGGAAACCATCCAGCCTCAGGATTTTTTTATTTGGCATCTGCTGTGAGACTTTATGAAGTTCAGCCAGAGAGAGTGAGACTTGCAGCTTGTTTATAAGACATGTTTTATCAGCGTTGGACTAGAATATAAGACTAGGAGACGTCGGCGTTACCAGGACGACGAGAAGGATGCCGTGACCGGCTGTGAAGTGCGGATCACGTCTCATTTGCATACTAAGTGACACGCCTTAAAAGCAGCTCGTTCAGTCAGAGCACGTTTTCAGACAAGCCAATGGAGGCGAACGCTTGGCGTGAAAATTTACAGACAGGTTCAATATTCTTCAGCCTGTGAAAGCATAATAGAGGACCTTTAATCGATTGGGCCGCCCCATCAGAGCTGAGAGCACTGAAATGGGTTTTCTCCATAAAGTTGGGCAGACCTCCCTCTATGGGCATGTTAACAGCTCGTCTTTTGCAGAAATATCTGTAAACACCATCCAGATAAAAATGCACAACTTATCATTGTGTGGACTCGTCTGTTGCAGTGAGAAACACTGGCAGCTCGCTAAGTCTTTTCAAAGCTGCTGCATCAAATCATCAGCCATGACTTCACAGCACCGTGTAACTGTAATCCTTGACAGCTGAAGAGCTTTGATTTAGGATAACATTTCTGGTTTGTTTTTAAAGTCCCAATACAACGAGTCAGCTGCTTTTACGAAGGCCTCTTTTATCAGCTCTCCATCTTGGGAAGACTATGGCTAAAAATGGAGTGACTCACCCAGAACTACGCTTCTGTGGATGCATTTGTGTAAAACACGACTGTGATTTTAGTTCCCTCACCTTTCTCTTTGTCAACTCAACTTTTCGGAGGGAAATCTGTGTTGTAGCTTTTATGAACAGTTCGAAAGTGCCTTTCCAAATTCTCCCTCTTCGAAAGAGCAACGACACTGACAGATCCAACAAATGCACGTAGAATATGACATGGCTTAGATCGGTCGTTCATCAGTCGCCGTAGTGTGCTGGGAACAAAGGAAGCACAAATTATAATAATTAGGATTACGCCACCTGAGGGGCAGGTGCCAAATATGTTAATAATTTAGAATAGACATCATTAACTGAACTGAACTTAACATTTGTGCATAATAAGTGTCTGTATTGTTGTTAATTGTTTCAATACTTAAATTCGAAAAGTCTCAAAAACTTTTGTTTTACCAATATTGTCAGAAAATTCAGCACCAGTTATCTAAAAACAACTGATGTTAAAAACTGTATACAAATAATAACAGACCACGACCAGTTGGGTGAACAAACATTATTAACCAGACCAACACCACAGGAAAACAAGTCTCATTACATTTCTAAATAATAACTGTGACTGTGAACTATCTATGTGTTCAGGTCCTGAAATGGGTGTTAACTATGAACGAGTGTCTGTGTGTGTGTGTATGTGTGAGACAGGAAGGTGACTGCAAACGGCAGCTCTGTGTAGTGTGTGTACACAAGAATAATGTAATAATTTGGAAAGACGTCTCTGTAATGTTGTAAAAATCTTTATTAGAGTTTCTGTTATAATGGGATCAAGTTCAGTAATGTAACTTGTATTAATAAAGAGCTACAGACATTTTCATTTGCCTTTTTCGATTCATTTCACCAAAATCGGGGCTGAGGAATAAGGGGTTTTAAATATTAAGCAAATTATTGGCTGTAGGCTGTAACTTTAAATTTAGCTTTCAAATCAAAGTGGTATCAATCAATATCAGATGTAAAACTGAAATGACATAAAGCTTCTGTTGTGGAATATCTCGCAATGTTCTCTGAGCCAGGGGGTCGAGTTTGGCACGATATCATTATTATTAAGCAATCGCCTCCAGCATTTTAATCATATTCAGCAAAGTAAAACTAAAATCTTTGACCAAAGTAAAAGCCCGTTTGTAAATTTGGACGTAGTATATTTACACTAATACTGGTTGAAGAAGCTGTGTTCAAGGATGATTTCATTTATTTCAACTTTTTAAGTCATGGTGCTTGACTTGTTATGGATGTGATAAAACGTATTTCATTTTTTATAATAGTATTCATCTTTCCTGTCATGTGCTGTTTTATTTCACATGCTGTCTCATGCAGCTCATTGTATTTATTCTGCCTCTTTTCTTTGTCTACCGTCTCTTTGCTGCTGATGACGTGATGAAGCAGGTAAGACTCTGTAGCTGCCTGGTGTGTGTGAGTCAGAGACGGGTCTGGCTGGGTCACATGCTGTCTGTGGCGCTGCTGATACTGCTCTGGCAGGGTTCACTGGGGACGCTGCTGCTGAGAGTCCATTACACCTCACACCCACTGATGGGTTACAACCGGATGCTTTTTGAGTACAGCTGTCCTGTAGATCACTTGAGTAGTGAGGGTTGTGGGCGTCTCGCTGTTTGAGAACTTGTGAACTTGCAGACGTACAGTATTCTTCTTCACGTCAGTAGGTCTGTTCAACAAGTGACTGAACAGTCCTCATCAACCACCTAATGGTGGGACAGAAAGACTGGTCAGAGGCTGGGACGGGTGAATGTAGCCGTATACAGCGAGGTTCACGTGAAGCAAACAGCCAAGGCGAGGCTAGAGAGGCTCCAGGTCTCCAGCCGTCCCAGAGTGACGTAAAGCCTATAGGATGTTTGTGGAGAGACCTCAAAACATGTGAAATGTCCAGAGTTGGAGAGAATCTGAGGGCAAAACAAAGCGATTTGACACTGCTTCTCACTCACACGCAGCTTAGGGTTCAGTGGTTTGCCCAAGGACAGGGTGGCCAGGAATCGAACCAGTCATCCTGTGATTGTTGGGTCACTTCTCTACCTCTGGACCTACTACACGACAACCTTTATATCTCATGGCATGTAAACAAAGTGCATTTTGTATGTGCTGATGAATATTGATGACGTGATATGATTTAGGTGAAGAAAAGCTGCTTTTCACTGCCGCGACTGGTAACATTGGACAGTTTCACATAAAAAGGAGAGAAGAGAAAATAAGTGTGGAAGCTCCTCTGTGAATATCCAATACAGAGGTTCCCGCTTTTCACTTTTCTGCTTGGTAGAGCTGTCAAATTTCAATTTAAAACTGATGCTGCGTATTGCAACTTTATTTTCCATCATAATAGAAAAGGCGTCCTCAGGTTACAATCAAATTCCAAATGCAGGCAAAGGTTTGGAGAGTTTTCAATGAGTTTCCTAAATGCTAAAGAAAAAAAAAGCTTTTCTTATTATTATTTCTCTGCCTTTGTTTCAGTGGTGTTGGCAGAAGGTTGTGCATTGGGAAGGACCTTAATTAAGATTTTTTCGCCTGGGGCTCTGTTTGCAAGCTGTAGTATATCAGGAACAAGCGAGAGCCAGATACAGATCATTGGTTACCCAGGTCAAGTCATGTGATTAAGAGAAAATATTAACATTTCCAGCAAACCTTTTGACTGAGCAATAATGCGCTTTATGTGCCCACTTCATATGGGGGCAGGTAAAGTCATTCACAAGCTGCCGTAGTGTCCCCGGTTTTTGGGTAAAGTGACCTTTAGCTTGGAAAATGTGAGGAGGCTACACTGTGGCATTTGAGTGCAGTGGCTTTCTTGTTGGTTTGCCGTGAAAGGCACACACTGCGAGTGGGCGTGTGCAAGCGCAGAAAAACAGCCCAGCTCGCAGATGTATTGATTGGTGAAATATTTGCTCTCGCTGCGATCAGAACTTGACCACAGCCAAATAACACATTTGTTTTGATGCTAGAAACAGGTCTCTGTTTTCTGCATTCACTTCTTTGACATTTAAGACTATATATATATATATATATATATATATATATATATATATATATATATATATATATATATATATATATATATATATACGAACAAAACAGGTGAGTGTGGTGTACTAAACTGAAAATGTCTCATTAACCCACGAGCTCCGCGTCCAAAAAAACATGTTTTATCCATCTGTTGCTGCAGTTTTTTAATAACCGTCAGGTAAATTAGTAGGTATATTAATTATCTACCTCATGCTGAGTCAGTAAGTAATTTGCTAGAATTTCTGAACATGATTCACCAGCTGTAGGATTGATTTGATTTTGCACTGACTACAGTTTAGTGTAATGCAACTAGTGGTGGATGTTGAGGTGACATGTTTTGGCTGGATGGAGGCATCGGGATGGGAGGTACGTGTTGTTTGTTTCATTGTGTGTTTTATCACAGCCTGTAGTATTATTGCTGTAGTGACTGAGCTATTAAGAACCGGAGTGGTAGTTTGGAAATGGGATGGTAGTGGAAATTGTTAGATTCCTGAGCTGTAACCTCGTAACTCAACCTAAGAAAGAAGCTAAAAGGACCAGTCAAGTCCCTGTTATGTTATAAAAACCTCCCTGATTCACGTCTGTGACCTGCAGTGGTTACGTCATTAGTTATTCATGATTGATACTGTAACCAGTGTGAATCATCAGGTCGTCTGTGGCTGTAGCTACTGTGCGCACACTTCTGTAAAGCATCAATAACCCAAACGTGATGCAAATAACTAAGACGTGCACCAAACAAATCATCATTTCTATACAATAGAAATACTGTCTGTGCATCCGCTGTACAGGCGAGAACAAATGTGGAAGATGTTTCAGCGTCTAATCCGGTTCAGGTCGGCAGTAAACACTCAGTGTTGAGAGGAATCAAGTAGATGATGGGACAGCGTCTCTGCCGTTATGTGTGATTCAGCCTTAAATGAGGAAAGAAGAAGAGAAAAATGAGATATTCTGTTGGTTCCTCCTCTGTGTGCATTATCTGCTCATATCTGACCACTGTACTCATATTTGGTTACACTCCCGAATGCACACCCTGCAGCTGCAGGTTAATATAGCTAGTGATTGGCAGGTGGATCACAATATTGATTGAGTCCAGAGTCTCTTTGTTTTGTCTCTCTCTCACTCCTCTCGCTCACTTTGCTGTTTGTTTGGTTTTGAAAATCAGGCTGGTTATTACAAGACCAGGAGAGAAGGTTATTGCCTTGTGCGAGGGGGCACGGACTTATAGTGGCCAGCTTCTGAGCATCTCATCTGTCTTCTTCAGCTTCCCCCATCCTGTGTCACTTGTTAGCAGGCTGCTCTTCCTGCTGAAGCTGGACCGGTTGGACGCGGCGAGCGAGCACAATGAGCACGATATCAACACTCTAGCGAAGAAGACCGAGTGCATCCATGTGTCTGACAGGCTCGACGCAGCTTGTGACTTCTTCTAAATTCATATTTTTTGCATTACATCTGTTTTTTTTTTTCATTTATGACAGTTCAATGAGAAACAGTAATTGTACATTTTAGCAGTGCTATTAGATTGAATAAGCACAGTTCAAGTGCGGGAATTGGCCTGTAATGTTACTGTGACTACAATTTGCTCCAGCTTGATTTTTGCAATGTTGTTTAAAGCTTTCACAAGTACAGGGATAAAGGGATAAGAGCTTGTAGGTGTGTATATAGAGGGAAGGGGCTGGCGTGAGCCTAGAAGAGGCCGCTATTAGCTGTTAATTCTGATACAAATGATGCAATTAGCTCTGGAATCAGGATGTAGGCCATGAGAGAGGACAGGATAACCTTCATTTGATCTGTTCTGCAGCGAGCCGGAGAGCGAGCGGGGAAAGAGAGACCCACTTAACACGAGGATATCTTTTACCACAGCTAAACCATAACAGCATCCATAAGTACCACTTCGGCTTCGCTTTGAGTGCTTTCTTGCTTTCCTATTTATAGAGGGATTTTCAACGTGCACGCATATTTTTTCTTCTTCTTGAGAAATACTCATGTCCTTAAAACAAAGAGGTAATTTGTCTGTGCATATGAGATAATATTGTCTGGGGAGCCATTCGATTTACTGCCCTGCTTGACTGTGAAACAGAGGGAAGGTGTTGACTTCAAGGTGCGTGTGCGTGTTGGCGTGTGGGGCGCCATCAATAAAGGTGTCAAACAGTAGTGGAACCAATCGTAGCTCTACTTAAACGTCGGCCTACTTCTCACTGAGCGTTGCTCGTTAGCCTAACACAATCAAATTTGTCCACAGAGAGGAAATCATTAATTCTAAGTGGACCATTCATTTAATGTTGTTAGGAAGACGAAACGCAAGAGTCCCTCGACATTATCGACGCAACTCCAATGAAGCTTTGCCACAAACAACAACCGCTAGATCACTTTAACAAGGTTACATACAGTAGCATAAAGGACTGAACTTCTGCCGGTTTGTCCTGGAAGCAAATGTTTGTTTGTGCAGTTTGCACGTCCTGGAGAACGAGCATTAAACAGGTTGAATCACTCAGTGACTGTACGGACTTTAGATGAGTGAGCTGCACGTGTGAACGGGAACGAGTTGACCTGCTCGTGACTGTCTCCAGCGAGCTCCAGCCCAAACTCTGTTTGAAATCAGCGTGAGCTTTGTGCAGAAGGCAAACAGATCGTTTCTTTCGAGCGGGAATCGGACCTCAGGCGGATAACGTCCAGGTGGTTGCTGCGTGTGCGAACAAACGAGTGAGCACCATGTCCAGACACGATCCTCCGGAGATATGTGAACAAGGCTGTTATCCCTCTATGGCAGGAATTTTTATTTTAGAAGAAAAAAAATATTTGATCCTAGTTTTTGGAAGCTTGGGGGTCCCTGATAATATATTGATCATAAAATGTGACCACCCCCAGCCCCCACTAGATTTTGGTTTGTTGCCTCAAGGCTGGTGGATGTGAAACATAGATGGACATCACAGTTTGGGCACTTTGCTTTAGTACCTTTGCATCCTGGTACCTTGCATCTACCTTCCTTGTCATCCGTGATGATCCAATGAGCAACGGTGTCCAGACGCACGTCAGGGACTGGGATGAGTTTTAGTGGACCCTCTCCTCCTCTTTTCTTCATATTCTCTAGCAATTGTGGGACTGGGATGTCCTCTCTTATATTTAGCTTTCTGCAATGTAGGATTTGAAAATATTACCTTCGCATTTCTCTTCATCCACAGACTCATTTGTATCAGATAGGCTATATGATAAAAAAAACAGTAAGCCAAAAATAAAAAAATCTATTACCTCTCTTCACCCACTGATGCATGCAAACACATACACCTGCACACACTTCAATACATACATCATGTTATTCTGATCTTCTAACTGTCCCTCAAACCTGGTTCTGGGATCCACTCACTCACTCTCACTTTCCAAGTTCACTGTCCTCACTGTCAAAGGAATGAGCCTAAGTGCTTCATTGTGTTTCTTACACCTATAAAATGTTTGTTTATGCATTTCCTGTGCGTAATAATATACATTCTGTAAAAAAAACCTATTATAGTACAAACTACACAAACTTGCACGTCTCCATCCATGTGCATAATATTGTTGAAACAGAAGTGGCCTAACTGCATAATGTTGCCCTGAGGCAACGAATGAGAAAGTATGATTTTTATATATAAATAAAGGAAAAAAGTCTATTTACTCAATCAAGTATGCTTCCTAACATATTCATGCATATCACAGATATTTTTTATTTAAAGTGATTTGACTTTAAAGATAATAAAAAGTGAAATGTATCTTACCTTCTGCTAGCTGTGTCTCCAAGCCTGCTATGGTGCCAGAAAGCGAATCCACAGCCTCCTTAGATTTCATTGGTCACAGACTTATAACAAGTCTTTAAATGTGGTCATTTACTTTTTAACATTTAAAGGGACGGCGCTAAAGACAAAATAGTGGTTTGTTGCCTGAGGGCAACGCGATGCCATAGAGGGTTATGTGTGTTATCATCGTCGTCTGGGAGGTAGACTAGCAAAAGTTGCTCTTGAGGTCGGCTTTTTGCTTTTTTTATTTATGTATATATAACAGAAATATGTGGCCTGATTTAGGACACGACGCGATGCACACGCTGTGCACGGTTGTCTGTGCCGTGACTTACTGGTTTAATGATATAGCACCATAGATGCTAGATGTTGCTAACATCTGGAACAGAGGAGCCGACGTCTTCCCTGATGTGACGCTGAACCAGGACTCATCTGAAGCCAGAATACGTCAGTGTCCGTGACATGAGCCGGGTGTTCACACGACTTCCCTCCGTTTTCCAAATGACCCCTGGGCTCGTGTTGCTACCATATTGTTCAGAGCGTTGCATGATGGTTTCTCATGTACAGTTGTGCCGCTTCAGGGCTCGAAGTTCATACACATTCTGCACTGGTGTCCGCCCTTGTTTTTTACACCCTGAGATTCCCCCTGGGAAATAATCCTCCTCGACTGAAGAGGAAAGAAGTCAAGAGAACTAGTTCAACAACTGACTCTTCTAAGATAACTTCAGTTTCAAGCAAGTTAAGTTATATTTAAGAACATTTTTTTTTGTCTGGAGGGGCAGGATGGTGGTTTACTCGTTAGCAATCTTGGCTACATGTTCGATTTCAGGGTTTCCTCTGTGACAAGCAGTCAGGTTGCCTGGAGATTCTCTTTCTACGTTTGGGCCTGTGGTGGACTTTGCTTAGTTAGAGTGACAGCTGCGCTATAAACCAGGAGCTGTAAAGGTAAAGTTGCTGAAAGCTGAGTGTAACAGGAGGTTTGATTATGATTTGGGATGTTATCAGTGCGGAGCAGGAAGGTAAACAGCCGCGATATGTCCAGAAGTTAGGGCACAACTTCCAACACTAGTATCTGACAGTCGCACTGCTGCCGGAATCATATTGATTCTTTCATGTGTTAAAGAAAATCAAACACATTCTTAAAAAATGAATGATTGCAGACAGACAGACAAGCCCCCAGATTTATCCATTACGAGAACCACGGTGGAGGCTGGTTTGGTGATTGCTGGCTTAGATTTCACAAATGACAGACACACATGTGGGCGAAACATCTGGAGCTGAACAGACCAGTGATCAAAATCATGCCAATGTGTAAACAAAACAAGGCGGTTATGCAGTATTAGCTGGCCAGCTGTCAGGATGGAACTCTGTCTAACACTTGCATGTATTGATATATATATTTATTTGTTTGTGAGAAGAGGAGTGTTTGTCCGAACACAGAGCACACAAATAGCCTTTAAGCCTTCTGTTTATATCATAATAAAATAATCACATAGATTTTGCCCGAAATAAATGACATGCATAATTACTGTGATGCTGCATTTGTGTAAAATCATACTGTTATCATGGAACTGTCTTCCATGTCCGGCGTTTTCACAGATGATTATCTAATTGGCGTACAATTTCACACAGTGGAAGGCTCAAAGACCCCTATTATGCACCACTGCTTAATTAAAGTTGCTTTTTACACTCATGAAATCCTGTCACAAAACCCTTTTCACAGTTCCTACGTGCAGCGCTCTCACGCATAATTGTATTATGGGCTGCATTACATTGTCCCGCTCGGATTCACAGCCGCCTGCTTCCCAATTGTGAAACAAAGACTGGCTGTGTGTCAGTGGGCTGCAGTGATCTGACCAACGGACAACGTTTGAACTGTAAATCTGGAGGTCGTGTGTCAATAACTACGCTCAAAGACAGAATCAGTCTAATACTCAAAGATTCATGTGTGAGTGAAACCAAGTTCATCCTAATTACATTTCCAAACTTTCTCTGTGCTTAGGTAAGTGATTTAAACCAGACTCTGCAGTCAACAATAAACACCACTACAGTAATTATTAACAACAGAAGATAATGTTGCTGGAAAGATACAGAAAATGCATCGAAGAAGAAATTAATAATGAAGAAAAGATTCCTTGTTTAAAAGGTCACGTCTGCATCACACATTATGTGCAAAGCATTTAATGCAGAGAGGAAACAGAGCAACACTGAGTGTAGGAAGCTGCTCAGAGGGTGACAGCCAGACACGCGTGAGCAGGAGAGGACACGCAGAACAGAAAGTTAGGAGATCAGTCGCTATGATTATAATTAGTATGAAAGTTGCTTAAACGCAATAATTCCCCAAATCTGATATGTAGTCATGGTGATTCCCTGAACACGATCCCAACTGACAAAACTGACCCAGAATCGCGTTAGGACAAATGCAATTAAAGTGGATCGATACTCAGTGAAGACAGTATCTGATGGTGGTTTACTCATAACCGTCTCTTTGGCTCTTTGAGTCTATGTATATAAACGTGCTCTGTATCATTATAACAAAGTCTCCATCGATGTATTTTTTACTTTCCAAATTATGTACATGAAGTAAACCGTCAGCAAGTGACGTCTTTGTCGCTAATGTGAACAAGTGGATGATAAGTAAAACCTCTTTCAGTCATCACATCATCAATTTGCATATATTCCTGTCAGTCTGTTTTAAGCTTCTCTATGATAAAAGTGAAAGAAACGAGTCCCACCAGGAAACAGATTCCACCTTTTTGCCAATTATCAGATCCTGTCTACATCACTCCAGCGAGCAGCAAATAACGTAACAGCTTTTCCTGTGTGAGCCTGCTCCGTCGCTGCTGCCGACACCATCCACTGCAAAGCACACATCTGGCACCTCCACATTCACCACTTAGCTAAATTACATTACTTCTAGCCCAGCGCCTCTAACAAGGTGCTCTGTGTATTTTGCTAGTTGGGAAAATAGGGAGAGAACATGCCACGAGACAAAGGAGTGGAGTAGCTAACATGGTGTTAACAATTGCTCAGTGAGCTCCGCTGCTTCCCATTACACACACTTTGCACCTTTTAACCTTGTTAGCGGGCCGCAGCAGCACACTGCCCCAGAATGCTCATTCCATAATTAAGGGTGGCTCAGGTGTTAGATTTATAGAGATTGGAATGAATGTGATTAAAATTGAAATGTAATTCTGCTAATCTGGTGGAGGCGAGGGAAGAGGAAAACTGAATGTGAACGGAGTGGGAAGGACAGTTTGTGTGGCTGACGAGCCACATATCAGTGGGAGATACTTCACACAGGCTGTTCAAACATGGACTTAAAACAGGCTTATCTCCCAAAAGGTTAATGAGGAGCGGCTGGCTGCGCCTGTTACAAACACACAACAGAGGTCTCATCTTCCTCTGCACAGCGGTGTGTCACTCGCACAAACACACACACACTCAGGCTCGATAAGCTGCAGGCATCACAAGCCCACAGCCTCACTGATAGAATTCTCGTTTCCAATAACATCCTCAGACGACTTAATTACTTTACCTTTTGATGCAACTCACAAGAATAAGCGGACTGGAGATGGAATCTCTGCTTTCTCTGTCTGTGCGTCTCTCTGTGTCTCTCCTCGCTGATAGCTGGAAATTTAGTTGTGGACTTCAGATGACTGGGCATGACTGAAGTCCTTTTCCCTGAGTTGTCATACGGCTTTTGGAGGACCCAGTTCTCATTACCCAGTACAGATGGCATGCAGGCAGCTTTGTTGTCCAGTGTGTAGCGGCGGTCGGTGGGAGAGACTCAACTCTTTTGTGGCTTGGACCTCCAAGGCACACTGGCATAAAATACACAATGCAAAAATACAAAATAAAAGAAAGTGGAAAGTCAAGGAAAAAAGATTTTTTACGCAGAACAACACGTGGCAAAAATGCGTGGCCTTTGGCTTTTGTTCTCTTTTTTATCTGACTCTCAGCCTAAGTGAAAGTGTGCCAAGAGAAAAATGTTCCATTTTGCTCTGAGGTGCCCCATTTACCACTTTCAACTAACCCTTTTATTCCCTTTTGTGCATATGCTTTTCAGTCTATTGTTTCCCTTAAAGGGAGCAGAGGCTCTGACATTCATTCCAGGGCACTGAATCGTGCACGTTCTGGACGAGCACATGCGGCAGATTTATGTTGATGCCACTGAGGAGCATTGTAAACGCGGCTCACAGCACGAGGTTCGCTTTGTGGACGGCCACCTTGTTTTTCACCAGCAGGAAGCCAAGCAGGAAGCCAAGCAGGAAGCCAAGCGGTGTCTCACCGTGGTGTTTAGGGAGTGTCCAGGGAAGTTGCCTCCACGGCTCCACGCGAGTTCCGCGTGTTTCTCACACATGTGCATCTACAACACGCGAGCGTTCACGTAGTTACTGTACGTCAGCGCCGCTAGTGTTGCCTTCTCACACGCACGACACAGACAGCATTAACAAATGTTCACGAGCAGTCGCTGCTCATGAATGCGAAGGGTTTTCAGGTGCCTGGATCCTTTCAAAGTTGGCCGACATCATATTGAGGCGCAACCATAGTAGAATGAATAACGTAGCGCAGTCGAAGCCACAGTGGTTTAAAAATACAGAACTTGACCCTTATGTATTTGTTTCTCCAAGATTTTTCCATACTGTTATTAACTTGGACATTTTGATGACCTAAAAGCTGATCTAAAAGGCATTAGATATTGGATAATATAGTATTTTCTGTATATTAAACTGTAAAATATCATGTGTATTCCACCAAACAAGAAAACTAAGTTAAAGTGATTCTGTAACTGAATTACGTGGCGATTCATAATCTGTTCGGTGGGGGTAGGCTTTCATCGCGTACATCTGACCGGGTGGACGGTATCTGTGGGCATGTCTGTTTCTCTAGGACTGGTGGCGCTGGCATCGCTGCGCCTCTCTGGCCGCGGCTGTGTCAGCTACAGAGATGAATAGCCCTCTGCTCTCGGCCCACTAAGTAATCCAGCCAATGATGAATCGCTGCTCTCACTGACACCCAAATTGGAATCATTGGGTCCGGAAGCCAAAACTGGGAGGAAAAAAAAGAAATCAACAACAAAAACACAAAAGGAGGGGAAAATGGAGGGCCCCTGGTAGTGTTGTCAACTCATCTGTTAGTGCGACGCTCCTCAAGGCTGCAGGAGGTGCCCCCGTCCTCCCCGTGTGCTCAAGGCCTCCGATATAGAGCCAAGACAAAGGGGCGATTCAGGAACGTGTCACACTCATATCCTTCCCCATCGAAATGGTGCTGCCGTGACGTTTTCTCCCTCGGTTGCTTGACTGATAGCTGCAGCCAAAGCCTCTCGCGAGTAAATGAAGTCGACACAAACAAACACCTAAACCTGAGCTGTTCTTTTAAACAGTGACTGCCTACATTCTGCCAGCGGTGGCCCGAGTCTGTTGGCGGTGCATGTTAAACAAATCCCTCAACACAAGGAATGACTTAATGAACTTAATGAGGTTTTCTAATTACAGAGGGAAGTTAGTCCATGTCAAATGGGCCTTTTCTAGCTTCCCTGACATGGATTAACAGCCAGGCTATTAAACGCAGCCCTACATTACAACAGAGGCCCGAGCGAGACACAATCAGGCGAATCTGCTGTACGGCAAGACTGGCCTACATTCTGAGGCGCGTTGCTTCATCTGACGTGAACGAAGCTTCTATTCCTGAGACCGAACAAGCCGGAGGCACACTGTGAACCTCCACTTGGAAGCTTCTCAGAGAATCCAAACAGCATCAGGCAGTGTTTGCTATATGAGGCTTCACGTGGCATGTTTTGAACCTGTGTCTGTTTCTGTCTATTCCCTCTTCTCTCCAATCGCTACATGGTTTACTTTGTCATCATTAACACATCAAAAGAGCCAAATGTGTATTTCAAAGTCATCTGATAACTGATGCTCCTTAATGGCACGCTGGAACAGTAATTAATTTCAAAAACATCCCATTTATTTGTTCTGGAAAAGAAATGCTCCAGCCAAAGCGGCATAAATCCTGTCTGTTGCCGCAGCTCAAATTAATTTACGTGTTGCGTCTCCTTGCATCCTTTGAGAATTTAATCATAACAGCAAACAGGCTCTGGGTGTGTTGAATGTACATTCTATCAACAGCATTGTAATGAAGCCAACCAGTCCAGAGCCACGTTCCATTATTTTGACTCTTGTGCTGCTACAATGACAACCATTAAGAGTCAACAGCAGATGAGGTGGATGATATCACTGTCCAGTAATAGTAACAGAGGAAGGATGGTCCATCTGTTCCTTAGCTACAGCATCTCCTCCTCACTACGCTGTTCTGAACTCTTCTTGGGATTTCAGACAGTAGATTCTGTCAATAAAAAAACCCTGACCAGGGTCGACCTGGTGACCTTTCTAGGCTGTGCCCCAGCTCTGGCTCTGTGACACCGGGGACGGCAACACCCTGGAGGCCTTCAGCAGGCAAAGGTGGCTCAGAAAATGGAAGGTTGCATGGAAGAAGCTTCTTTCATCGTCTGGATTTCACAGGAAATCTCACACGAAAAAGAAATGATCACATCACGACTACAGAGTCAAGCATTTCAAAATAAACGTTATAGTTTATCTAGTGGTTGATCTGCTACACACAAAAGTGTTTGAGTCCGTCCGAACAAACCCAAACCGTTACTTATAGCCTAAAATCACACCATGTATTAGGCCTAGGTTCAAGTTTGATCTGCTGCTATTTTAAATCTAGATGGAGCAAATGTTCCGTTGTGTTCAGGGTAAACTACGCACTGGTTCCTTCTGAAATGTCTGGGAGCAACCTGAACAAGTAGACCACACACATTCACAAATGAGCTATTTTATTAACGTGGTAGAGGTCAACTGACTTTTATTTGCGCTTGTTTGTGTAGTTTTTAGGCTTTTGTTGTTCTCAGTGTAAGTTGATACATATTTTATTTATTTAGTAGCAAATGAGTGAAGCCTGGCAACAATCGTTTTAACTGATTGATTTAAAACTTTAAAAATTAAAGCTATACGCTGCCACATACTGAGAAACAAATTTCAGGCAGTTTCCCGCATGAATCTTTAATTCAGAATCAAACTGTGGCCTTCTTTTACTAGTAAATGTCATCAATTTTTAAGTTGATTAAGTTGATAGAGGACAATGTGCTTTTACTCATTTATATTTAATTGCAAATTGATTTCCCCCTTAGTGCACGAAGGAGAATCAGTCATGTTCATGAAGCACAACTCAAACATTAAGGTTTAACTGATACGTGGCTATGGAGGAGCTACAGCTTGCTGTTAGTTTTGTTTTGACATACAATCCTAGCACAGCACACATGCAAACAAGCAGGCGAACACGATGCACGCGCACACACACAAAGTCAGCATGAGTCGCTGGGGATTTTCTCACAAATCGGCCCCCTAAAGGGAAAGAGGCCGGCATAAATCAGCCGGTGTCAGGGCTACAGACACCCGCAGCTCCTTATCACCACACGCAGGCGGACACACTCTCAGATTGATAGGTAGATAGTGGCTCTGACAGGCAGTCAGGTAGAGAGGCTTACAGAAGCGCGCACAAAGGGCGGAGGCAGGCAGAAGGAGGCGGCAGACAGGGAGCCGCAGTAACACGGCACAAAGGACACGTCTCACGTTTGACGGTGACTTGATGAGCATCGTTGAAATAAGTTTAGAATTTCCATCAAATTCAACAGTTAATAGCGTGATCTGTGACGGATGAGCGTCCTCCATCTACGGCATCTGTAGTCCCAAAATTACGCAAAAGAAGGAACTCGTCAGTAGATGCTTTAAGGAGACCTGGATTCCAGACCCAGAGACGAAGTCCGGTTACAAGCGAAGGCAACAGAAATCTGCTCAACTGGCTCGTAAACCAAAATAGTTCTCCAGCTTTCAGGCTCAGCATCCATGTTAAAACAAATGTTTCCTGTAGGCTCACAGGAAGCGTAACACGCATAGGTCGTCCACGCTGCATTCATGGCTTTGAAACAAACCCGCAAACGCTCATAATTACTGTCCGCGTGTAGGGCGCCGGTATCCTGCTCAGCTAGAGGTAGCGCTGCCACAGCGTTGGTTCCCAGCCATGAGGGACTAGAGCAACACTAAGCCTGTGTTCCATTTTATAAGCTTGTCTGTTTTGGGTCATGCACCAGAAGCAAAACACTTTAACTACACTGATGGCGGATAAAATCTCTGATCCCATTGACTCTGTGGAAGACTTGCTCTCTGTTAACTGTTGTCTTGGGACCTTTTCAATGTCACAATAGTTAAAATAAGAGAAGTCGCCTTAGAAACTGTCTCTGTCCAACAGCACACAACCTTAAACGACTACTCCAACACGTAGCACTGAGGGGGTTTTACACAATCAACTGAGGTTTGATGAAACATGATCTGATCTTTACCAGTGTACAAATACCAACAAACAGAATATTTCTTGCTGATATGATAGATGTCATTTGTCAGCTAGAAATACGATGGAAAAGTAAGTGAAGGGAGTTTGTTCTTTACCACCTGCATATATAGGATTTCTTTTTGCCCACTCTTCAGTAAATGTGTTTAATTATGAACACGTGAATTATGGTCATGATTTCCTGACTAACTTATACGCGAAACCAAGAATATTGTTGTTAATAGTGTAGGTGCTGTGGCTCCATCAACAGCAGAGGCTGCCTCAGTCACATGCCCACACCGAGAAACAATTTTCACCCACAGAAACACACACGTCACATCTCCATCCAGCTTTTACAGCATTGTCGAGGCTCTTCCTGAAATAGTTAGATCTGCTTCAGCTTCCGAAAGACGAGGAAATGAGCAGAGACACCAGTAGGAGTCAGGTGTGCCGTGCACTTCAAAGTCAAAAGGAGCGGTGAATGCGGCAAATGAAGCCTCCGGTGCGTCAATTCAAACTTTCACATCTCGATAATGCCTCACTCTCCTACGCGATTACTCGTCATTCATCCAGTCACTGCTGAGGTGGGAAGGTGTGGTAGTGCTACAGTAGCTTGTGGGAAGGTGATGGAGGGGCGGGAGCGGGGTGTGAATGAGAGTAGTTTAGGATGCCCCCTCAGAAGAATACTCACTTTTGTTTTCCTTTGCTTTGCTATGTATGGATCATTAGCTCTGTTTTATCTTTCTTTAAATATGGTGTGATTGCTGGAGATGCTCAAGACTCTTCTGTGTGTGGCTTCGCTCTAGATGGTACCTACTGAAACAGAGTTTCAGGGCTTTATGGGAGTCTGAAAGGGTTATAAACTCAATTATGCAGCTAAGTTTGGATACATTTAGCCTCCGTTTCATCCCTGCATGATACTGATCTACTGTGACTAAAAATGTATTCACTCCCTCGGGAAATTAGATGTTTCTTTATTTTTTTATAGTGCTACCATGGTTAGTTGGATTTGCTTTGCTGGACGAACCTCCAGTTATGGAAACATAACAGGAAAAGGACAAAGATTACTGTGCAACCTGGACACTCATCAAAAATGTTGTTGCAAAGCACAATTCAGGAAACAGATACAAGACATTTCCAAGTCTAATGTGTAATGGGTGAAAATGTATAGCAGGTGTTGATGTGACTGTGTGAGATGGAGTCCACCAAGACCCTGACCTGTCTAAAAAACTTACAACGTTCTGTGGCAGAGACTTTCATTTAAACAGCTCCTTCATCAGTTGCAGCTTCACAAAAGAGGGATGAGGAGTAAAACGCCCCCGTTGCAACATTTTGCCAGCAACTGGAAAAAGGTCTGTGAGATCAAAGTTAAGCTTGGTAGCCATCAGATTAGGCGCCGGACACTGCGCGTCATCACTGGTGGCAGCATCACGCTGCGTGGATGCTTCTCTCAGCAGACGCTGACAGATTTGTGAGCGGGGAGAGTGAAATGATTGTTTTCTCCAGCTTTGTTCAAACACCAGGGCAGCATTCACACAGAGAAACATCCAGCAAACACAAATGATATATTATTTAACAGGAATTTGAATACATGATCAACATTCAGCCTAAAAGCTGGAGGAGAACAGCAGACGTCCGTGTAACCATGTGCTCCAATACCACTTTGTATGTTCATAATGAACTATGCATGTGACAGGCTGCATCAACTGTTAATGGTCAGACATGCAGGTAGTGAATAAAAAATCCTTTAAAGAAAAATCTGTCTAATAATACATCGATGCAATGCATCACTGATGAACGAGATTCATCTCTATGTTACGCTGGATATGCAGTGAAACAAGCAGGAAAACAGAGCAGAGCCAAACTCTGACGGTTGTTTCCCAACATCTCCCAACGCAGCGCTTGTGTGGGGTTAGTGTGTATCAGAGGTCCAGCAGAGCTCAGTGCGGATCAATCCATCAGGTTGCCCCAAGGTGCCCTGAGCCCTGGCACCTGCTGAAAGTCCAGTGGGCAGGTAAACATGAGGACGGGACTACGGAGCAGTAGAAGAAGACGGTTGTGTTTTCATTTCAGGTTTCGTGAGTAGTGTTGCAACTTTCTGTTTCAATTTGTATTTTGATGTTAGAAATGTTATCTGAACATTCAACTGAAAACTGTTTGGTTTGGCTCCATATGTGTGTAGCTCAGACGAGCAGCTCGTAGTTTTTCTTTGAGCATTGCTGTCACATCCTTGTGGAGGCTTATACATACATAGTCTCCAATGGCCATTGTGTGGAACCAGTAGGTTTTCAAACCAAAACTTCACCGGCAGTAGTTGCAATGTTGGTGTTTGACCTGGACCTGAAGGAAATGGTTTAGTTCATCAGGACCTTCGTGGTTCAGCTGGTCGTTCCATAGTAGGCCAACGCGTTCGTGGAGCTCTTCATTACGGATTCAGGTCAGTTACCATCTGCTCCCATGGTGCTTGTTTTATCAGATGTGCAGATGATATTGTTGCTAAAGTACAAAAGCTTTGTTTTGGTTAGAATATAATCTGCTGATGTGATGTAATAGCCCTGCAACCAAATGTTTAGTCTAGAATAGCTTGGTTTGTTTGGAGATCTGAGTATGAATGAAACAGAAATAAGATCTTTAGTGTGAAAACGTGGAGAGGAGACGGGAGCAGAGCATGTGCCTGCTCTCCTGCAGTGATAAGAACAGAGGACCTGCTGTTACCAGTCAGTTGTCAGTGATCTTTGCTGGGGCCAGACCGTACTGACCTGCTGAAAAGCTGTTGTCAGCATTAGTGAATTTCACTGTTTTCTTTGGAAGTGACAACTCTAAATATGTTGGGTACTGAAGGACAGATGTCAGGCTGAAGCAGGCTAAAAGGGCTGATGGAGCAGAAAGGCAGGGGTCAGGAGGTGACCTCTGTGTCTGGAATGAACGTCACTGTGTTAATCATTCCTGACTTTATGTTAATCTTTTTTATTTGTTCGTTTTTCTGGATGTCTGTCAGTGACAACTGTAAAGTCACAGGCTCTTTGGATATGCCACATAAAAACACTACACAGGACAAAAGTTATTTTACCGTCTGCATTTTCAGGTTTTCATTTTAACAAACACTAGGTTGGTTGGTTTGTAGTCGACAGCTTAGAGCTTTTATTTGACGTAATAGTTACAAGTTTATTAGAATCAGTGAACCTTGGTCACCTGTAGTTAAGCAACGTGGCACATCCGTAGCACCTGTTTTCTTCTTTCAGGTCTATAACGTACCTAAAATGAAGGTTTCAAAATGCAACGATAGTAAAGATAAGGGTTTGGGTGAAGGGGGACAGAAAACATTAATGCTTGTATCCTGGGAAAGACATTTTCACCTCAGTGGCACCAAATCAAAGGAAAACAGCAAAACCCTTTTACGTTGTCTGTGTGCTCACATTTTACTGCTCTATTATTCAGAAGCGTGTCAGGAACTGGTGACAGTTTGTGGACCAAATACATCTTTCTCTTCATTTTTGCTCATTTCATCAGCGTTGTCTGATTCTTTTAAGGCTGCTGTACAATGATGAGCGGAGTTAGAGGTGAAAAGGTCACAGGTTTCTCGTGACCCCTCGAAATGACTCATTTAAAACAGTACCCAGTGTAAATGAGACTGGATGTGGTTCCTCCCTGATGGTTTGAAACAGATGTGACACATGTTGTGCTCCTCCTCTCCGTTGAACACACTTTCCTCCTGGCTGTGCCAATTCACGAAAACCCTCCATTGCGCTGAATTACAGGAAATCACATTTTCTCCTGATGTAGTTTTTAGCTTTTTAAACCTATATGGGCAAACTGAAAAATAATTTTAAGGTTCTTGGAACCAAATTGGGCTAAGGCAAGCAAGACACAGAAGCTTTCCCCTTTTCGTTTTAAGTAAATGTATAACTGATATTTTAAGGTATTGAGTGCCCTGGAACCTTCCATGTCTCTTTGCAGCCCATATTACCACATTGTCATCATCCTCTGCAACATTAATGTCATTCTTAAGTATAGCTGGGTAAAGTGCTTGTCGTCAGATAAAAGTGTTTTTCTACACTGAAAAATAAATTTCTGTGCAAGCTCTGAGCCACTTACGCTTCACTCAAAAGCCCCACTTTCCTTCTTTCCCTTCTTTTTATTGTGCATAAAAATATATCACGGAAAGCATGCAGCATTTTCAGCATCTATAAGCAAAGCTGCGGGACGTTTGCAGTTCTACGTTAGTGTACGTTCTTCTATATACTGTATGTTTCCCTGCTAATTTTCCGGGCAGCACCAGGTCTCTGTGGCATGTAATGGTGACCAGGTAACTAACTACCAGACTGAGGCTTAATTTCCAAGTCTGGATGCATCAACATCAAACAGTTCTTTAATTGACTTATAATCACACTAAGTGTAGAGCATAGAATGGGAAATGGGATATTATGAGCTGTCAGATTGTATTCATCACATTCTTCTTCCTTTTTCCTCTGTGGGTTCGTGTGAAGTCGGAGGAACCTGAGGCAGAGCTTTAGAATATTTCAGTATAACCGTCCGTGTCAGTGTGTGAAATGTGGTGGGATGTGAAATTCACCATTAGCTAAACTCTTCCTTTGAAGAGGAGCAGTACAGTCATAACATTCCATATCTGAACCATCTGTGAGCCAAGCCTGTGGTTTGTAGTTAAAGAGTTTAAAGATGCTTTGTGTGGCTTTTGTCTTCACCCTTTGCAAACCTCTTGGGGCAGGAGGGGACATTTGTATCTACTTTGTTAATTCCCAAGAAGCCGCTTATGGGATAAGCGCAGTGGCTACATTTAACGCTTCAAGCTTCACTCGTGCCGTTACCTGTTTGTTTCCACTTTCCCCGACCTCTAACTTCTCTTCTTGCCAGCGTTTAGTGAGTTCGTTAGTCCATGTTTGATAGCTTGAGTCATTAGTTTCCTGCTTTGCAGTGATTTGGTTTTCCAGTTCCTCCGGATTGTTTGTTTGTTTCTCCTCCTGCTTCGTAGTGATTTTGGTTTCCAGACTTAAAGCTGCAAATAAAAGATTGGAGGATTTGTAGTTTCTTGAGTGAGTTGCTGTCTGGCAGCATGTTCAACCACACACTGATCAAGCTTGTGTCAAAGGAATCAAATATGCAGATATTAAAAACTGAAACGCAAACACCTGTTTAAAAAGCCTTCGAACGGTAGGAGATGCCCATTCAGCTGTGTCTTAAAGAACGGTTTTCTGTAATCAGAGTCAGAATTCACCCATCACCCATCACAGCTGTTTGTTTATTAAAGCTCACATTGATGGAATATTGATTCGCTGCAACCTTTTCATCCACTTACCTGTAAATCAGCTGAAGTTTCAATAGCCCACATTTACACACGGAACAGCTGAGTAATCAGATTCAAATCATTTTATGCATCATCGTATGAAAGCGTCTGTAATGTTGTTCAGCCACATCTACAGTGTTGGCATCAAGTAGAAACGCTTCAGTCTTAAAAGTCTTGTGCTGTGATTTTTCCAGTGGTCATGCACATTGTTCGTATTTCTAATCAAAGCTTTTTAATTATTCTTTTTTAATTCATCCAAGCTTGCGTAAGGTTTGCAGACTTAATAAAGGATGGTCTTTTCCTTCCCACTTGCTCTCCTCTATTCTGTTTCTTCCTGCTCTGCTCCCCCCAGCAATCAGATGTCTGGTGCGAGCCGGTCCCGAGTGGCCAGCCAGCCGGGCTCCCTGAAACTTCTGACTAGCCATGTTCTTCAAACATCATGCTGCAACTAAAGCATGGCAGGATGACAGATAGTCCCTTCGATATATAGTGACAAACAAATTAGTGCAAAGATGCTTCTCGCTGCATACCAGATGTGCTGGGCTCTGTGGTATGGAACAGCCGATGAAAAACTGTCCACGTCCCATCTGTGCTTTGCTGCGACCACTGGTGCAGCAATTTGTGCTGAACAAAGTAGCGCCGACAGCCAGTCTGATTAAAGTATCGTAACGTGAGGAAGACAGTACGACGCTGCTGAACTCCGCCGGCTCATTGGATGAGAGGAGAGGAAGGCCACTTAGCAGCAGAGGACGGGACGGGAAGTAATGACACACAGAGGTAGAGGTGAATACACAGGATATGCAGTGAGCCCAGTCAAAGCGAAACACGGGAAAAATCCTCCAAACACCGAAGTTGTGTTTCATATTAAGTTGCATCAGAAATAATCACACTCCTTTCAGCCATTTTTCTCCATCACACCCTCCCTGTCCTCGGCGTGTTGCCTTCCATCCCTCGTCACCGTTCAGGCTTGAGCTGGTGACTGCGAGCATTGTGACACGAACAGGCCAATTTGTATCTAACCCCACACCTAACTATTGACTCCCACACACTCTGAGATTGGAGACCACATGCAGGGTCACATCACCATCTGAGTGCCGTGCCAGCGTGCATGTGCACTTACTGCCAAGACGGGCAATAAGCAACCCAGCGTTTCCTCTTATTCTGAGTGCATCAGCAGGACGGGATTTCAGCTCTGAAACACATTAATACGACGGAAGTGGAGTGAACAATAAAACGGATTCACACATCAAGCCAGAGAATGGCAGCGTTTGATATTCTTGCTTTGCTTGGGCGCAGATGACAGCGCTGTGCGGCGTCGGGCTTCACAAAGAGGCGTAGCGCTCTGACAGAAAGAGGGATCACCGCAGGGGGAAGATGAGCAACAACACACTGAGAGGCAGAGACATTCCTGACCTGCTTAGTGTCATTACACTACAGACTTATCTCACTCGCTCTGCCTTGTAAATACACTAGAGTGCTTGTTATCAAACGAGCGAGGCGACAAACCTCATCCAGGTTTGAGTCCTCAGCTTCCTCTGCGCGCTTGTAAATGAGTCATTCTCATGGATGACAGCTTGCATTAATATTCTGTTAAGGAGGGAAGCGGGCACGCATTAAATCCTGCACTTATCAGGTAGCAATCCTGATCCGTGTAGAACTTTAGGGGTGGAAAAAGTGGTGCCTGTTCGCTTTTAATTGCTCAGAGGTATTCAGGGCAGCTTTTGGTTTTCCTGTTGCTTATCTCCGTTTCTCCCTCCATGTCCGTTCCTCACTGACATTTCTACTGGAGGTAACGTGTTTGTTGATTACATGCCATCTGCATATTCAGATGCTTTTATGTCCTAGGGCAGCATGAGTTTTATTCAAGGAGCTGCTTGTAAAACTTACATTACAAAGCTTTTATTGTGACAGTCTGAAGTCAAGTAAAAATAAGTGTGTCTCAGAGAGATGAGCGCTTGAGAAGGTGTGAGCAGTGTGATCACAAGCCCCGCTGTACGGTACCATCCCTGCGTCTGCTGGGCCTCTGCGACAACCCAGAGCCGTCACACACTGTGAGCAGGTTTCCTCAGTGACACTCAACCATGGCGAGTCACCTCTCAGGAGCAGGAGCGTGTCTCGCTGGAAAAATGGAACAGCAGAAAATGGCATCAGATTCTCCCTCGTGCCACAGAATGATTAAACGATTCACTGTCCTCGGTGGCTCTTCCAGTCGAGCTCCATGGTTGGATACATATGAACTAAAAAACTTTCCATTCTTTTACAAAGTATATCGTGTTAGACAGCAGGGCATCGCTATTCTGTTTGCAGAGTAATGAAAAACATGAAATAATGGAGTAAAAACTTAGTAGAAGGCATAGTGGTATAGTTTGATAGCAGAGAGGATAAGTTAATTCATGACAAACAATCTAGTATTTCATAAGAAATGGTTTCAACATAATATAAACTTTTCCTCTTACAAAGCTGGTTTTATGTGACCACAAACAGCTGAGCTGGTGGCTGTTAGTGTGACAGTGGGCCTTCCTCTCCACCAGGGGGAGGTGTTTTCCTTGTTTCACCTTCCCCTCGGTTGCCACACTACTTGCACACCTGTCAGTCATCATCATCACCCGGACATTTATACTCACCCAGATCCGTCATTCTGTGCTGGTGTGTCTTCCCTGCAATGCTCGTTTGGTTAGCTCTCCCTCTTCCCCGACCTCTGGCTTTAAATCTTCCACAGTAAGTGTCTAGTTAGAGTTTTCGTAGACTTTTGTAGTTCCTGCCTGGCAGCGATTTTGTGTTCCTTAGAGTAACGTTAGTTTTTCTCCCGCTTGCGGACTTTTCTGTTGGTTAGTTAGTTGAGGGTTTAGTTTTGTCTTTTAGTTCTATCGGCACTGTAGCCTTCTTTAAGTTTGTTATTTCTAGCATCTCTAAGTTAAGTATTCTCCAGCTCTGCTGTGATCCTTGGTTATTGTTAATAAATTGCTTCTTTATTTCAACTGAGTGTTTCCCTCTGGGTTTATTTGCGCCTGGGTCCGAGCCCTGCTCGTACACGGAGTGTAACAGAACACACCAGCCATTATGGACCAAGCAAATATACCCGGAGCTGAAACTTCAGCTGTCGTTTCGGGCGCTCCACAAGCTTCACAGCAGGAGCTGGACAGAGCCGAGCTCGAGGGAGTTAGGGAGACTGCCGAGCAAGCTCTTCGCCTTAGCCGCCACTTCCAGTCTGAGGTACGGCTGACACTGCCGGCTCGCTTTGGAGGCGAAGCGGCTCAGTGTGATACTTTTCTCTCGTCTCTACGACTCAAATTTGAGCTTGAGCCACTTACCTTCTGCACAGAAAGGAAGAAGGTCGTTTTTGCACTCTCACAGTTAGATGGCCGCGCACTGGAATGGGGCATGGCAGAGTGGGATCGATGCGCAGACTGCTGCGCCAGCTTTAAAAAGTTTTCAGAGGAACTCTCACTCATCTTTAACCCTGCTGCCCACCGCCGTTTGGCGGCCGCTTCCATGTTCCGGCTTTCCCAGTTGGGGCGTTCAGTATACGAATATACTATCGAGTTCCGGACGCTAGCCGCCCGGCTAGATTGGCCTGAGAGCATCCTCTGCGACAAGTATTACGAGGGTCTGGCTGGACGGATCAAGGATGAGATGGTGGGAAGTGCCCTCCCCACCTCCCTCCGGGAGCTCACTGCTCTGGCGGCGGCAGTGGACCAGCGCTTCCGGGAGCGGGGTCAGGAGCGTCGTCTACTGGAGGGGTTCCAGGAGTCAGCTGATCGTCGACGGTTTCCCGTGGTCCGTAGGCGGGTATCGCCTGGCCCAGAAAGTCGCTCAGAAGGATGGCTCCGCACAGAGACCCAACAACCGCGTCGCCCGCTAATTTCGCCATCTCCTAGCTCCGGGGATCTTCAGCCTTTTTCCCCGAGGTCGGCGTCCGCGCTTGACACGGAGGAGCCCATGCAGCTCGGAAGGTCGAGGCTCTCCAGCGGGGAGCGCAGGAGGCGACGCGACTTCGGCTTGTGCCTGTACTGTGGGCAGGAGGGCCATCGAGTGGCGCACTGCCCGTTAAACAACAACGCTCACCAGCAGCCAGGGAGACGCTGGTGAGCAGGGCTGCACAGATTTCTCCCTCGGCTGCTTCATCAGTACCTGTGGTTCTCTCGATCCCTGGACGGGATCTCACTTCCACGGCCCTGGTGGACTCGGGGGCTGAGGCTAACTTTATGGACGCAGAGTTGGCTCGGGCTCTCGGCTTGACTTTCCACAAACTGGTAAGACCCATCACTGTTCGCTCCTTCAATAATCAGGTCATCCACTCTATTGTTTTTCACACTAGTGCTCTGAAAATGACTGTTGCTGGTAACCACCAGGAGGTGCTAGATTTTAACATTTTCTCTTGTACCGAGACACCTGTAATTTTGGGACTACCTTGGCTTCAGAGGCATGATCCTCATATCAGCTGGCCCACCTGCAGGATCCTGGGCTGGAGCGAGTTTTGTATGAGTAACTGCCTTCGCTCTGCACCCCTCTCAAACGTCCCGGTGGGGCAGATGCCTGTCTCAGACGCAGTGGACCTCACTGCGATCCCCAAGGATTATCATGATCTGGCAGCAGTATTTAGTAAGAAAAGGGCCTCATCACTTCCACCTCATCGCCCTTACGACTGTGGCATCGACCTCCTGCCCGGCACAACTCCTCCCCGTGGCCGCATCTTCTCGTTGACCCAGCCAGAGCGACGGGCCATGGACGAGTACATCCACGATGCCCTGGCCTCTGGGATCATTCGACCATCCTCCTCTCCAGCAGGAGCAGGGTTTTTCTTTGTGTCTAAGAAGGACGGTGGATTACGCCCCTGCATCGACTACAGAGGACTGAACGAGTTAACGGTAAAAAACAAATATCCACTCCCACTTATCTCGTCGGCCTTCGAGCTGTTGCAGGAGGCTACTATATTCACCAAGTTGGACCTCAGGAATGCTTATCACTTAGTTAGGATAAGGCAGGGGGATGAGTGGAAAACAGCGTTTAACACGCCCAATGGACATTATGAATATTTGGTGATGCCATTTGGTCTCACAAATGCGCCTGCAGTTTTTCAGGCCCTGGTGAACGACGTTCTGAGAGACATGGTGAATAAGTTCGTGTTCGTTTACCTAGATGACATTTTGATTTACTCCCGCTCCAGAGCGGAGCATGTGGAACATGTGAGAGCAGTGCTCCTTCGTTTGTTAGAGAATCAGTTGTTTGTGAAAGCCGAGAAATGTGAATTTCATACGGTAAAGACTTCTTTTTTAGGTTTTGTGGTTGAGCCAGGCAAAGTGGGGATGGACCCCGCTAAGGTTTCGGCTGTGGCAGAATGGGCGGAGCCAAGGGACCGTCAGCAGCTACAACGCTTTTTAGGCTTCGCCAACTTTTATAGGCGGTTCATCCGGGACTTCAGTAAGGTGGCCGCGCCCTTGCACGCCCTCACCTCATCCAAGATGGCCTTCCGGTGGTCCGCTGAAGCTGGGGAGGCGTTTGCCAGACTGAAGGGGCTGTTCACCTCTGCGCCTATCCTTCGCCTTCCAGACTTAGAGAGGCAGTTCATTTTGGAGGTGGACGCCTCCAGCACAGGGGTCGGGGCGGTCCTATCCCAGAGGTACGAGGACAATAAGGTACACCCCTGCGCGTTCTTTTCCAAGAGGTTGAGCAGCGCGGAGCAAAACTATGACGTAGGAAATCGTGAACTGCTAGCAGTTAAGTTGGCGTTAGAAGAATGGCGGCATTGGTTGGAAGGGACCACTCTCCCGTTCCTAGTATGGACTGACCACAAGAACCTACAGTACATTAGGACAGCCAAGAGGCTGAATGCTCGCCAGTCTCGGTGGGCTTTGTTTTTCACACGCTTTAATTTTACCTTATCTTATCGCCCTGGTTCGGAAAATATCAAGCCGGACGCCCTTTCCAGGCAGTTTGAACGGCACACTGACCTCTTACCTAGTGCTGAGGATGAATTTATCCTAAAACCCACAAGAGTGCGGGTCCTGCGGTGGGACATTGAGGATAAGGTCCGCTCGTTTCGACACACTGAACCCATCCCTCCAGGCTGTCCTCCTCGTTGTTTGTTTGTCCCTGTTTGTTTGCGTTCCCAGGTGCTGAAGTGGGGACACGATTCTCGACTGGCATGCCACCCAGGGGTCAGCCGCACCGTCTCCATGGTTTTACAGCGCTTCTGGTGGCCTTCGCTTCGGGTGGATGTCCAAAGATACGTCGCAGCCTGTCGTGTCTGCGCCGTCAACAAGGTGTCCCACCGTTCCCCGGCGGGTCTCCTTCACCCCCTACCGGTTCCCTCCCGTCCCTGGTCACACATCTCCGTTGACTTCATTACAGGCCTGCCATCTTCTGCTGGTAAAACCACCATCCTCACTATTGTGGATCGCTTCTCTAAACTGGTCCACATTGTCCCACTCGCCAAACTTCCCTCAGCAAAGGAGACCGCCCACCTGCTCGTCGAACATGTCGTCAGACTCCACGGCATCCCAGAGGACATCCTCTCGGATAGAGGACCACAGTTTGCATCAACCACTTGGAGGGAGTTTTGCAGTGCTCTCGGAGCGTCCGTGAGTCTCTCTTCAGGTTTCCACCCTCAAAGCAACGGTCAAACGGAGAGGATTAACCAAGAGGTGGAGTCCCTCTTGCGCTGCACTGCCTCAACCCAACCCCGCACTTGGGCTCACCATGTACCCTGGATCGAATACGCCCACAACACCCTCCCCTCATTCGCCCTGGGCTGTTCCCCTTTCGAGGCGGCATATGGATTCCAGCCGCCCCTTTTCCCAGAGCAAGGGGCTGAGGCCGGAGTGTCCTCCATCTCCGGGTTTATCCGACGTTGCCGGGCCACATGGACCAAAGTTCGCTCCTTCTTGCTCCATGGACAGAAGCGGTCGGAGCGATATGCTAATCGCCGCCGCTCCCCTGCCCCTGATTACAGCATCGGGGAGGAGGTTTGGCTTTCAACATCAGACTTAAAACTGAAAGACTGTAGTAGGAAGCTCGCTCCACGGTTCATTGGTCCATTCCGAATTGTCAAAATGATTAATCCTGTTTCTGTTAAACTTGCTCTTCCAGATAGTATGAGGGTTCATCCGGTTTTTCATGTCTCCCGCATCAAGCCTGTGTCCACTTCACCTCTCTCTTCTTCATCCGACGCCCCCCCACCCGCCCGCATCATCGACGGTGCTCCAGCTTACACGGTCAGCGCCATCCTCCGGTCCCGTCGGCGTGGCCGTGGACTCCAGTACCTGGTGGATTGGGAGGGTTACGGGCCAGAGCACCGCAGCTGGGTCCCATCTCGGTACATTTTGGACCCCTCCCTAATCCAGGACTTCCACCGGTCACGTCCGGATGAACCCTCTTAGGTCGCCCGGAGGCGCCCGTGGGGGGGGGGCTCTGTGACAGTGGGCCTTCCTCTCCACCAGGGGGAGGTGTTTTCCTTGTTTCACCTTCCCCTCGGTTGCCACACTACTTGCACACCTGTCAGTCATCATCATCACCCGGACATTTATACTCACCCAGATCCGTCATTCTGTGCTGGTGTGTCTTCCCTGCAATGCTCGTTTGGTTAGCTCTCCCTCTTCCCCGACCTCTGGCTTTAAATCTTCCACAGTAAGTGTCTAGTTAGAGTTTTCGTAGACTTTTGTAGTTCCTGCCTGGCAGCGATTTTGTGTTCCTTAGAGTAACGTTAGTTTTTCTCCCGCTTGCGGACTTTTCTGTTGGTTAGTTAGTTGAGGGTTTAGTTTTGTCTTTTAGTTCTATCGGCACTGTAGCCTTCTTTAAGTTTGTTATTTCTAGCATCTCTAAGTTAAGTATTCTCCAGCTCTGCTGTGATCCTTGGTTATTGTTAATAAATTGCTTCTTTATTTCAACTGAGTGTTTCCCTCTGGGTTTATTTGCGCCTGGGTCCGAGCCCTGCTCGTACACGGAGTGTAACAGTTAGCTGTCATTTGGGGGAGTAAGGTGAGGATAAAGCAACTGACACCGCTCTCAGGTCTGTATGATAAATATAGTATAATATAAATATGTTAGCATGATGACTGGAGAGAGAGGAGTAGAGCTAAGATAAGTCTGGCTCCAAAGTCCTCATTTGAACAGGAAGTGTCTGGGGCCGAGGGGGGACCCGGAACCCGAACCCTCTCTGGACCCTGGTCTGTGCTCTGCCTCTTCATCAGAAAGCGTGGAGAGAGTAAACAAACAGAGCTGGTGAAGGACCAGCTTATCACCAGGGACCAAGCAAACGTGAAAGATGCTGTAATTCATCACTAATTCGTTTTACTATTGCAGTATAACTACAGTCAGGTCAGGTGTCCTGTAACTGGAAGTGTCAACAAGAAGCTCATGGATGAATGAACAGATTAGCAGAAGGTCTCTTCTTCTTTGCATCGTTGCTCTCTATGATTCAAGACTTTAATGCTAATAAGAACTAATAAAGTTATTATTTATGAATATTGTTCTGTAATGTTTATTTCTAAAACAGCTGCTCTGAAAGCCACGTTTTTACCTTGCACACTGCTTGGACCTTGATGGTGATACAGCTAAATGCTTCACAGATAAAGACAAATAAAATGATGACACCCGCAGGCTTTTTATGTGAGCTTCTATATTAATGTACGTACAAATACGTAGACAAAAGGTGGAGAGAACACTTAACGTAATGTCTATCTTTATTGTGGCATTTTGCTCAGAGATCAGATGAGAGAAGTGACGGGAATAACAATGCACCCTCTCATTTAGTGGCTCGGCGGTTGCAGGAAGACATTGAGAGAAGGATGGAGACGGGAGGAGAGGGAGAGAGAGATAGAAAGGCAGGTGGTGAATGGAGAGCGAGCAGGAGTCGATGATTTCCCCGAGCGCCTGTTTCAATAGTGTCTCCTGTCGCTCATCTGACCAATTCGTTAGGCTGAGCCATGGGGAAATCTGATTGGGCTCATTACCCTCTCCTCAGAACTGATTCGGGAAGTGCAAGGAGAGAGAGAGAGAGAGAGAGAGAGAATCTTCTACAGCTCCTTGTGAATGACCAGTGTTGTCACGATCAGAAGTGTGTGGCCACCTGCCAAGGCTCTCGCTATCTAACCTGGCTCTCCTCTGCCTCCCTGCCTTTGTGCAGTGGAAACAAATGAGTTGTCTCCTCTTGCCGTGTCCTGGAGCAGGTGGGGAGGGGCTGGACGAAGTGAGCTGAGACCATTGGCATGCATTGTCTCATCCACATACAATGAGAGGGGACGGAAGACTGATACCGTGAAGGGCACGTAAGGTAACAATGTGCCCATCAGCAGTATTGGTGGTGTGTTTAATGAACTTTATAGTAAGAAGGATTCCTTCCCTCGGCTTTAACAGGGACGACTGCAGATTCACCTCAGATGCCCTCGGTGTATTTCTGACACAGAAGGTCACTAGAAGGATATTAGTGCTGCAAGAAACAAGGTAGAAATGTGCTGTAGGTCCGTGAGATGTGCATGTCTGACAGACAGCGTTCAGGTGTTTTACCAGTCTGGTGGCCATATGGACCTGCTCCTTCTCTGTTAACAGCTGACTGCTTTAAAAAATGTGCTCCCATGCAACAAAGCTGCAAATGCAATCAGATGTTTGATTATGTCCCAGCCAAGAAGTGCTGCATGTATTACTGGAGCACCAGGCCCCAGCACGTGGCTTTCACTGTCTTTGTCTCTTCACACGTTATTCAGAATCTCAAACTAATGCTGGTTTATCCTTCTCTACTGCTCCAGTCACTCGCTTTTCAACGCCATGGGAAGACAGCTGGGATATATACACAGTGCAAAATGATCAAAGGTATTATTTGGAGGATTTGACCTCTGAACGCTACTGCTCAACTCTGTGCAGGTGATTCAGCACCAGAGTTATTGAAAACATTATTTTTTCCCTCGATAGCTACTTCCTCAGACATTTGAAATGAACTGTGGCCCATTGAAAGTGAGAAGAATTGTTTTTCAGGGCTGCTTTAAAATAACACAGACCTGAAGCGCTCTGGTGTGAAAAGATCTATTGTGACTGTGAGCTGTCATCTGAATAAAAAGCCTCTGGATAAAAGGTCTGTTCAGACTTTCATACAACACGGTTATGAGGACGGTAGAATTAGTTTCCTGTCCATGCGGATTTATTTGTCAGTTGAACCATTAATCACGTGGTCAGTCACCACTGCAGACATTTATAGGTCATCAGATCACAGATTATAAAGATGATTTTAATGGCATGTTTGAAGACAAATTAGAAAAGTTAGGAGCAGCCAATCACTAACCAAACCAAGGCTAACATGAACTATAATCAGTTCCTGGCGATATTCAGTAACCAGACATAGACGCAGACTTTTTGCAACCTGCTGTTTGGAGCATTCAATTCTACTGGACAGTATCATGCAGGAATGTGCAGTTTGAGACAGGACTTAGGCTCCGGTGTGATCATTGTCATTTACTACTTGATGGGGAGATTTGTCTTTCATGCTGCGTAGGACTTGAGTACACATGCAAAAATGAGCAAAGATGGGCTGTAGCAGCCAGAACACCCCTCAACACCCCTAATGGTGCCACATTTGCAAACACACCAGGCTGCCATGTTTCTACTGTAAATAGGGCTTCACGGGCTTTAAAAACAATATAGACTGATTTGAAAGTGCTCCCGATAATGACCGTGTTGGCCGAGGGAGTCATTTAGGGCCAAATTGCTGCTTGTGTTGGGCTTTGGTCCGTAATTAGGTCAGAATGAAAGCGCTCGTATTGTGATGTTGGCCCATGAGGTCTAGCACAGCTCAGTGTCACTGTTTAGAGTGTATCCATGTGTGTCTGAGTGACTCATTGAGCCCCTGTAGAGCTGTTGAGCTGTTGAACAGTGAGAGAGCACCGTGGGCCAAGCTCATTCACAATCTTGCGCTCTTATCAAAACATGTTTATTGCGCCGTAATGCGACGCCTCGTTTATAAAGCACTTAGCCTTGTGAAACTGTTGGTGCTGCAGGCCTGAACGCGGCACCAGGTAGAGTTCGGAGGAGCGCTTCACCCCAGGCTTAACCACAAACTCCGTGCACCTGTACCTCTTCATCTTTGTCTCCGACTTCGTTCCCCCCCTTGCTGCCCCTCCTTTACCTTTCTGTTTTATTGATCATTAGCTGATGTTGGGAAGAGAGAGAAGTTTAATTAAGGAGCCAGACTGGTCTGTCAATTGTGCTCAGTGCTGCATGGAGAGCACCAGACCAAGCAATGGCCCTAATAGGGCTTTATACTGTAAACAACACGCGCACCTGGACAGCTGAAGGCCCCAGAGAGTAACAGGAGACAGCTGCTGTCGACAAGTTAACGTCGATAAAGAAAGGAAGTTGTGTGTTTGGAAGATGCAGCGTGCTTAAACAAAACATCAAACACACATAAATACCACACCATTTAGTTTTTGTCCAAAATGGAAAAAGCTGCATTTCTGTTTCTTCGCTTTTATTTATTTTATTTATTAATGTTTTTTTTATCTGTTTGGCTTCACAGGCTTAAATTCATATATTTCCGCAGCCTCGTCTAATAACCAAGTATTAGCAGATTCATCCTTTAGTGGCACACACTGTACAAATGACCTGAAAGAATCTGTGGCGTTCACCAGTTTTTCTAATGCTGGGCTAAATGTGATCCTAGATCCTGTCACACAGTGTGCCTTCTTCACAAGGAGATGTCTCGACCGGGCATCAAAATGCCTTAACCTGGATCCATTTCATGATGCTATTAGCATATTTGGTTAGAGCAAATGTACATGTACATTAAAGTAGCTGCCTCAAGGTCATCGGATGCAGAAAGCGTACATGGGGTAGCATTACGTTTAGCCAGTGGGGAGGGGTAGTGATGTAATGGGGTTGTGAATGACGTCCCTGTGCATGTTTAACCAGGCTGATCCAGCCTCTGTGTTTAAGGGAGCGGGTGAGAAGTTTCAGAAGATTCAGCTGTGAAACACAGAAGCGCACACACACACACACACACACACACACACACACACAATTACAAAAGTGGTCTCTGGACTGGTTTGCTTTGTAAAGGTTAGAGCAGCAGAAGTTTGGGATTTTTTTTAAATTACACAAGCAAACACAAAAAGGATATTGCATTTCTTTATGGTATTTAGGCTTCCCCCTGTGTGCTCACAGGCTTATGTTGCGCCTCCACGTGTGTCTGCATGCATGAACTGTAATGAGAAACGCTCCCGTGTTCATGTTCCTGTCCCCACGTCGGCCCAACGCTGCTCCGCGGCTTCAATCGATGAAAACTATCAAAACATCTCCTCCGCTGCCCTCTTGTTGACTCTGCGTGTCTCTTGTCTCTCCTCCAGAGAAAGTCAGTATGCTGTCGGCATTGATCGCGCCCTTCAAGTACATAAGCCCTGGGACCAGCAGCACAGAGGATGAGGACAGTTTAAGTAAGCGTCTGTTTCTTTTTCTCTCTCTGTGTCAGCTCCCCCAGTAACAGGCCTAATGTGGAAATGAGCTTCCTACCACCCACATCACTGATTATTTGGGAACTTTAATAAGCACAGGTGTCAGATTGTGTGTGATATGTTATCAAAGTAAGCTAATGAATATTATTATATGTATATGACATTATACTGGTGTATTCTACAATGTACTTGCTCCCGGCTTCCATATTCACCATTAACATTCTCGTGGCAGGATCAGAACACGCCCTATTTTGTTCTTTCCCCATCAGAAATGCAATACGCCACCACTTCCTCGTAACTAGGTTTGAAGAGCGTATCACTGCTTTTCAGACTTTGCTCTCACAGAGGATAGAAGTGTGAAATAAAGCGTGCTACAGACATTTCTCTCATCCTTTCTCAGAATGTCTGCCCCTTGATGTGATTCCCCTCCCCCTCCCATCACAAATAGGATTGATGCTTTGCATTGGCCACAGGGACCAATGTTTCCCACTTACGACACAGATTCAGAACCAATTTGGAGGCAGATTACAGAATGATTTGGCAGATAACATCGCCATTTTTAGGGGATTTGGATTTAGATTTTAAAATACTTACACATAGAGCCCTGTGGTATGAAGTGGGCTCAGCTGAGGAGATGATTGTACATTTGTTCATTACCATTTCATTGTGTATCAAGAGGCTCCATCTGCCTTGAGAGATGCTCTTTGATTCATTTTGTTCAGCTAGGATCAATGTGATTGCCACACTGTAATGAACGCTTGTGTTTTGAGTATTTTTTGAGTAGCATTGTTTCTCTTGCTGTTTTCACCGCAGGTACCAGCAGTGCAGAGGTAAAGGAAAACCGTAATGTTGGTAACTTAGAGGACCGCACCACAGCATCCGCAGAGTGCCAGACGATTTTCTGCTCTGACTCTCCGAGAAGCGGCAGCTCTGGTATGAAGAGGAAGAGGCCGCTGGAGGAAGACAACAATGGGCACTTGTGCCAGCTCCGCCTGATTTATAAGAAACTGTCGTGGTCTGAAGCTCCAAAAAATGCTTTGGTGCAGCTCAACGAGCTCCGTCCAGGTCTGCAGTACCGCATGGTGTCTCAGACGGGCCCGGTGCATGCTCCTGTCTTTTCCATTGCCGTGGAGGTGAACGGGCTGACTTTCGAGGGAACGGGTCCTACAAAGAAAAAAGCCAAGATGAGGGCGGCCGAACTGGCCCTTAAGTCCTTCATCCAGTTTCCCAATGCTCCTCAGGCCCACCTAGCCATGGGAAACATTTCCAACCCTTCAGCTGACTTCACCTCAGACCAGGCAGACTTTCCTGACACACTCTTTAAGCAGTTTGAGTCTTCGCCTTGCTCCGATGGCCTCTCGTTCTGCAGCTCAGCAGCTGAGAGCGAGCTAATATCGAGCGAGCTGCTAAGACATGGCCGGCTGCTTCGACACACCCTGGACCTGATGGTGCAGGCTCAGCGGAGGCTGGGTGGGATTGTTTCACCACTAGAGGCCCCCAAGAGCCCGGTGGCGTTGCTGAACGAGCTCCGGCCAGGTCTGCGCTACGCCTGCCTCTCAGAGAAAGCTGAAGGCCGACGACTGCGCAGCTTCGTGATGGCGGTCCGCGTGGATGGGAGGATATTTGAGGGCTGTGGTCGCAGCAAGAAATTAGCCAAGACCCAGGCAGCTCAGTGTGCTCTTCAGGCCCTCTTCAACATCAGGACAGCTCCTGAGGGGACAACCGGCCTCAAACCCAGCAGGAAAAGTTGTCCTCATTTACCTCAGGTGAGTGCAGACACATAAACAGCCCCTGTTTTCAGCTAAGCTTCTTTGGCAGCCTCTCCACTTCCTACAGGGGCCTGTAATGACCAAAACAGCAGGCGTGCAGTGAAAAGCCAAACACCTTCCAACGAGTAATTAAGGAGAAAAGGAGATATGAGCTACAAAGAGTGTGGGAGGAGTGTGGCAGAGAGAGTGGCAGCGATGACACACAAACACAAGCTGCCACTGCCTCTGTCACGACTGCAACATGTAGCGAAGTATATATATCACACGTTCCTGTTTGGGGCACGTTCTGTAAACCGTGGGTTTTCAGTCAACAATATCAGTTTGTTGGTCTATTTAAATACAAAAGCATGTAAATGAAGCTAATTATTGATACAAGCGAAATCTGCATCACAACCCAAACATTTTTTCCCACAGTCTTATATGTTTGTAGAGCTGTAATTGGGAGAGTTCTGTAATTTTGGAAAATCTTCTGTTTCCTCATGTGTGGCATCACAGTGTCTACAAACATTAATTCAATCTGTTGCCCAAAGCAGATAGAAAAGCAAAGAGCAAATCGACAAACAAGACCAAGTCCAATTCCATGCTCATTTACCCAAATATGTAAATAGCAATCAGAGCGAGGAAACTAGTTTTCGAGAAACTTGACGAAATTGGAGCCTAAAGACACGGTGGCTGGATCTTTTAAAACGTCTTTTCATCTGCTGAGGTTGATCTAGATGGAGGTAGCTACGCTGTGTTTACCGGGTTATCTAGAGAAATAACATGTATGTTAGTTGCCCAGGTCACTGATGCGCTGGCATCTTTAACCAGCTTATTATTTCCTCTGCTGTTCAAGCACAACACAAAATAATGTGTAAATCGACACACCTTGAAGTCTGGAATCAAAAAATGAAGCCGTCAACATCCATCGCTCCTTTCTCTAAAGTCGTCCCTTGAAGCTTTCTGTCACCATATTGTGCTTCTGTGCGTCCTGCAGGGTATGTGTCATATTAACATTCTTTTCCAGTCTTGGAGAAATAAACTGGCGCGAATGTCCTTTTCCCTAGAGTGCAACATCAACCCAACAAACCTGCACATGTTTGCCTGGGAGAAACTTTTTCTTTTTCTCCCTGCTGCCACGGTGTCTAAAAGGATTTTAAGAGGATTTGCTTCACCCGTTTAGTTCCAGAAAGCACTCCCTTGCGGAATTTCTTGAAAGTCAGCCGTGCCGTCTGCCAGACTCGAGAGGCATTTCATTTTCACCAGGACAAGGACAAAAACACGCACGTCACCGCACACACACGCATGCGTGTACAAATAAGCCGGTAATAAACTGTTTGCGGCGTGTTATCAGTGCGCAGTGTTCACATGTGAGATGCATCTCCTTGCCAAGCGCTGATTGCATGGGCAGTGGTTGACTACGCTGCAGATGTGATGCGTGATGTGGGGGAGGTTGCCAGCTGCAGCCTGGGGGTAATGCAGACATCATGGTGCTGTGCCAGTATCTGTACGCTTTCCACAGCTTTTTCTCTGCTCCTACCTGTTGCGGGATGAAGAACTGAATGGTTCTGTACACTGTGTGCGTGTATACATACATGTACATATGTGTGTGTGTGTGTGTATGCATACATGTACATGTGATGTGTGTGTGTAGTTTGGTTCTCGTGACAGTAAACATCTTCACTCGGTTTTTAAATACATAACATTAACTCGGGATGGATGATGGGGTTTACAGTATTTCCTAATATTATACTACTAATACTGATCTAATCCTAGAAATGTGCATATTGCTACTTACAGGATACTGTTTTCATCATTTGATTCATGATTTGACTACAGTAAGTAATAAATAAATAAATTCTAAAAAAACCAAAACAAATGTTGCCATATGAACCGAACAATCTGAAAATTCCTCTTTGAAAGATGTACAGTGTAGACTCCAACAGTGTTTGGGAAACAAGCTTTTAGAGAGTCTTTGCACTGAATAGGGAACAACAAACGCAAGGTAGGAAGGACTGGACACTGTGACATGTCAACAGAGTGGAACATGAGGAAGAGGAGCCTTCAAATTTAGGAGGAGCCGAACAAGTAGCTCTCCCCTAAATGAAATATTCACTCACCCCATGGCACTGAATTCTTCTCAGACCACCTTCCTCCCCTTCACATACATATTGAGAAAGAATATGAGGACACTGACAAGACAAGCGTACGAGTGCTGACTTTTCCCACAGTAATACAGGCTATAATTCATCCCTCCCACGCTCAGGTCTATGGAAATTGACTTTAACAATCACACTACAAATGAGGCACTGGGCCACAGTGCGCTTGACATTAAAGAGCTATTTATCTTCCACCTAGGACTTAATTTTTTTATTTCCTCATTTAACCTTTATTTATCCAGGGAAATCAAATGAGAATGCATTCTGCAAAGACATCTCGTCTTACACTGACTTAACCCCACTGATTCATTCCTGAGAGATGCTCAGTACAAGCACACTCATCTACATTTAGCAGCTCTTTTATCACTGTTGGGAATGAACCGCGTTGCTAAACAGAACATCTGCCGTTGTAGTTCAGGGAAGGCTGGTAGTTACCTGATCTCTAGTCTATTTGAGGATATTTTGGCCTTATGACAAAATTGCAAATCTGTACAGAAAATAGCAAAGTAGAAGAATGACCATAATTCAGGTGTTGTTGTTTCCTGTCATCTAGAATAGTGAGAGTTTTCTGAGCATGGCTTTGACCTTTGACCTTGAGGATTTGACCTATTTCTGCCTGGTTCTTATACATTCTTACTGTATAAGGACGGCTCTCTGAAGGGTAGTGCAGAGAGGTCGTAGTCATGTAGATGCAGGCACCAAGAATTCCCAACCACACCAAACCTGTGCGTGTCTCACATCTGCAGCAGGACATGGCAACCCCTTACTGAAACAATAGTGAATCATTGCATAGACAGGAGTCAAAGACCGAAGCACTGCCCACTGTTGAATTACCACTGCCTTCCTTTTTCTTAACTCCCGTCTCACTTCATCATTTTTGTTTGAGTCCAAACATAACTTTTAGTGTTTCTTGTCTATTAGTCAGCAGGAAGCTGTTCTTAAACTTAATCCACAGCACTGTAGTTACAGGAACGCGTGCTACTCCTATTAAAGGCTGCACAGTGAAGTGAGAAAGTGCTGGAGTGATGCTGACACCCATTTTACCAAGTGGAATGATTACCCCACTGTTCAGGCCTTGATTGGCCACTTAATCACCCCTCGCCGCCACAACGCGCTGTGCTGTTGCCAAGTCAACCGAGACTGAGAATGGTCTGCAGCTCTGGGAATGATGAGAGTCAGCACGTCCACGTGGAAGGACAGCGCAGAGGTCAGTGGTCAGGACGCGCCGTAAGCCCCGTTTAAACAGGGAAATGTGCGCCGTGGATTAATGAAGGAGCGAGAGCATGGAGCGTCTGAACACCGCATCTGTCTTTCCTTTGCTATTTTAAATACAAACAGACAATCGCATATTTTAAATGTTCATCATCTCAGCTGAGATCAAAAGTGACTCTACAGTATATCATCTTCTAGTTTGCTACAGCCCTGAATGATTTGATTTAGTTATCTGTGAATGTGAAACGTCTCAGATAGAGAAGGATACAGACTGGTCAAGTGGAGTAATTTCCCTGCCTCTGCCACGGCAAATTGAATATGATTTCAGACACGTGAAGGTGACCTCTGTCAGCTGCTGAGCCGCTCGCAGATTGTTTTCTTTGTCTAATCTCTCTCACTTCTAATCTGTCTCAACATAAACAGCTGTGACAGGCTGATCATTAATTAATATTGCCACAACAAATTAGCGACAGCGATCGCCGGGCCAAGCTCCCTGTCTAAGATAGATATCCACCGAGTCGGGAGAGGGAGCGAGCGAGAAGGTGTGAACAACACATTAAAGAGGAGTTGATTAACAGCTTCAGAGACCTTGCAGATAGTGTTACTGCCTGAACGTGTGGACAGTGACAGCGACAGATGCACACGTGGTGACTGTTCTCTCCGGATCAGCTGTGGTTATCACCATAAATAGTCTGGTGAAATATCTGCAACGCTCACTTGCTTGGGTGGGTCATTCAGACGGGCAGAAAAATAACTATTCTGATTATCAGATGATATATTTATCAAATATTTGAAAGACTAATGCTAAATAAATAGTGACATGTCTTGACACCTCCTTCATCTCATCTTATATAACATATGGAGGTTTTGTGTTTGCTTAGTCGTTACTGTTGGGGGGGACTGGTGCCGCTGTAGATGTTCATACAGAAGACTCTTGAAAACACTAAACAGCAGCTTATGAATAGTATTGTAGCGACCCAGCAGGTCGTTGGTGCGTTCGGCCATGGGGAACTCTGGGTAATGGTTCTGTGTGTGTGTTTTTGCCGGCACCATGTGGGAGGGTGCTGTGTGTGGCAGTGACCCCCCACCGGTGACCAGTCATTCATTGGTGTTCAAAATAAAGCTCAGCTACCTCTGTTGGAGGTAGTTGTTAAAAGGCAAGAGTCTGTCTGTGCTTTGTTTGGAGCAGCTCGAGACACTTGGGGTTGTGCGGTGTATGGGGCACAAGCGTTCTCACATCCGCCTGCCAATTTGAGCAGTTTGCTCTGGCTTAGCCTGCTAGTGCCTGAGCTAGCTGAAAGTTAGCTGCTAACAGTTAGCCAGGGCTAGTTAGCTTCTGCTCCAACCCTCCCGCCGTTACAGTATTAAAGGGGGCAATATTTTAGTAGTAGAAATAAAATTCCCATTGTCAGAGTAATATCAGCTGATAGCTACAGCAGATGTCGATTTGCAACTCATGCGGTGGTTTGTGTGGAACACAACCAGGAACTGAGCTGACCTGCACCTGCATTCAGAGATGATCTCTTATGCGCATCCGTAATTGCTCTCATGACAGTTCGTCTCCCAGTGCACAAACAGGCAGCCTGCCTTTGCAGCAGACTCTAACCCGAGCTACTCATTTGATATTTAAAGAAAATGCAGCACTGGAGAGAGTGTGTGTGAAATGATCAACAATAATGTTTCCCTTTCCTGAATGCGAGCAGCCTGTGCATGGAAAGGTTAAAATCATGCTCACCTGTCTAATATGTATGCAAAATGTGACCTATGAGGCTGCAGGCTGTTAAATCTAATGTACCGTGTCAGCATTGCTGCCTTTTAGGGAAAATCCCTTTGCAGGGATGAATTAAAATGAAGTTGGTTGGGTCAAGTCACCTTGCATATACAGTAAAACGCCCCTGTAATCTATTCCACAGAAGCGTGGCTCCTTTTCTGTTCCTCTGCTCACCCTGCACCATCCTCAGCCAGCGCTACCAGCGCTACTAGCCAGTCCTCATTGTTTGCGACAGACCTTCATTCCTTCTTTGTCCCTCGTTCTCTCCCCAGCACAGAGCCTCGCTGTGAGCCAAAGCATGACTATAATCATTTCTGAAGAACCTCTCACACTTCATTAAAAGCATAATCAAGTTCATTACAATTTCATAGGCGTTCAGGTACCAAATGGCTTCAGATAAATCACAGCTCATGGTCCAGTGTGGCTGGCATGTGTAGGATTATCTCTGGCTCTCAGGCAGGGAATGAGGGAGCAGAGGCGAGAGGTCTGGATGTCTGGCCTTTAAATGACCTTCCAGCCTGGAGCAATGGACTGTCCTGTCATACGTACTGAATGAAGACGTGCACGCCCTCAAATCAGGACGCATCAAAGCGAAGAGGTCATGAAGATGACATGGTGGCAGTCAGTGCAGTAAAGGAGGAAACAGCAGTGGTTTATATTCATTCACGAAACCATGAAAACAAACATCTACAGGTTCTGTTACCTCCAGACGTGATGTGGTAGAAAAACAGCTGACAGTGTTTAATTCGTGGTAATATATAAGATTCGATTTCCACAGTTTGTGTTGTTTCTCCTCCTTCTTTGGAGAAGTTTGGCTCTGAAAAAGAAAACAACTGCTGAAAGTGTTCTTCCCAAAATGTTAACTTCCCCCATGAAGCCCTAGAGTTTTGTCGTAGCTAAAGCAAAGCTACTCTGTGGAATTGGTCTGCTGTTAAATGCCATTCTGCTGTTTATCACTGTCTGCGGCTGCAGACCTGCACAAATAAAACCATGAAAGTCTCTCGTATGAGGATAATTAGTAGAACCCAGGGAATAAATGTAACAACAGTCGTACATTTCTCTTTTGGCTAAATTAACTAAATAGGATAAGCAAAACATCTGTTACCTCTGTCCTGCTCCCTGGGACCGTACCTCACCTCCCTCTGGGAGAGAGAAGGGAGAGTCTGAAATAAGGTCTGTGTCTCGGTGCGCACACTGTCGGCGTGGAGGGGGAAAGGGGGAAAGAACAAGCTGGCAGCCGGGGAAGCATGAGAGGCAGGCTGTAGAGGAACCAAGGGAGGTAAGGATGGATGGAGTGCAGTGGGGGGAAGAGAGGAAAACCTCAGCGGAACAAAAGACCTTCAGGATTAATTAGGCGTCAGATTGGTTGCAGGGCACAGTGGAGAGAGCGAGCGAGTGGGTGATATATATAGAGGTGAAGAGAGAGTGAAAGTTTAGCATTCAGGGAAGATCTCAAGTCCTTAGTCCTCATATTTCAGCCTGTCTGCCCATGTGTATACAACAGGCATCTAGTTAAGGCCTGCACTGTGCCTGGAACCACTGTCCAGTGGTTATGGATGGCGCTCCGTCTTCATCGCCATGTGTTTCTGTGTTGTCCCACTGGGCAATAAGGAAGCAGAGGTCGTATATGGAATGCGTAATGTTTACATGATGGCTTTCACCTCAGAAATTCTGTAAATGTGATCAGGCCTGCAATTCCTGTGTGTGTGGTGTATTATTTACTCCGCATGGCAACATTTCTCTGCTTTGCCAGTTTACCCTTCACAAAACCACAATACAGCCTGTAAAATGAAGTACAAATGCACACAATGAATACAGCTGAACTGTTGCTGGACTTATCTGCAGATTCCTTATTATGCAAGTCACAGGCATCACCTCTAAATTTGAGAGGTGGACTCAAAGCTGCCTGTTAATACCGTCTCCGCTGTCATTGTCACAGAGGGATGTTTCTGGGGCAACCTTTGATGCCACGGTTTCCCCTCTGATACAGGAAGTGCTGAACTCTGCATACAGATGTCAGGCAGGCTCGCTATGAGTCAGAATATCTTTGCCCAGAAGCCGTCTCCTTGTGCAGCACTTGGCAGATCAAATACGAGCCATTCTGGAGGCTAGAGCAAATCATGCCCCTAGAACATTTGTACCAATCATTCAAACCATCACAGAGGTGGCTCGTACGTACAGCTTCAAGATATTCCAGCAGCGTGTTTAGAACAAAATTTTCTGGGTAGATGGGCTGATTAGCCATTCGATTGGCCACACAGAGCAGTGATAACGCTTTGACAGATTGTGCTACGTGGGGAAAAAAATCCACAGCTCACAGTATGAATAGTTATCATATGCTTTAGTCAGAAGCTGAAAGGAAAAGTTTTTTCTTCTGTGCGACTTTAAGCCTTTAGACTAAAAAAGTTTGACCCAGCTCAAAGCTCTTATCCATCACAGTTGGTAAAAAGATGATGAATTACTAATAGTGCAGGCAGACTTGTCCTCACCGTTGCATATAACTCTTAACCAGCAGCGCAGAATGCACACACTCTGACTTTTAATACATTTCTTCCCTTGCTTTAGCACCTGGTTGTACGTCAGCAGGTACATAACAAATCCATTCCCGCTGCCCCGTTTCCTGTTTCTGCATTTCGGGGCTGGTTGCACTCTCCTGTGCAGAGTGATGAACTAGCGCCGTCCCTGCTGATGGAAAAATGGAACAGCACAGTTGTAGATGGACGCATATAAGTTGAGGAGGAGAGTCTCCTGCACTAAAGGCATGGACAAAAAAGGACTGTGTGATGTAACCTTCATGTCATTTGTTGTCCACGGGAACACGAAAGTACCCGCTGGAAAGCATGATGGTAATATAGAATAATATTTATTATCATATTTATTCAGGAAAACATTGAATATGTAATACATGGTGCATCATTTCTCTTTTGCATGTAGTTAAAAGCCTGTTTAAATGAACCAGACTAACATCAAAATGTCATCAGACAAAAGCAGTTAAAAGTTAAAAAACACATATGTTAGTTTATTTGCAGCACATGAATAATTAAATAGACGCAAAGCTGTTTGAAAGACTTTGCTGCTTCATTTAGCTGTTTGTTTGTTTTTAATTGCTGCGTGAAATGTCAGGTGTAATACAGTAGGTACAGTGTCCTCATAAATACTTTGATCTTTTTCCGTCGTGCCTTCACTTTCTGTCTTCCCTCCGTCGACACGTCAAGCATCTTCTCCTCAACGTTCCAGTAACACGTCTGAGACTCTGGTTTCGTGGCAGCTCCTTCACACACACAGCCAGGCACTCGAGCGTAGTCGCACTCAATCTTATCGTCGTTTCTAAAGCTCAACCTGACCAGTGGCTGAGGACGATGCATCAGTGGAGAAATGATGAGATCACTGTTTAAGGGGAACCTTTCGGGTTTTTTCGTCCACCTCACTACCCGTAATGTAGCTTTGACAGCGATCATGACAAGAAACACTGAACAGCTATAAAGTAATGTAGCAAAATCTATACAACACTTTGTTTGCATGGATTCATTCATTAGAGAGACGCTGAAATATCAGACAGCACAGAGCAGCAGTGTCATTACAGGTATAGACCTTCACTTGTGTGTTTTTTCTCTTTGTCCTCAGCTTGATATTGACTCTCCTTTTACTTTATTGTCATGCCGCCCCTGCTCTGTCTGCTGACCTGCTGCAGGAGCTTATGAAGTGTGCACGCGCTCTTTAAAGGTTTGGCAGAAAGGGAAGGAAAGGTGACAAAAGAGACCGAGTGCATTTGTTAGTCTATGCAGCGTTGTGCTTACGCTGCAAACGCCACGTGATGGATTTTTAGTAAATGTTCAAAGAGCAAGGGCTACAGTCTGATTTCCCTGGCACGCTCCCAAGGCTTTCTCATAGTTATTCGCATTCATTTAATCCGTGTGAAGTGTGTGTGTGGGGGGGGCAGTGGCCAGTGGTGAGAGGAATTAAGCTCTGTTACAAGACACCTTCATTAATGCAGAAAGCTAAGAGTCTGCTCTCCACACACAGCAAACATTTCAGGGTTGACTTCAACTCCCAAAGAGTAATTTGGGAACACTCAGTGTAAAATGTTGATCAAAGCGGTGTCGGTTGTGTTTGCTATAACATAAAGAGAAGAATTTTAACAGCAAGTTGCAAATGTACGTATCCTCCACATATGAATAAAACATTTCCAGATAATGTTCATTCACAGCCATAAACTGTATCTGATCTTCAGCTGAAACGTGTCGGTTCAAACCAAACCATCCTCTTATTCACTTCCCAGCTGTCATGTGGGCGTGAGGGGCTTCCACCCTGGGCAGGTCACCAGTCCACCACAGAGTCACCTAAACAGACACAAACCACCAAAACGCTGGGATTTACCGTCTACAGCGTCTTTTGCTCCACACATGACCAGAAGTCAAACGCGGGCACCACTGTGTCGCCAGCAACTTTCACTAAACACTGAATACTTTACACAACCACCGCTTTCCGAAACCTTAAGATACACTAATATTTGATCAAACCTTTACTACTGTGCCTTGTTTGGCTGCGTCCATTCTTTTTACCACCCTCCCTGCTGTCAGCTAGATGCCCCAAACCAACACAACATTGACATTTCCCCAGGATCCTTGTTGACTGTTAGGAATTCAAAAAGAGCACCGTAAGCCATAAATCAAATGTCAGCTGTGGTGTTGTGGTGGAACCGTATCAATATCAGATGATGTATGGCTGACTGTAGGGCCACAGCAGCACCCGCAGTCTCGTCCACACTTAGTCACGGCGTAAGAAAAGGTCACTGGATGAACGACTCCTTTAAAAGCAAATGTGCTCACCAGCCAGAATCGGCCGAACAAGTCAAACAGATGCTATTTAGACAATATTCTTCCTAAGACATAACTTGGAAGCTGCTGGCCCATACGATGCAGCGTAATAATACCGGCATCACGTTGTTTACGGCTGTTTGGTTGTATTGTCTGTCTGTTGTATGCGTGACCGTGCATTATGTTACAGCTACTGGTTGACCAGGAGACAGAGAAGCGTCTGGAAAAGCACCAGTGTTTCCCCTCGTCTGCGTCTAATCTCCTCGCTGACAGGGAAGCATTCAAAGGTCTGAAATGTCGCCGTTTGCCGCGGTTAGAGCTGCAGAGATGGAGGCGTGGCCACCTGGGTTAGGCTGGATCCTGCCTCCCTCCAAAATGTTTTAGAGCCATCAGCTTCCAGACTCAGCTGGGAGAATGGGAATAGGCTTCGACTGATAAATGTGTAAGCAGACGCATCATACGGTACCAATATGTGACTTTATTAAAACTCTTTTATGACAGTCTGTCTCTGGCCGCAGCGGATTATTATTTTTATTGTGTTATGACTCTTTCTTTATTTCATTCCTTTATTTAATAAGAGCGTCAGCGCTAGGATTAAGCAGTTGCCACCCCAGCACAGTGGAGATTGTAGTTTTTCAAAATTGTTTAGATAATAAGTAAGTAATCATTTATTTTTCTTTCATTAATTAGATTTCCCAATAGCTCTGATGGTGCTGAGAACTGGAGGCTTGATTAAGTACTTTGTCTGAAACCAGAGTGGCCAGGGTGCAGGCCAAACACAGGTTTCATATAATAGCCCTTCAAGCCATAACATGGATATTATTTAGTTAAGGAAAGATCCTTTAAATTCATTCGCCTCCAGAGGACAGAGATGAACATGAGCCTTTTGTTGCCTTTGCTTCCTTGATTACTGAAACAATAAAGAGCAATGAATGATTACTCTCAGTTCAGATTTGGTTTTAGCTGTGAAGACATTTATAGTTAAGGTCGGAACCAACATGAAACCCAGTGAACTGTCTACGGGTGAAAAACAAGCAGTCGTGAAGATGAAAGGACATCTCCTGTCCCTTGATAAAACCCGAAGTTGGCCCGATTGTTCGCCTGCTATTGAAGTGAGTGTGCGTTTATGAAATACACTCTTACTGCTGAGCTTCTCGTTTGCTATGGCGTCACTTTCCCTGTGGACGTGTTCTGGGTTTTTCTTTCCCTCCATCTCTCTGGAGGATGGTTGGGTCATGTCATCTTTTCACAGGACTCCCTCTTCTGGCCTTTGGCACATAATGGACAAAGCCGCTGGTGTGTGTTTTACACCGAGCTTGACATTATTAAATCAGTTCGCACATACACCATCAATGCTTTTATCTCCACCGCAGAGGTTAATGGCAGGAGATTTATACCAAAATGACACACACCCAAACCTTTGTTGTTTTTCTCACTACTCTCTGTTTTCTATCATCTGCTCTGCACACTGTAAATGTGAACACATGCAGAAAGAGAGAGAGGAGGTTCAAGGCCTTTAAACTTAATGTAGAGCCCAACAAATGCAAGAGATGCTGTTCAGTGTTCAGTGAGGTTAATTACACTTGAGTAAGTACTGCACAATGAAACCAGTCTAAAATATTAGATACAGTTGTGTCAGGTGATGATTTGCTTCTTACTTCATAAAATATGTCAAAGGAAACATCTTTGCTGCGTAGGACTCTTTAGTTCACCCCTGATCCTTCTGTCTCCTATGTGACACTCCAGGATTTACCCCCTGGCAAATGTCTCCATTTCAGTCCTGTAGCAGGATCAGAGATGACTCGGTGGAATAGACTCGTGTTTCTGAGGCACTGAACTTGGTAAAGCAGACAAACATGGAGCATTCAGGGCTGATGAAGGTTATTTTGGGACCTGGCAAACACAGTTTCCAGGTTACAACCACGCGAAATATGGGCGCCACAGATGGGCTGGGCCCCGCTAGTGTCTATGTTGTGGTAACTGACTGGGCTTGTTTGATCAGATGAAGGGAATTTAGATTGATAATGAGTTTCAGAGTCAGTCGTGCTCAACATCTGTGCTTGGTGATTCTATTTCAATGGCTTCCGTTCATTTTGGCTTGAATGTCAGGGATTCCGTTCCTAAATGACTGTTTGGATTCAGGCTTCGGAGCATTAGAGGCTTTGAACAGATGTAGCTAATCAGGCAAACATGTGAAGATTGCTGCGATCAAACTTTCAGTTATATCAGTTTGTATGTACTGGATGTTCACAAAACCCGCTTTCGTTTCCACAGAGGTTGACGGAGGTGCCTCTGCTGTCAAACCCTGACATTTAACCCCGAACGCACACGAACAACAGCTACAAATAGGATACAAATCAGTGGCGTTTGATATATACAGTACCAGCATAAGTTACATGACTGGCTGATGTGGTCGTCCCATAACAATATAGCTACAGTCTCTCATTGATGCGTATTTGATCCTGTTGTCATTGTGACTGAGTTTCTTTAGCTCGGCCAGCTTTTTGCAGAAGTGGACCACAGGGATTGATTATGTGGCGAAACAGAAATAATGATCCACTTCTATGTTTAGCATCATCACTCGAGAAGTGGTGTCCTTTTGGATGAGGCCATCGTTCTCGTGGTATCTCATCCTTGACTCTGATCTTTACCACATGCACCAGGCTTATCATCTTGGATCCCACCTTTTTAAGCCTAATGAGGAATCTCTGCTTGAGCTCTGCTTTGCTATTGGAAACCTGTGGTGCTGCATCAAATGTACAATCTCTGTCACTCTCCCCTCCGTGCGCTTTTATTCCCACTCTCCAACATCAAGCATGTGGTTTGAAAGGGAAAAACCTCTTGTTATGATGACGACAGCCGCATGGTGCAGCCTGGCCTCCTGATCTGTCTGATAGGCCCTGCTGTTTTAGCAGAACCTTGACACACACACAGACACACATACATACTGGCTGTCTGGTCCACAGGCTGCAGGGCCATCTGGCCAATGCACATGAAAAGGTTGAATGTAGTTAGAGGCAAGGTGCTAGACTGTTTCGTGACCCTCTCCATATTTCTGCACATTTGAGCTTTTTGGGGATGCACTTTGTCGCCAGCACATGACACAATGACATCCTTTACTGTCAGTAAAATGCCATCCAACACAACAACCAGTGAGACAATGGCAGCATCTAGCCTGTATTTGTCCCTCTTTTTTATACAGAAAGGGGAGAACGATTTAGGGAAAGTGATGCCAGGTGTCGTCGGAAGCACAAACAAGAAGGGAATCTGTGTC